>OZ025239.1:70539184-70819184 GCA_964019155.1 Osedax fenrisi | reverse complement strand
GTTACATCATTATAGCTTTAGTTACATCATTATATCTTTAGTTACATCATTATAGCTTTAAAGTTATATCATTATAGCTTTACAGTTACATCATTATAGCTTTAGTTACATCATTATATCTTTACAGTTACATCATTATAGCTTTAGTTACATCATTATATCTTTAGTTACATCATTATAGCTTTACAGTTACATCATTATAGCTTTACAGTTATATCATTATAGCTTTAGTTACATCATTATAGCTTTACAGTTACATCATTATAGCTTTAGTTACATCATTATAGCTTTAGTTACATCATTATAGCTTTACAGTTACATCATTATAGCTTTACAGTTACATCATTATAGCTTTAGTTACATCATTATATCTTTACAGTTATATCATTATAGCTTTACAGTTATATCATTATAGCTTTACAGTTATATCATTATAGCTTTAGTTACATCATTATATCTTTACAGTTACATCATTATAGCTTTAGTTACATCATTATAGCTTTAGTTACATCATTATAGCTTTAGTTACATCATTATATCTTTACAGTTACATCATTATATCTTTACAGTTACATCATTATATCTTTACAGTTACATCATTATAGCTTTAGTTACATCATTATATCTTTACAGTTACATCATTATAGCTTTAAAGTTACATCATTATAGCTTTACAGTTACATCATTATAGCTTTAGTTACATCATTATATCTTTACAGTTACATCATTATAGCTTTAGTTACATCATTATATCTTTACAGTTACATCATTATAGCTTTACAGTTACATCATTATAGCTTTAGTTACATCATTATAGCTTTACAGTTACATCATTATAGCTTTAGTTACATCATTATATCTTTACAGTTACATCATTATAGCTTTAGTTACATCATTATATCTTTACAGTTACATCATTATAGCTTTACAGTTACATCATTATGGCTTTAGTTACATCATTATATCTTTAAAGTTATATCATTATATCTTTACAGTTACATCATTATAGCTTTAGTTACATCATTATATCTTTACAGTTACATCATTATAGCTTTAGTTACATCATTATATCTTTAGTTACATCATTATAGCTTTAGTTACATCATTATAGCTTTAGTTACATCATTATATCTTTAGTTACATCATTATAGCTTTAAAGTTATATCATTATAGCTTTACAGTTATATCATTATAGCTTTAGTTACATCATTATATCTTTACAGTTACATCATTATAGCTTTAGTTACATCATTATATCTTTACAGTTACATCATTATAGCTTTAGTTACATCATTATAGCTTTAGTTACATCATTATAGCTTTAGTTACATCATTATATCTTTAGTTACATCATTATAGCTTTAGTTACATCATTATAGCTTTAGTTACATCATTATATCTTTAGTTACATCATTATAGCTTTAAAGTTATATCATTATAGCTTTACAGTTACATCATTATAGCTTTAGTTACATCATTATATCTTTACAGTTACATCATTATAGCTTTAGTTACATCATTATATCTTTAGTTACATCATTATAGCTTTACAGTTACATCATTATAGCTTTACAGTTATATCATTATAGCTTTAGTTACATCATTATAGCTTTAGTTACATCATTATATCTTTACAGTTACATCATTATAGCTTTAAAGTTACATCATTATAGCTTTAAAATTATATCATTATAGCTTTACAGTTACATCATTATAGCTTTAGTTACATCATTATATCTTTACAGTTACATCATTATATCTTTACAGTTACATCATTATAGCTTTAGTTACATCATTATATCTTTACAGTTACATCATTATAGCTTTAAATTTATATCATTATAGCTTTACAGTTATATCATTATAGCTTTAGTTACATCATTATAGCTTTACAGTTACATCATTATAGCTTTACAGTTACATCATTATAGCTTTACAGTTACATCATTATAGCTTTACAGTTACATCATTATAGCTTTAGTTACATCATTATAGCTTTAGTTACATCATTATAGCTTTAGTTACATCATTATAGCTTTACAGTTACATCATTATAGCTTTACAGTTACATCATTATAGCTTTAGTTACATCATTATATCTTTACAGTTATATCATTATAGCTTTACAGTTATATCATTATAGCTTTACAGTTATATCATTATAGCTTTAGTTACATCATTATATCTTTACAGTTACATCATTATAGCTTTAGTTACATCATTATAGCTTTAGTTACATCATTATAGCTTTAGTTACATCATTATAGCTTTAGTTACATCATTATAGCTTTAGTTACATCATTATCGCTTTACAGTTACATCATTGTAGCTTTAGAGTTACATCATTATAGCTTTAGTTACATCATTATAGATTTAGTTACATCATTATAGCTTTACAGTTACATCATTATAGCTTTAGTTACATCATTATATCTTTACAGTTACATCATTATAGCTTTAAAGTTATATCATTATAGCTTTACAGTTATATCATTATAGCTTTAGTTACATCATTATAGCTTTACAGTTACATCATTATAGCTTTACAGTTACATCATTATAGCTTTACAGTTACATCATTATAGCTTTACAGTTACATCATTATAGCTTTAGTTACATCATTATAGCTTTA
Source organism: Osedax fenrisi (assembly GCA_964019155.1). Lineage (NCBI taxonomy): Eukaryota > Metazoa > Annelida > Polychaeta > Sabellida > Siboglinidae > Osedax > Osedax fenrisi. The sequence continues at coordinate 70,816,552 of OZ025239.1, read as the reverse complement.
GTTACATCATTATATCTTTACAGTTACATCATTATAGCTTTAGTTACATCATTATATCTTTAGTTACATCATTATAGCTTTACAGTTACATCATTATAGCTTTACAGTTACATCATTATAGCTTTAGTTACATCATTATATCTTTACAGTTATATCATTATAGCTTTACAGTTATATCATTATAGCTTTAGTTACATCATTATAGCTTTAGTTACATCATTATAGCTTTAGTTACATCATTATAGCTTTAGTTACATCATTATAGCTTTACAGTTACATCATTATAGCTTTACAGTTACATCATTATAGCTTTAGTTACATCATTATAGCTTTAGTTACATCATTATAGCTTTAGTTACATCATTATAGCTTTAGTTACATCATTATAGCTTTAGTTACATCATTATATCTTTAGTTACATCATTATAGCTTTAAAGTTATATCATTATAGCTTTACAGTTACATCATTATAGCTTTAGTTATATCATTATATCTTTAAAGTTACATCATTATAGCTTTAGTTACATCATTATATATTTACAGTTACATCATTATATCTTTACAGTTACATCATTATAGCTTTAGTTACATCATTATATCTTTAGTTACATCATTATAGCTTTACAGTTACATCATTATAGCTTTACAGTTATATCATTATAGCTTTAGTTACATCATTATAGCTTTAGTTACATCATTATAGCTTTACAGTTACATCATTATAGCTTTAGTTACATCATTATATCTTTACATTTACATCATTATAGCTTTAGTTACATCATTATATCTTTAGTTACATCATTATAGCTTTAGTTACATCATTATATCTTTAGTTACATCATTATAGCTTTAGTTACATCATTATATCTTTACAGTTACATCATTATAGCTTTAGTTACATCATTATATCTTTACAGTTACATCATTATAGCTTTAGTTACATCATTATATCTTTAGTTACATCATTATAGCTTTAGTTACATCATTATAGCTTTAGTTACATCATTATATCTTTAGTTACATCATTATAGCTTTACAGTTACATCATTATAGCTTTACAGTTACATCATTATAGCTTTAGTTACATCATTATATCTTTACAGTTATATCATTATAGCTTTACAGTTATATCATTATAGCTTTAGTTACATCATTATAGCTTTAGTTACATCATTATAGCTTTAGTTACATCATTATAGCTTTAGTTACATCATTATAGCTTTACAGTTACATCATTATAGCTTTACAGTTACATCATTATAGCTTTAGTTACATCATTATAGCTTTAGTTACATCATTATAGCTTTAGTTACATCATTATAGCTTTAGTTACATCATTATAGCTTTAGTTACATCATTATATCTTTAGTTACATCATTATAGCTTTAAAGTTATATCATTATAGCTTTACAGTTACATCATTATAGCTTTAGTTATATCATTATATCTTTAAAGTTACATCATTATAGCTTTAGTTACATCATTATATCTTTACAGTTACATCATTGTATCTTTACAGTTACATCATTATAGCTTTAGTTACATCATTATATCTTTAGTTACATCATTATAGCTTTACAGTTACATCATTATAGCTTTACAGTTATATCATTATAGCTTTAGTTACATCATTATAGCTTTAGTTACATCATTATAGCTTTAGTTACATCATTATATCTTTACAGTTACATCATTATAGCTTTAGTTACATCATTATATCTTTAGTTACATCATTATATCTTTAGTTACATCATTATAGCTTTAGTTACATCATTATATCTTTACAGTTACATCATTATAGCTTTAGTTACATCATTATATCTTTACAGTTACATCATTATAGCTTTAGTTACATCATTATATCTTTAGTTACATCATTATAGCTTTAGTTACATCATTATATCTTTAGTTACATCATTATAGCTTTAGTTACATCATTATATCTTTACAGTTACATCATTATAGCTTTAGTTACATCATTATATCTTTACAGTTACATCATTATAGCTTTAGTTACATCATTATATCTTTAGTTACATCATTATAGCTTTAATTACATCATTATATCTTTACAGTTACATCATTATAGCTTTAGTTACATCATTATATCTTTACAGTTACATCATTATAGCTTTAGTTACATCATTATAGCTTTAGTTACATCATTATAGCTTTAGTTACATCATTATATCTTTAGTTACATCATTATAGCTTTAAAGTTATATCATTATAGCTTTACAGTTACATCATTATAGCTTTAGTTATATCATTATATCTTTAAAGTTACATCATTATAGCTTTAGTTACATCATTATATCTTTACAGTTACATCATTATATCTTTACAGTTACATCATTATAGCTTTAGTTACATCATTATATCTTTAGTTACATCATTATAGCTTTACAGTTACATCATTATAGCTTTACAGTTATATCATTATAGCTTTAGTTACATCATTATAGCTTTAGTTACATCATTATAGCTTTAGTTACATCATTATATCTTTACAGTTACATCATTATAGCTTTAGTTACATCATTATATCTTTACAGTTACATCATTATAGCTTTAGTTACATCATTATATCTTTAGTTACATCATTATAACTTTAGTTACATCATTATATATTTAGTTACATCATTATAGCTTTAGTTACATCATTATATCTTTACAGTTACATCATTATAGCTTTAGTTACATCATTATATCTTTACAGTTACATCATTATAGCTTTAGTTACATCATTATATCTTTAGTTACATCATTATAGCTTTAGTTACATCATTATAGCTTTAGTTACATCATTATATCTTTAGTTACATCATTATAGCTTTAGTTACATCATTATAGCTTTAGTTACATCATTATAGCTTTAGTTACATCATTATATCTTTAGTTACATCATTATATCTTTACAGTTACATCATTATAGCTTTAAAGTTATATCATTATAGCTTTACAGTTATATCATTATAGCTTTAGTTACATCATTATAGCTTTAGTTACATCATTATAGCTTTACATTTACATCATTATAGCTTTACAGTTACATCATTATAGCTTTAGTTACATCATTATAGCTTTAGTTACATCATTATAGCTTTAGTTACATCATTATAGCTTTACAGTTACATCATTATAGCTTTAGTTACATCATTATATCTTTAGTTACATCATTATATCTTTACAGTTACATCATTATATCTTTAGTTACATCATTATAGCTTTACAGTTATATCATTATAGCTTTAGTTACATCATTATAGCTTTAGTTACATCATTATATCTTTAGTTACATCATTATAGCTTTAGTTACATCATTATAGCTTTAGTTACATCATTATAGCTTTAGTTACATCATTATATCTTTAATTACATCATTATAGCTTTAGTTACATCATTATAGCTTTACAGTTACATCATTATAGCTTTAGTTACATCATTATATCTTTACAGTTACATCATTATAGCTTTAGTTACATCATTATATCTTTAGTTACATCATTATAGCTTTAGTTACATCATTATATCTTTAGTTACATCATTATAGCTTTAGTTACATCATTATATCTTTACAGTTACATCATTATAGCTTTAGTTACATCATTATATCTTTACAGTTACATCATTATAGCTTTAGTTACATCATTATATCTTTAGTTACATCATTATAGCTTTAGTTACATCATTATAGCTTTAGTTACATCATTATATCTTTAGTTACATCATTATAGCTTTACAGTTACATCATTATAGCTTTACAGTTACATCATTATAGCTTTAGTTACATCATTATATCTTTACAGTTATATCATTATAGCTTTACAGTTATATCATTATAGCTTTAGTTACATCATTATAGCTTTAGTTACATCATTATAGCTTTAGTTACATCATTATAGCTTTACAGTTACATCATTATAGCTTTACAGTTACATCATTATAGCTTTAGTTACATCATTATAGCTTTAGTTACATCATTATAGCTTTAGTTACATCATTATAGCTTTAGTTACATCATTATAGCTTTAGTTACATCATTATATCTTTAGTTACATCATTATAGCTTTAAAGTTATATCATTATAGCTTTACAGTTACATCATTATAGCTTTAGTTATATCATTATATCTTTAAAGTTACATCATTATAGCTTTAGTTACATCATTATATCTTTACAGTTACATCATTATATCTTTACAGTTACATCATTATAGCTTTAGTTACATCATTATATCTTTAGTTACATCATTATAGCTTTACAGTTACATCATTATAGCTTTACAGTTATATCATTATAGCTTTAGTTACATCATTATAGCTTTAGTTACATCATTATAGCTTTAGTTACATCATTATATCTTTACAGTTACATCATTATAGCTTTAGTTACATCATTATATCTTTAGTTACATCATTATATCTTTAGTTACATCATTATAGCTTTAGTTACATCATTATATCTTTACATTTACATCATTATAGCTTTAGTTACATCATTATATCTTTACAGTTACATCATTATAGCTTTAGTTACATCATTATATCTTTACAGTTACATCATTATAGCTTTAGTTACATCATTATATCTTTAGTTACATCATTATAACTTTAGTTACATCATTATATCTTTAGTTACATCATTATAGCTTTAGTTACATCATTATATCTTTACAGTTACATCATTATAGCTTTAGTTACATCATTATATCTTTACAGTTACATCATTATAGCTTTAGTTACATCATTATAGCTTTAGTTTCATCATTATAGCTTTAGTTACATCATTATATCTTTAGTTACATCATTATAGCTTTAAAGTTATATCATTATAGCTTTACAGTTACATCATTATAGCTTTAGTTATATCATTATATCTTTAAAGTTACATCATTATAGCTTTAGTTACATCATTATATCTTTACAGTTACATCATTATATCTTTACAGTTACATCATTATAGCTTTAGTTACATCATTATAGCTTTAGTTACATCATTATATCTTTAGTTACATCATTATAGATTTAGTTACATCATTATATCTTTACAGTTACATCATTATAGCTTTAGTTACATCATTATATCTTTACAGTTACATCATTATAGCTTTAGTTACATCATTATATCTTTAGTTACATCATTATAGCTTTAGTTACATCATTATAGCTTTAGTTACATCATTATATCTTTAGTTACATCATTATAGCTTTACAGTTACATCATTATAGCTTTACAGTTACATCATTATAGCTTTAGTTACATCATTATATCTTTACAGTTATATCATTATAGCTTTACAGTTATATCATTATAGCTTTAGTTACATCATTATAGCTTTAGTTACATCATTATAGCTTTAGTTACATCATTATAGCTTTAGTTACATCATTATAGCTTTAGTTACATCATTATAGCTTTAGTTACATCATTATAGCTTTAGTTACATCATTATAGCTTTAGTTACATCATTATATCTTTAGTTACATCATTATAGCTTTAAAGTTATATCATTATAGCTTTACAGTTACATCATTATAGCTTTAGTTATATCATTATATCTTTAAAGTTACATCATTATAGCTTTAGTTACATCATTATATCTTTACAGTTACATCATTATATCTTTACAGTTACATCATTATAGCTTTAGTTACATCATTATATCTTTAGTTACATCATTATAGCTTTACAGTTACATCATTATAGCTTTACAGTTATATCATTATAGCTTTAGTTACATCATTATAGCTTTAGTTACATCATTATAGCTTTAGTTACATCATTATATCTTTACAGTTACATCATTATAGCTTTAGTTACATCATTATATCTTTAGTTACATCATTATATCTTTAGTTACATCATTATAGCTTTAAAGTTATATCATTATAGCTTTACAGTTACATCATTATAGCTTTAGTTATATCATTATATCTTTAAAGTTACATCATTATAGCTTTAGTTACATCATTATATCTTTACAGTTACATCATTATATCTTTACAGTTACATCATTATAGCTTTAGTTACATCATTATATCTTTAGTTACATCATTATAGCTTTACAGTTACATCATTATAGCTTTACAGTTATATCATTATAGCTTTAGTTACATCATTATAGCTTTAGTTACATCATTATAGCTTTAGTTACATCATTATATCTTTACAGTTACATCATTATAGCTTTAGTTACATCATTATATCTTTAGTTACATCATTATATCTTTAGTTACATCATTATAGCTTTAGTTACATCATTATATCTTTACATTTACATCATTATAGCTTTAGTTACATCATTATATCTTTACAGTTACATCATTATAGCTTTAGTTACATCATTATATCTTTACAGTTACATCATTATAGCTTTAGTTACATCATTACATCTTTAGTTACATCATTATAACTTTAGTTACATCATTATATCTTTAGTTACATCATTATAGCTTTAGTTACATCATTATATCTTTACAGTTACATCATTATAGCTTTAGTTACATCATTATATCTTTACAGTTACATCATTATAGCTTTAGTTACATCATTATAGCTTTAGTTTCATCATTATAGCTTTAGTTACATCATTATATCTTTAGTTACATCATTATAGCTTTAAAGTTATATCATTATAGCTTTACAGTTACATCATTATAGCTTTAGTTATATCATTATATCTTTAAAGTTACATCATTATAGCTTTAGTTACATCATTATATCTTTACAGTTACATCATTATATCTTTACAGTTACATCATTATAGCTTTAGTTACATCATTATAGCTTTAGTTACATCATTATATCTTTAGTTACATCATTATAGCTTTAGTTACATCATTATATCTTTACAGTTACATCATTATAGCTTTAGTTACATCATTATATCTTTACAGTTACATCATTATAGCTTTAGTTACATCATTATATCTTTAGTTACATCATTATAGCTTTAGTTACATCATTATAGCTTTAGTTACATCATTATATCTTTAGTTACATCATTATAGCTTTACAGTTACATCATTATAGCTTTACAGTTACATCATTATAGCTTTAGTTACATCATTATATCTTTACAGTTATATCATTATAGCTTTACAGTTATATCATTATAGCTTTAGTTACATCATTATAGCTTTAGTTACATCATTATAGCTTTAGTTACATCATTATAGCTTTAGTTACATCATTATAGCTTTAGTTACATCATTATAGCTTTAGTTACATCATTATAGCTTTAGTTACATCATTATAGCTTTAGTTACATCATTATATCTTTAGTTACATCATTATAGCTTTAAAGTTATATCATTATAGCTTTACAGTTACATCATTATAGCTTTAGTTATATCATTATATCTTTAAAGTTACATCATTATAGCTTTAGTTACATCATTATATCTTTACAGTTACATCATTATATCTTTACAGTTACATCATTATAGCTTTAGTTACATCATTATATCTTTAGTTACATCATTATAGCTTTACAGTTACATCATTATAGCTTTACAGTTATATCATTATAGCTTTAGTTACATCATTATAGCTTTAGTTACATCATTATAGCTTTAGTTACATCATTATATCTTTACAGTTACATCATTATAGCTTTAGTTACATCATTATATCTTTAGTTACATCATTATATCTTTAGTTACATCATTATAGCTTTAGTTACATCATTATATCTTTACAGTTACATCATTATAGCTTTAGTTACATCATTATATCTTTACAGTTACATCATTATAGCTTTAGTTACATCATTATATCTTTACAGTTACATCATTATAGCTTTAGTTACATCATTATATCTTTAGTTACATCATTATAACTTTAGTTACATCATTATAGCTTTAGTTACATCATTATATCTTTAGTTACATCATTATAGCTTTACAGTTACATCATTATAGCTTTACAGTTACATCATTATAGCTTTAGTTACATCATTATATCTTTACAGTTATATCATTATAGCTTTACAGTTATATCATTATAGCTTTAGTTACATCATTATAGCTTTAGTTACATCATTATAGCTTTAGTTACATCATTATAGCTTTAGTTACATCATTATAGCTTTACAGTTACATCATTATAGCTTTACAGTTACATCATTATAGCTTTAGTTACATCATTATAGCTTTAGTTACATCATTATAGCTTTAGTTACATCATTATAGCTTTAGTTACATCATTATAGCTTTAGTTACATCATTATATCTTTAGTTACATCATTATAGCTTTAAAGTTATATCATTATAGCTTTACAGTTACATCATTATAGCTTTAGTTATATCATTATATCTTTAAAGTTACATCATTATAGCTTTAGTTACATCATTATATCTTTACAGTTACATCATTATATCTTTACAGTTACATCATTATAGCTTTAGTTACATCATTATATCTTTAGTTACATCATTATAGCTTTACAGTTACATCATTATAGCTTTACAGTTATATCATTATAGCTTTAGTTACATCATTATAGCTTTAGTTACATCATTATAGCTTTAGTTACATCATTATATCTTTACAGTTACATCATTATAGCTTTAGTTACATCATTATATCTTTAGTTACATCATTATAGCTTTAGTTACATCATTATAGCTTTAGTTACATCATTATATCTTTACAGTTACATCATTATAGCTTTAGTTACATCATTATATCTTTACAGTTACATCATTATAGCTTTAGTTACATCATTATATCTTTACAGTTACATCATTATAGCTTTAGTTACATCATTATATCTTTAGTTACATCATTATAACTTTAGTTACATCATTATATCTTTAGTTACATCATTATAGCTTTAGTTACATCATTATAGCTTTAGTTACATCATTATAGCTTTAGTTACATCATTATAGCTTTAGTTACATCATTATAGCTTTAGTTACATCATTATATCTTTAGTTACATCATTATAGCTTTAAAGTTATATCATTATAGCTTTACAGTTACATCATTATAGCTTTAGTTATATCATTATATCTTTAAAGTTACATCATTATAGCTTTAGTTACATCATTATATCTTTACAGTTACATCATTATATCTTTACAGTTACATCATTATAGCTTTAGTTACATCATTATATCTTTAGTTACATCATTATAGCTTTACAGTTACATCATTATAGCTTTACAGTTATATCATTATAGCTTTAGTTACATCATTATAGCTTTAGTTACATCATTATAGCTTTAGTTACATCATTATATCTTTACAGTTACATCATTATAGCTTTAGTTACATCATTATATCTTTAGTTACATCATTATATCTTTAGTTACATCATTATAGCTTTAGTTACATCATTATATCTTTACAGTTACATCATTATAGCTTTAGTTACATCATTATATCTTTACAGTTACATCATTATAGCTTTAGTTACATCATTATATCTTTACAGTTACATCATTATAGCTTTAGTTACATCATTATATCTTTAGTTACATCATTATAACTTTAGTTACATCATTATATCTTTAGTTACATCATTATAGCTTTAGTTACATCATTATATCTTTACAGTTACATCATTATAGCTTTAGTTACATCATTATATCTTTACAGTTACATCATTATAGCTTTAGTTACATCATTATAGCTTTAGTTACATCATTATATCTTTAGTTACATCATTATAGCTTTAGTTACATCATTATATCTTTAGTTACATCATTATAGCTTTAGTTACATCATTATATCTTTACAGTTACATCATTATAGCTTTAGTTACATCATTATATCTTTACAGTTACATCATTATAGCTTTAGTTACATCATTATATCTTTAGTTACATCATTATAACTTTAGTTACATCATTATATCTTTAGTTACATCATTATAGCTTTAGTTACATCATTATATCTTTACAGTTACATCATTATAGCTTTAGTTACATCATTATATCTTTACAGTTACATCATTATAGCTTTAGTTACATCATTATATCTTTACAGTTACATCATTATAGCTTTAGTTACATCATTATATCTTTAGTTACATCATTATAACTTTAGTTACATCATTATATCTTTAGTTACATCATTATAGCTTTAGTTACATCATTATATCTTTACAGTTACATCATTATAGCTTTAGTTACATCATTATATCTTTACAGTTACATCATTATAGCTTTAGTTACATCATTATATCTTTAGTTACATCATTATAGCTTTAGTTACATCATTATAGCTTTAGTTACATCATTATATCTTTAGTTACATCATTATAGCTTTAGTTACATCATTATAGCTTTAGTTACATCATTATAGCTTTAGTTACATCATTATATCTTTAGTTACATCATTATATCTTTACAGTTACATCATTATAGCTTTAAAGTTATATCATTATAGCTTTACAGTTATATCATTATAGCTTTAGTTACATCATTATAGCTTTAGTTACATCATTATAGCTTTACAGTTACATCATTATAGCTTTACAGTTACATCATTATAGCTTTAGTTACATCATTATAGCTTTAGTTACATCATTATAGCTTTAGTTACATCATTATAGCTTTACAGTTACATCATTATAGCTTTAGTTACATCATTATAGCTTTAGTTACATCATTATATCTTTACAGTTACATCATTATAGCTTTAGTTACATCATTATATCTTTAGTTACATCATTATAGCTTTAGTTACATCATTATATCTTTACAGTTACATCATTATAGCTTTAGTTACATCATTATATCTTTACAGTTACATCATTATAGCTTTAGTTACATCATTATATCTTTAGTTACATCATTATAGCTTTAGTTACATCATTATATCTTTAGTTACATCATTATAGCTTTAGTTACATCATTATATCTTTACAGTTACATCATTATAGCTTTAGTTACATCATTATATCTTTACAGTTACATCATTATAGCTTTAGTTACATCATTATATCTTTAGTTACATCATTATAACTTTAGTTACATCATTATATCTTTAGTTACATCATTATTGCTTTAGTTACATCATTATATATTTACAGTTACATCATTATAGCTTTAGTTACATCATTATATCTTTACAGTTACATCATTATAGCTTTAGTTACATCATTATATCTTTAGTTACATCATTATAGCTTTAGTTACATCATTATAGCTTTAGTTACATCATTATATCTTTAGTTACATCATTATAGCTTTAGTTACATCATTATAGCTTTAGTTACATCATTATAGCTTTAGTTACATCATTATATCTTTAGTTACATCATTATATCTTTACAGTTACATCATTATAGCTTTAAAGTTATATCATTATAGCTTTACAGTTATATCATTATAGCTTTAGTTACATCATTATAGCTTTAGTTACATCATTATAGCTTTACAGTTACATCATTATAGCTTTACAGTTACATCATTATAGCTTTAGTTACATCATTATAGCTTTAGTTACATCATTATAGCTTTAGTTACATCATTATAGCTTTACAGTTACATCATTATAGCTTTAGTTACATCATTATATCTTTAGTTACATCATTATATCTTTACAGTTACATCATTATATCTTTAGTTACATCATTATAGCTTTACAGTTATATCATTATAGCTTTAGTTACATCATTATAGCTTTAGTTACATCATTATATCTTTAGTTACATCATTATAGCTTTAGTTACATCAGTATAGCTTTAGTTACATCATTATATCTTTAGTTACATCATTATATCTTTACAGTTACATCATTATAGCTTTAGTTACATCATTATATCTTTAGTTACATCATTATAGCTTTAGTTACATCATTATATCTTTAGTTACATCATTATAGCTTTAGTTACATCATTATATCTTCACAGTTACATCATTATAGCTTTAGTTACATCATTATATCTTTAGTTACATCATTATAGCTTTACAGTTACATCATTATAGCTTTACAGTTATATCATTATAGCTTTAGTTACATTATTATAGCTTTAGTTACATCATTATAGCTTTAGTTACATCATTATATCTTTACAGTTACATCATTATAGCTTTAGTTACATCATTATATCTTTAGTTACATCATTATATCTTTAGTTACATCATTATAGCTTTAGTTACATCATTATATCTTTACAGTTACATCATTATAGCTTTAGTTACATCATTATATCTTTACAGTTACATCATTATAGCTTTAGTTACATCATTATATCTTTACAGTTACATCATTATAGCTTTAGTTACATCATTATATCTTTAGTTACATCATTATAACTTTAGTTACATCATTATATCTTTAGTTACATCATTATAACTTTAGTTACATCATTATATCTTTAGTTACATCATTATAGCTTTAGTTACATCATTATATCTTTACAGTTACATCATTATAGCTTTAGTTACATCATTATATCTTTACAGTTACATCATTATAGCTTTAGTTACATCATTATAGCTTTAGTTACATCATTATATCTTTAGTTACATCATTATAGCTTTAGTTACATCATTATATCTTTAGTTACATCATTATAGCTTTAGTTACATCATTATATCTTTACAGTTACATCATTATAGCTTTAGTTACATCATTATATCTTTACAGTTACATCATTATAGCTTTAGTTACATCATTATATCTTTAGTTACATCATTATAACTTTAGTTACATCATTATATCTTTAGTTACATCATTATAGCTTTAGTTACATCATTATATCTTTACAGTTACATCATTATAGCTTTAGTTACATCATTATATCTTTACAGTTACATCATTATAGCTTTAGTTACATCATTATATCTTTACAGTTACATCATTATAGCTTTAGTTACATCATTATATCTTTAGTTACATCATTATAACTTTAGTTACATCATTATATCTTTAGTTACATCATTATAGCTTTAGTTACATCATTATATCTTTACAGTTACATCATTATAGCTTTAGTTACATCATTATATCTTTACAGTTACATCATTATAGCTTTAGTTACATCATTATATCTTTAGTTACATCATTATAGCTTTAGTTACATCATTATAGCTTTAGTTACATCATTATATCTTTAGTTACATCATTATAGCTTTAGTTACATCATTATAGCTTTAGTTACATCATTATAGCTTTAGTTACATCATTATATCTTTAGTTACATCATTATATCTTTACAGTTACATCATTATAGCTTTAAAGTTATATCATTATAGCTTTACAGTTATATCATTATAGCTTTAGTTACATCATTATAGCTTTAGTTACATCATTATAGCTTTACAGTTACATCATTATAGCTTTACAGTTACATCATTATAGCTTTAGTTACATCATTATAGCTTTAGTTACATCATTATAGCTTTAGTTACATCATTATAGCTTTACAGTTACATCATTATAGCTTTAGTTACATCATTATAGCTTTAGTTACATCATTATATCTTTACAGTTACATCATTATAGCTTTAGTTACATCATTATATCTTTAGTTACATCATTATAGCTTTAGTTACATCATTATATCTTTACAGTTACATCATTATAGCTTTAGTTACATCATTATATCTTTACAGTTACATCATTATAGCTTTAGTTACATCATTATATCTTTAGTTACATCATTATAGCTTTAGTTACATCATTATATCTTTAGTTACATCATTATAGCTTTAGTTACATCATTATATCTTTACAGTTACATCATTATAGCTTTAGTTACATCATTATATCTTTACAGTTACATCATTATAGCTTTAGTTACATCATTATATCTTTAGTTACATCATTATAACTTTAGTTACATCATTATATCTTTAGTTACATCATTATTGCTTTAGTTACATCATTATATATTTACAGTTACATCATTATAGCTTTAGTTACATCATTATATCTTTACAGTTACATCATTATAGCTTTAGTTACATCATTATATCTTTAGTTACATCATTATAGCTTTAGTTACATCATTATAGCTTTAGTTACATCATTATATCTTTAGTTACATCATTATAGCTTTAGTTACATCATTATAGCTTTAGTTACATCATTATAGCTTTAGTTACATCATTATATCTTTAGTTACATCATTATATCTTTACAGTTACATCATTATAGCTTTAAAGTTATATCATTATAGCTTTACAGTTATATCATTATAGCTTTAGTTACATCATTATAGCTTTAGTTACATCATTATAGCTTTACAGTTACATCATTATAGCTTTACAGTTACATCATTATAGCTTTAGTTACATCATTATAGCTTTAGTTACATCATTATAGCTTTAGTTACATCATTATAGCTTTACAGTTACATCATTATAGCTTTAGTTACATCATTATATCTTTAGTTACATCATTATATCTTTACAGTTACATCATTATATCTTTAGTTACATCATTATAGCTTTACAGTTATATCATTATAGCTTTAGTTACATCATTATAGCTTTAGTTACATCATTATATCTTTAGTTACATCATTATAGCTTTAGTTACATCAGTATAGCTTTAGTTACATCATTATATCTTTAGTTACATCATTATATCTTTACAGTTACATCATTATAGCTTTAGTTACATCATTATATCTTTAGTTACATCATTATAGCTTTAGTTACATCATTATATCTTTAGTTACATCATTATAGCTTTAGTTACATCATTATATCTTCACAGTTACATCATTATAGCTTTAGTTACATCATTATATCTTTAGTTACATCATTATAGCTTTACAGTTACATCATTATAGCTTTACAGTTATATCATTATAGCTTTAGTTACATTATTATAGCTTTAGTTACATCATTATAGCTTTAGTTACATCATTATATCTTTACAGTTACATCATTATAGCTTTAGTTACATCATTATATCTTTAGTTACATCATTATATCTTTAGTTACATCATTATAGCTTTAGTTACATCATTATATCTTTACAGTTACATCATTATAGCTTTAGTTACATCATTATATCTTTACAGTTACATCATTATAGCTTTAGTTACATCATTATATCTTTACAGTTACATCATTATAGCTTTAGTTACATCATTATATCTTTAGTTACATCATTATAACTTTAGTTACATCATTATATCTTTAGTTACATCATTATAGCTTTAGTTACATCATTATATCTTTACAGTTACATCATTATAGCTTTAGTTACATCATTATATCTTTACAGTTACATCATTATAGCTTTAGTTACATCATTATAGCTTTAGTTACATCATTATATCTTTAGTTACATCATTATAGCTTTAGTTACATCATTATATCTTTAGTTACATCATTATAGCTTTAGTTACATCATTATATCTTTACAGTTACATCATTATAGCTTTAGTTACATCATTATATCTTTACAGTTACATCATTATAGCTTTAGTTACATCATTATATCTTTAGTTACATCATTATAAATTTAGTTACATCATTATATCTTTAGTTACATCATTATAGCTTTAGTTACATCATTATATCTTTACAGTTACATCATTATAGCTTTAGTTACATCATTATATCTTTACAGTTACATCATTATAGCTTTAGTTACATCATTATATCTTTACAGTTACATCATTATAGCTTTAGTTACATCATTATATCTTTAGTTACATCATTATAACTTTAGTTACATCATTATATCTTTAGTTACATCATTATAGCTTTAGTTACATCATTATATCTTTACAGTTACATCATTATAGCTTTAGTTACATCATTATATCTTTACAGTTACATCATTATAGCTTTAGTTACATCATTATATCTTTAGTTACATCATTATAGCTTTAGTTACATCATTATAGCTTTAGTTACATCATTATATCTTTAGTTACATCATTATAGCTTTAGTTACATCATTATAGCTTTAGTTACATCATTATAGCTTTAGTTACATCATTATATCTTTAGTTACATCATTATATCTTTACAGTTACATCATTATAGCTTTAAAGTTATATCATTATAGCTTTACAGTTATATCATTATAGCTTTAGTTACATCATTATAGCTTTAGTTACATCATTATAGCTTTACAGTTACATCATTATAGCTTTACAGTTACATCATTATAGCTTTAGTTACATCATTATAGCTTTAGTTACATCATTATAGCTTTAGTTACATCATTATAGCTTTACAGTTACATCATTATAGCTTTAGTTACATCATTATAGCTTTAGTTACATCATTATATCTTTACAGTTACATCATTATAGCTTTAGTTACATCATTATATCTTTAGTTACATCATTATAGCTTTAGTTACATCATTATATCTTTACAGTTACATCATTATAGCTTTAGTTACATCATTATATCTTTACAGTTACATCATTATAGCTTTAGTTACATCATTATATCTTTAGTTACATCATTATAGCTTTAGTTACATCATTATATCTTTAGTTACATCATTATAGCTTTAGTTACATCATTATATCTTTACAGTTACATCATTATAGCTTTAGTTACATCATTATATCTTTACAGTTACATCATTATAGCTTTAGTTACATCATTATATCTTTAGTTACATCATTATAACTTTAGTTACATCATTATATCTTTAGTTACATCATTATTGCTTTAGTTACATCATTATATCTTTACAGTTACATCATTATAGCTTTAGTTACATCATTATATCTTTACAGTTACATCATTATAGCTTTAGTTACATCATTATATCTTTAGTTACATCATTATAGCTTTAGTTACATCATTATAGCTTTAGTTACATCATTATATCTTTAGTTACATCATTATAGCTTTAGTTACATCATTATAGCTTTAGTTACATCATTATAGCTTTAGTTACATCATTATATCTTTAGTTACATCATTATATCTTTACAGTTACATCATTATAGCTTTAAAGTTATATCATTATAGCTTTACAGTTATATCATTATAGCTTTAGTTACATCATTATAGCTTTAGTTACATCATTATAGCTTTACAGTTACATCATTATAGCTTTACAGTTACATCATTATAGCTTTAGTTACATCATTATAGCTTTAGTTACATCATTATAGCTTTAGTTACATCATTATAGCTTTACAGTTACATCATTATAGCTTTAGTTACATCATTATATCTTTAGTTACATCATTATATCTTTACAGTTACATCATTATATCTTTAGTTACATCATTATAGCTTTACAGTTATATCATTATAGCTTTAGTTACATCATTATAGCTTTAGTTACATCATTATATCTTTAGTTACATCATTATAGCTTTAGTTACATCAGTATAGCTTTAGTTACATCATTATATCTTTAGTTACATCATTATATCTTTACAGTTACATCATTATAGCTTTAGTTACATCATTATATCTTTAGTTACATCATTATAGCTTTAGTTACATCATTATATCTTTAGTTACATCATTATAGCTTTAGTTACATCATTATATCTTTACAGTTACATCATTATAGCTTTAGTTACATAATTATATCTTTACAGTTACATCATTATAGCTTTAGTTACATCATTATATCTTTAGTTACATCATTATAGCTTTAGTTACATCATTATAGCTTTAGTTACATCATTATATCTTTAGTTACATCATTATAGCTTTAGTTACATCATTATATCTTTAGTTACATCATTATAGCTTTAGTTACATCATTATAGCTTTAGTTACATCATTATATCTGTACAGTTATATCATTATAGCTTAGTTACATCATTATATCTTTACAGTTACATCATTATAGCTTTACAGTTACATCATTATAGCTTTACAGTTACATCATTATAGCTTTACAGTTACATCATTATAGCTTTAGTTACATCATTATAGCTTTAGTTACATCATTATAGCTTTAGTTACATCATTATAGCTTTAGTTACATCATTATATCTTTAGTTACATCATTATAGCTTTAGTTACATCATTATAGCTTTAGTTACATCATTATAGCTTTAGTTACATCATTATAGCTTTAGTTACATCATTATATCTGTACAGTTATATCATTATAGCTTTAGTTACATCATTATATCTTTACAGTTACATCATTATAGCTTTACAGTTACATCATTATAGCTTTACAGTTACATCATTATAGCTTTACAGTTACATCATTATAGCTTTACAGTTACATCATTATAGCTTTACAGTTACATCATTATAGCTTTAGTTACATCATTATAGCTTTAGTTACATCATTATAGCTTTAAAGTTATATCATTATAGCTTTAGTTACATCATTATAGCTTTAGTTACATCATTATAGCTTTACAGTTACATCATTATAGCTTTACAGTTACATCATTATAGCTTTAGTTACATCATTATAGCTTTAGTTACATCATTATAGCTTTAGTTACATCATTATAGCTTTAGTTACATCATTATATATTTAGTTACATCATTATAGCTTTAGTTACATCATTATAGCTTTAGTTACATCATTATAGCTTTAGTTACATCATTATAGCTTTAGTTACATCATTATAGCTTTACAGTTACATCATTATAGCTTTACAGTTACATCATTATAGCTTTACAGTTACATCATTATAGCTTTAGTTACATCATTATAGCTTTAGTTACATCATTATAGCTTTAGTTACATCATTATATCTGTACAGTTATATCATTATAGCTTTAGTTACATCATTATATCTTTACAGTTACATCATTATAGCTTTACAGTTACATCATTATAGCTTTACAGTTACATCATTATAGCTTTACAGTTACATCATTATAGCTTTAGTTACATCATTATAGCTTTAGTTACATCATTATAGCTTTAGTTACATCATTATAGCTTTACAGTTACATCATTATAGCTTTACAGTTACATCATTATAGCTTTAGTTACATCATTATAGCTTTAGTTACATCATTATAGCTTTAGTTACATCATTATAGCTTTACAGTTACATCATTATAGCTTTACAGTTACATCATTATAGCTTTAGTTACATCATTATATCTTTAGTTACATCATTATAGCTTTAGTTACATCATTATAGCTTTAGTTACATCATTATATCTTTAGTTACATCATTATAGCTTTAGTTATATCATTATAGCTTTAGTTACATCATTATAGCTTTAGTTACATCATTATATCTTTAGTTACATCATTATAGCTTTAGTTACATCATTATATCTTTAGTTACATCATTATAGCTTTAGTTACATCATTATAGCTTTAGTTACATCATTATATCTGTACAGTTATATCATTATAGCTTTACAGTTACATCATTATAGCTTTACAGTTACATCATTATAGCTTTAGTTACATCATTATAGCTTTAGTTACATCATTATAGCTTTAGTTACATCATTATAGCTTTAGTTACATCATTATATATTTAGTTACATCATTATAGCTTTAGTTACATCATTATAGCTTTAGTTACATCATTATAGCTTTAGTTACATCATTATAGCTTTAGTTACATCATTATAGCTTTACAGTTACATCATTATAGCTTTACAGTTACATCATTATAGCTTTACAGTTACATCATTATAGCTTTAGTTACATCATTATAGCTTTAGTTACATCATTATAGCTTTAGTTACATCATTATATCTGTACAGTTATATCATTATAGCTTTACAGTTACATCATTATAGCTTTAGTTACATCATTATAGCTTTAGTTACATCATTATAGCTTTAGTTACATCATTATATCTTTAGTTACATCATTATAGCTTTAGTTACATCATTATAGCTTTAGTTACATCATTATATCTTTAGTTACATCATTATAGCTTTAGTTACATCATTATAGCTTTACAGTTACATCATTATAGCTTTACAGTTACATCATTATAGCTTTACAGTTACATCATTATAGCTTTACAGTTACATCATTATAGCTTTACAGTTACATCATTATAGCTTTAGTTACATCATTATATCTTTAGTTACATCATTATAGCTTTAGTTACATCATTATATCTTTAGTTACATCATTATAGCTTTAGTTACATCATTATAGCTTTAGTTACATCATTATATCTGTACAGTTATATCATTATAGCTTTAGTTACATCATTATATCTTTACAGTTACATCATTATAGCTTTACAGTTACATCATTATAGCTTTACAGTTACATCATTATAGCTTTACAGTTACATCATTATAGCTTTACAGTTACATCATTATAGCTTTACAGTTACATCATTATAGCTTTAGTTACATCATTATAGATTTAGTTACATCATTATAGCTTTAGTTACATCATTATAGCTTTACAGTTACATCATTATAGCTTTACAGTTACATCATTATAGCTTTAGTTACATCATTATAGCTTTAGTTACATCATTATAGCTTTAGTTACATCATTATAGCTTTACAGTTACATCATTATAGCTTTACAGTTACATCATTATAGCTTTAGTTACATCATTATATCTTTAGTTACATCATTATAGCTTTAGTTACATCATTATAGCTTTAGTTACATCATTATATCTTTAGTTACATCATTATAGCTTTAGTTATATCATTATAGCTTTAGTTACATCATTATAGCTTTAGTTACATCATTATATCTTTAGTTACATCATTATAGCTTTAGTTACATCATTATATCTTTAGTTACATCATTATAGCTTTAGTTACATCATTATAGCTTTAGTTACATCATTATATCTTTAGTTACATCATTATAGCTTTAGTTACATCATTATAGCTTTAGTTACATCATTATAGCTTTACAGTTACATCATTATAGCTTTACAGTTACATCATTATAGCTTTAGTCACATCATTATAGCTTTAGTTACATCATTATAGCTTTAGTTACATCATTATATCTTTAGTTACATCATTATAGCTTTATTTACATCATTATAACTTTAGTTACATCATTATAGCTTTAGTTACATCATTATAGCTTTAGTTACATCATTATAGCTTTACAGTTACATCATTATAGCTTTACAGTTACATCATTATAGCTTTACAGTTACATCATTATAGCTTTAGTTACATCATTATAGCTTTAGTTACATCATTATAGCTTTAGTTACATCATTATATCTGTACAGTTATATCATTATAGCTTTAGTTACATCATTATATCTTTACAGTTACATCATTATAGCTTTACAGTTACATCATTATAGCTTTACAGTTACATCATTATAGCTTTACAGTTACATCATTATAGCTTTACAGTTACATCATTATAGCTTTACAGTTACATCATTATAGCTTTAGTTACATCATTATAGCTTTAGTTACATCATTATAGCTTTAGTTACATCATTATATCTTTAGTTACATCATTATAGCTTTAGTTACATCATTATAGCTTTAGTTACATCATTATATCTTTAGTTACATCATTATAGCTTTAGTTACATCATTATAGCTTTACAGTTACATCATTATAGCTTTACAGTTACATCATTATAGCTTTACAGTTACATCATTATAGCTTTACAGTTACATCATTATAGCTTTAGTTACATCATTATAGCTTTAGTTACATCATTATAGCTTTACAGTTATATCATTATAGCTTTAGTTACATCATTATAGCTTTAGTTACATCATTATAGCTTTACAGTTACATCATTATAGCTTTACAGTTACATCATTATAGCTTTAGTTACATCATTATATCTTTAGTTACATCATTATAGCTTTACAGTTACATCATTATATCTTTACAGTTACATCATTATATCTTTACAGTTACATCATTATATCTTTAGTTACATCATTATAGCTTTACAGTTACATCATTATAGCTTTACAGTTATATCATTATAGCTTTACAGTTACATCATTATAGCTTTAGTTACATCATTATAGCTTTACAGTTACATCATTATAGCTTTACAGTTACATCATTATATCTTTAGTTACATCATTATAGCTTTAGTTACATCATTATAGCTTTAGTTACATCATTATAGCTTTAGTTACATCATTATAGCTTTAGTTACATCATTATAGCTTTAGTTACATCATTATAGCTTTAGTTACATCATTATAGCTTTACAGTTACATCATTATAGCTTTACAGTTACATCATTATAGCTTTAGTTACATCATTATAGCTTTAGTTACATCATTATAGCTTTACAGTTACATCAATATAGCTTTACAGTTACATCATTATAGCTTTAGTTACATCATTATATCTTTAGTTACATCATTATAGCTTTACAGTTACATCATTATATCTTTACAGTTACATCATTATATCTTTAGTTACATCATTATAGCTTTACAGTTACATCATTATAGCTTTACAGTTATATCATTATAGCTTTAGTTACATCATTATAGCTTTAGTTACATCATTATATCTTTAGTTACATCATTATAGCTTTAGTTACATCATTATAGCTTTAGTTACATCATTATATCTTTAGTTACATCATTATAGCTTTAGTTATATCATTATAGCTTTAGTTACATCATTATAGCTTTAGTTACATCATTATATCTTTAGTTACATCATTATAGCTTTAGTTACATCATTATATCTTTAGTTACATCATTATAGCTTTAGTTACATCATTATAGCTTTAGTTACATCATTATATCTTTAGTTACATCATTATAGCTTTAGTTACATCATTATAGCTTTAGTTACATCATTATAGCTTTACAGTTACATCATTATAGCTTTACAGTTACATCATTATAGCTTTAGTTACATCATTATAGCTTTAGTTACATCATTATAGCTTTAGTTACATCATTATATCTTTAGTTACATCATTATATCTGTACAGTTATATCATTATAGCTTTAGTTACATCATTATATCTTTACAGTTACATCATTATAGCTTTACAGTTACATCATTATAGCTTTACAGTTACATCATTATAGCTTTACAGTTACATCATTATAGCTTTACAGTTACATCATTATAGCTTTACAGTTACATCATTATAGCTTTAGTTACATCATTATAGCTTTAGTTACATCATTATAGCTTTAGTTACATCATTATATCTTTAGTTACATCATTATAGCTTTAGTTACATCATTATAGCTTTAGTTACATCATTATATCTTTAGTTACATCATTATAGCTTTAGTTACATCATTATAGCTTTACAGTTACATCATTATAGCTTTACAGTTACATCATTATAGCTTTACAGTTACATCATTATAGCTTTACAGTTACATCATTATAGCTTTAGTTACATCATTATAGCTTTAGTTACATCATTATAGCTTTACAGTTATATCATTATAGCTTTAGTTACATCATTATAGCTTTAGTTACATCATTATAGCTTTACAGTTACATCATTATAGCTTTACAGTTACATCATTATAGCTTTAGTTACATCATTATATCTTTAGTTACATCATTATAGCTTTACAGTTACATCATTATATCTTTACAGTTACATCATTATATCTTTACAGTTACATCATTATATCTTTAGTTACATCATTATAGCTTTACAGTTACATCATTATAGCTTTACAGTTATATCATTATAGCTTTACAGTTACATCATTATAGCTTTAGTTACATCATTATAGCTTTACAGTTACATCATTATAGCTTTACAGTTACATCATTATATCTTTACAGTTACATCATTATATCTTTAGTTACATCATTATAGCTTTAGTTACATCATTATAGCTTTAGTTACATCATTATAGCTTTAGTTACATCATTATAGCTTTAGTTACATCATTATAGCTTTAGTTACATCATTATAGCTTTAGTTACATCATTATAGCTTTACAGTTACATCATTATAGCTTTACAGTTACATCATTATAGCTTTAGTTACATCATTATAGCTTTAGTTACATCATTATAGCTTTACAGTTACATCAATATAGCTTTACAGTTACATCATTATAGCTTTAGTTACATCATTATATCTTTAGTTACATCATTATAGCTTTACAGTTACATCATTATATCTTTACAGTTACATCATTATATCTTTAGTTACATCATTATAGCTTTACAGTTACATCATTATAGCTTTACAGTTATATCATTATAGCTTTAGTTACATCATTATAGCTTTAGTTACATCATTATATCTTTACAGTTACATCATTATATCTTTAGTTACATCATTATAGCTTTACAGTTACATCATTATAGCTTTACAGTTATATCATTATAGCTTTAGTTACATCATTATAGCTTTAGTTACATCATTATATCTTTAGTTACATCATTATAGCTTTAGTTACATCATTATAGCTTTACAGTTACATCATTATAGCTTTACAGTTACATCATTATAGCTTTAGTTACATCATTATAGCTTTACAGTTACATCATTATAGCTTTACAGTTACATCATTATATCTTTACAGTTACATCATTATATCTTTAGTTACATCATTATAGCTTTAGTTACATCATTATAGCTTTACAGTTACATCATTATAGCTTTACAGTTACATCATTATATCTTTACAGTTACATCATTATATCTTTAGTTACATCATTATAGCTTTAGTTACATCATTATAGCTTTAGTTACATCATTATAGCTTTAGTTACATCATTATAGCTTTAGTTACATCATTATAGCTTTACAGTTACATCATTATAGCTTTACAGTTACATCATTATATCTTTACAGTTACATCATTATATCTTTACAGTTACATCATTATATCTTTAGTTACATCATTATAGCTTTAGTTACATCATTATAGCTTTAGTTACATCATTATAGCTTTAGTTACATCATTATAGCTTTAGTTACATCATTATAGCTTTACAGTTACATCATTATAGCTTTACAGTTACATCATTATAGCTTTAGTTACATCATTATATCTTTAGTTACATCATTATAGCTTTACAGTTACATCATTATATCTTTACAGTTACATCATTATATCTTTAGTTACATCATTATAGCTTTACAGTTACATCATTATAGCTTTAGTTACATCATTATATCTTTAGTTACATCATTATAGCTTTAGTTACATCATTATAGCTTTAGTTACATCATTATATCTTTAGTTACATCATTATAGCTTTAGTTACATCATTATATCTTTAGTTACATCATTATAGCTTTAGTTACATCATTATAGCTTTAGTTACATCATTATATCTGTACAGTTATATCATTATAGCTTTAGTTACATCATTATATCTTTACAGTTACATCATTATAGCTTTACAGTTACATCATTATAGCTTTACAGTTACATCATTATAGCTTTAGTTACATCATTATAGCTTTAGTTACATCATTATAGCTTTAGTTACATCATTATAGCTTTACAGTTACATCATTATAGCTTTACAGTTACATCATTATAGCTTTAGTTACATCATTATAGCTTTAGTTACATCATTATAGCTTTAGTTACATCATTATAGCTTTACAGTTACATCATTATAGCTTTACAGTTACATCATTATAGCTTTAGTTACATCATTATATCTTTAGTTACATCATTATAGCTTTAGTTACATCATTATATCTTTAGTTACATCATTATAGCTTTAGTTATATCATTATAGCTTTAGTTACATCATTATAGCTTTAGTTACATCATTATATCTTTAGTTACATCATTATAGCTTTAGTTACATCATTATATCTTTAGTTACATCATTATATCTTTAGTTACATCATTATAGCTTTAGTTACATCATTATAGCTTTAGTTACATCATTATATCTTTAGTTACATCATTATAGCTTTAGTTACATCATTATAGCTTTAGTTACATCATTATATCTTTACAGTTACATCATTATAGCTTTACAGTTACATCATTATAGCTTTACAGTTACATCATTATAGCTTTAGTTACATCATTATAGCTTTAGTTACATCATTATAGCTTTAGTTACATCATTATATCTTTAGTTACATCATTATAGCTTTAGTTACATCATTATAGCTTTAGTTACATCATTATAGCTTTAGTTACATCATTATAGCTTTACAGTTACATCATTATAGCTTTACAGTTACATCATTATAGCTTTAGTTACATCATTATAGCTTTAGTTACATCATTATAGCTTTAGTTACATCATTATATCTGTACAGTTATATCATTATAGCTTTAGTTACATCATTATATCTTTACAGTTACATCATTATAGCTTTACAGTTACATCATTATAGCTTTACAGTTACATCATTATAGCTTTACAGTTACATCATTATAGCTTTAGTTACATCATTATAGCTTTAGTTACATCATTATAGCTTTAGTTACATCATTATAGCTTTACAGTTACATCATTATAGCTTTACAGTTACATCATTATAGCTTTAGTTACATCATTATAGCTTTAGTTACATCATTATAGCTTTACAGTTACATCATTATAGCTTTACAGTTACATCATTATAGCTTTACAGTTACATCATTATAGCTTTACATTTACATCATTATAGCTTTACAGTTACATCATTATAGCTTTACAGTTACATCATTATAGCTTTACAGTTACATCATTATAGCTTTAGTTACATCATTATAGCTTTAGTTACATCATTATAGCTTTAAAGTTACATCATTATAGCTTTAGTTACATCATTATAGCTTTAGTTACATCATTATAGCTTTACAGTTACATCATTATAGCTTTACAGTTACATCATTATAGCTTTAGTTACATCATTATAGCTTTAGTTACATCATTATAGCTTTAGTTACATCATTATAGCTTTAGTTACATCATTATATCTTTAGTTACATCATTATAGCTTTAGTTACATCATTATAGCTTTAGTTACATCATTATATCTTTAGTTACATCATTATAGCTTTAGTTACATCATTATAGCTTTAGTTACATCATTATATCTTTAGTTACATCATTATAGCTTTAGTTATATCATTATAGCTTTAGTTACATCATTATAGCTTTAGTTACATCATTATATCTTTAGTTACATCATTATAGCTTTAGTTACATCATTATATCTTTAGTTACATCATTATAGCTTTAGTTACATCATTATAGCTTTAGTTACATCATTATATCTTTAGTTACATCATTATAGCTTTAGTTACATCATTATAGCTTTAGTTACATCATTATAGCTTTACAGTTACATCATTATAGCTTTACAGTTACATCATTATAGCTTTAGTTACATCATTATAGCTTTAGTTACATCATTATAGCTTTAGTTACATCATTATATCTTTAGTTACATCATTATAGCTTTATTTACATCATTATAGCTTTAGTTACATCATTATAGCTTTAGTTACATCATTATAGCTTTAGTTACATCATTATAGCTTTACAGTTACATCATTATAGCTTTACAGTTACATCATTATAGCTTTACAGTTACATCATTATAGCTTTAGTTACATCATTATAGCTTTAGTTACATCATTATAGCTTTAGTTACATCATTATATCTGTACAGTTATATCATTATAGCTTTAGTTACATCATTATATCTTTACAGTTACATCATTATAGCTTTACAGTTACATCATTATAGCTTTACAGTTACATCATTATAGCTTTACAGTTACATCATTATAGCTTTACAGTTACATCATTATAGCTTTACAGTTACATCATTATAGCTTTAGTTACATCATTATAGCTTTAGTTACATCATTATATCTTTAGTTACATCATTATAGCTTTAGTTACATCATTATATCTTTAGTTACATCATTATAGCTTTAGTTACATCATTATAGCTTTAGTTACATCATTATATCTGTACAGTTATATCATTATAGCTTTAGTTACATCATTATATCTTTACAGTTACATCATTATAGCTTTACAGTTACATCATTATAGCTTTACAGTTACATCATTATAGCTTTACAGTTACATCATTATAGCTTTAGTTACATCATTATAGATTTAGTTACATCATTATAGCTTTAGTTACATCATTATAGCTTTACAGTTACATCATTATAGCTTTACAGTTACATCATTATAGCTTTAGTTACATCATTATAGCTTTAGTTACATCATTATAGCTTTAGTTACATCATTATAGCTTTACAGTTACATCATTATAGCTTTACAGTTACATCATTATAGCTTTAGTTACATCATTATATCTTTAGTTACATCATTATAGCTTTAGTTACATCATTATAGCTTTAGTTACATCATTATATCTTTAGTTACATCATTATAGCTTTAGTTATATCATTATAGCTTTAGTTACATCATTATAGCTTTAGTTACATCATTATATCTTTAGTTACATCATTATAGCTTTAGTTACATCATTATATCTTTAGTTACATCATTATAGCTTTAGTTACATCATTATAGCTTTAGTTACATCATTATATCTTTAGTTACATCATTATAGCTTTAGTTACATCATTATAGCTTTAGTTACATCATTATAGCTTTACAGTTACATCATTATAGCTTTACAGTTACATCATTATAGCTTTAGTCACATCATTATAGCTTTAGTTACATCATTATAGCTTTAGTTACATCATTATATCTTTAGTTACATCATTATAGCTTTATTTACATCATTATAACTTTAGTTACATCATTATAGCTTTAGTTACATCATTATAGCTTTAGTTACATCATTATAGCTTTACAGTTACATCATTATAGCTTTACAGTTACATCATTATAGCTTTACAGTTACATCATTATAGCTTTAGTTACATCATTATAGCTTTAGTTACATCATTATAGCTTTAGTTACATCATTATATCTGTACAGTTATATCATTATAGCTTTAGTTACATCATTATATCTTTACAGTTACATCATTATAGCTTTACAGTTACATCATTATAGCTTTACAGTTACATCATTATAGCTTTACAGTTACATCATTATAGCTTTACAGTTACATCATTATAGCTTTACAGTTACATCATTATAGCTTTAGTTACATCATTATAGCTTTAGTTACATCATTATAGCTTTAGTTACATCATTATATCTTTAGTTACATCATTATAGCTTTAGTTACATCATTATAGCTTTAGTTACATCATTATATCTTTAGTTACATCATTATAGCTTTAGTTACATCATTATAGCTTTACAGTTACATCATTATAGCTTTACAGTTACATCATTATAGCTTTACAGTTACATCATTATAGCTTTACAGTTACATCATTATAGCTTTAGTTACATCATTATAGCTTTAGTTACATCATTATAGCTTTACAGTTATATCATTATAGCTTTAGTTACATCATTATAGCTTTAGTTACATCATTATAGCTTTACAGTTACATCATTATAGCTTTACAGTTACATCATTATAGCTTTAGTTACATCATTATATCTTTAGTTACATCATTATAGCTTTACAGTTACATCATTATATCTTTACAGTTACATCATTATATCTTTACAGTTACATCATTATATCTTTAGTTACATCATTATAGCTTTACAGTTACATCATTATAGCTTTACAGTTATATCATTATAGCTTTACAGTTACATCATTATAGCTTTAGTTACATCATTATAGCTTTACAGTTACATCATTATAGCTTTACAGTTACATCATTATATCTTTAGTTACATCATTATAGCTTTAGTTACATCATTATAGCTTTAGTTACATCATTATAGCTTTAGTTACATCATTATAGCTTTAGTTACATCATTATAGCTTTAGTTACATCATTATAGCTTTAGTTACATCATTATAGCTTTACAGTTACATCATTATAGCTTTACAGTTACATCATTATAGCTTTAGTTACATCATTATAGCTTTAGTTACATCATTATAGATTTACAGTTACATCAATATAGCTTTACAGTTACATCATTATAGCTTTAGTTACATCATTATATCTTTAGTTACATCATTATAGCTTTACAGTTACATCATTATATCTTTACAGTTACATCATTATATCTTTAGTTACATCATTATAGCTTTACAGTTACATCATTATAGCTTTACAGTTATATCATTATAGCTTTAGTTACATCATTATAGCTTTAGTTACATCATTATATCTTTAGTTACATCATTATAGCTTTAGTTACATCATTATAGCTTTAGTTACATCATTATATCTTTAGTTACATCATTATAGCTTTAGTTATATCATTATAGCTTTAGTTACATCATTATAGCTTTAGTTACATCATTATATCTTTAGTTACATCATTATAGCTTTAGTTACATCATTATATCTTTAGTTACATCATTATAGCTTTAGTTACATCATTATAGCTTTAGTTACATCATTATATCTTTAGTTACATCATTATAGCTTTAGTTACATCATTATAGCTTTAGTTACATCATTATAGCTTTACAGTTACATCATTATAGCTTTACAGTTACATCATTATAGCTTTAGTTACATCATTATAGCTTTAGTTACATCATTATAGCTTTAGTTACATCATTATATCTTTAGTTACATCATTATATCTGTACAGTTATATCATTATAGCTTTAGTTACATCATTATATCTTTACAGTTACATCATTATAGCTTTACAGTTACATCATTATAGCTTTACAGTTACATCATTATAGCTTTACAGTTACATCATTATAGCTTTACAGTTACATCATTATAGCTTTACAGTTACATCATTATAGCTTTAGTTACATCATTATAGCTTTAGTTACATCATTATAGCTTTAGTTACATCATTATATCTTTAGTTACATCATTATAGCTTTAGTTACATCATTATAGCTTTAGTTACATCATTATATCTTTAGTTACATCATTATAGCTTTAGTTACATCATTATAGCTTTACAGTTACATCATTATAGCTTTACAGTTACATCATTATAGCTTTACAGTTACATCATTATAGCTTTACAGTTACATCATTATAGCTTTAGTTACATCATTATAGCTTTAGTTACATCATTATAGCTTTACAGTTATATCATTATAGCTTTAGTTACATCATTATAGCTTTAGTTACATCATTATAGCTTTACAGTTACATCATTATAGCTTTACAGTTACATCATTATAGCTTTAGTTACATCATTATATCTTTAGTTACATCATTATAGCTTTACAGTTACATCATTATATCTTTACAGTTACATCATTATATCTTTACAGTTACATCATTATATCTTTAGTTACATCATTATAGCTTTACAGTTACATCATTATAGCTTTACAGTTATATCATTATAGCTTTACAGTTACATCATTATAGCTTTAGTTACATCATTATAGCTTTACAGTTACATCATTATAGCTTTACAGTTACATCATTATATCTTTACAGTTACATCATTATATCTTTAGTTACATCATTATAGCTTTAGTTACATCATTATAGCTTTAGTTACATCATTATAGCTTTAGTTACATCATTATAGCTTTAGTTACATCATTATAGCTTTAGTTACATCATTATAGCTTTAGTTACATCATTATAGCTTTACAGTTACATCATTATAGCTTTACAGTTACATCATTATAGCTTTAGTTACATCATTATAGCTTTAGTTACATCATTATAGCTTTACAGTTACATCAATATAGCTTTACAGTTACATCATTATAGCTTTAGTTACATCATTATATCTTTAGTTACATCATTATAGCTTTACAGTTACATCATTATATCTTTACAGTTACATCATTATATCTTTAGTTACATCATTATAGCTTTACAGTTACATCATTATAGCTTTACAGTTATATCATTATAGCTTTAGTTACATCATTATAGCTTTAGTTACATCATTATATCTTTAGTTACATCATTATAGCTTTAGTTACATCATTATAGCTTTACAGTTACATCATTATAGCTTTACAGTTACATCATTATAGCTTTAGTTACATCATTATAGCTTTACAGTTACATCATTATAGCTTTACAGTTACATCATTATATCTTTACAGTTACATCATTATATCTTTAGTTACATCATTATAGCTTTAGTTACATCATTATAGCTTTACAGTTACATCATTATAGCTTTACAGTTACATCATTATATCTTTACAGTTACATCATTATATCTTTAGTTAC
Source organism: Osedax fenrisi (assembly GCA_964019155.1). Taxonomy (NCBI): domain Eukaryota; kingdom Metazoa; phylum Annelida; class Polychaeta; order Sabellida; family Siboglinidae; genus Osedax; species Osedax fenrisi. The sequence continues at coordinate 70,784,554 of OZ025239.1, read as the reverse complement.
ATCATTATAGCTTTAGTTACATCATTATAGCTTTAGTTACATCATTATAGCTTTAGTTACATCATTATAGCTTTAGTTACATCATTATAGCTTTACAGTTACATCATTATAGCTTTACAGTTACATCATTATATCTTTACAGTTACATCATTATATCTTTACAGTTACATCATTATATCTTTAGTTACATCATTATAGCTTTAGTTACATCATTATAGCTTTAGTTACATCATTATAGCTTTAGTTACATCATTATAGCTTTAGTTACATCATTATAGCTTTACAGTTACATCATTATAGCTTTACAGTTACATCATTATAGCTTTAGTTACATCATTATATCTTTAGTTACATCATTATAGCTTTACAGTTACATCATTATATCTTTACAGTTACATCATTATATCTTTAGTTACATCATTATAGCTTTACAGTTACATCATTATAGCTTTAGTTACATCATTATATCTTTAGTTACATCATTATAGCTTTAGTTACATCATTATAGCTTTAGTTACATCATTATATCTTTAGTTACATCATTATAGCTTTAGTTACATCATTATATCTTTAGTTACATCATTATAGCTTTAGTTACATCATTATAGCTTTAGTTACATCATTATATCTGTACAGTTATATCATTATAGCTTTAGTTACATCATTATATCTTTACAGTTACATCATTATAGCTTTACAGTTACATCATTATAGCTTTACAGTTACATCATTATAGCTTTAGTTACATCATTATAGCTTTAGTTACATCATTATAGCTTTAGTTACATCATTATAGCTTTACAGTTACATCATTATAGCTTTACAGTTACATCATTATAGCTTTAGTTACATCATTATAGCTTTAGTTACATCATTATAGCTTTAGTTACATCATTATAGCTTTACAGTTACATCATTATAGCTTTACAGTTACATCATTATAGCTTTAGTTACATCATTATATCTTTAGTTACATCATTATAGCTTTAGTTACATCATTATAGCTTTAGTTACATCATTATATCTTTAGTTACATCATTATAGCTTTAGTTATATCATTATAGCTTTAGTTACATCATTATAGCTTTAGTTACATCATTATATCTTTAGTTACATCATTATAGCTTTAGTTACATCATTATATCTTTAGTTACATCATTATATCTTTAGTTACATCATTATAGCTTTAGTTACATCATTATAGCTTTAGTTACATCATTATATCTTTAGTTACATCATTATAGCTTTAGTTACATCATTATAGCTTTAGTTACATCATTATATCTTTACAGTTACATCATTATAGCTTTACAGTTACATCATTATAGCTTTACAGTTACATCATTATAGCTTTAGTTACATCATTATAGCTTTAGTTACATCATTATAGCTTTAGTTACATCATTATATCTTTAGTTACATCATTATAGCTTTAGTTACATCATTATAGCTTTAGTTACATCATTATAGCTTTAGTTACATCATTATAGCTTTACAGTTACATCATTATAGCTTTACAGTTACATCATTATAGCTTTAGTTACATCATTATAGCTTTAGTTACATCATTATAGCTTTAGTTACATCATTATATCTGTACAGTTATATCATTATAGCTTTAGTTACATCATTATATCTTTACAGTTACATCATTATAGCTTTACAGTTACATCATTATAGCTTTACAGTTACATCATTATAGCTTTACAGTTACATCATTATAGCTTTAGTTACATCATTATAGCTTTAGTTACATCATTATAGCTTTAGTTACATCATTATAGCTTTACAGTTACATCATTATAGCTTTACAGTTACATCATTATAGCTTTAGTTACATCATTATAGCTTTAGTTACATCATTATAGCTTTACAGTTACATCATTATAGCTTTACAGTTACATCATTATAGCTTTACAGTTACATCATTATAGCTTTACATTTACATCATTATAGCTTTACAGTTACATCATTATAGCTTTACAGTTACATCATTATAGCTTTACAGTTACATCATTATAGCTTTAGTTACATCATTATAGCTTTAGTTACATCATTATAGCTTTAAAGTTACATCATTATAGCTTTAGTTACATCATTATAGCTTTAGTTACATCATTATAGCTTTACAGTTACATCATTATAGCTTTACAGTTACATCATTATAGCTTTAGTTACATCATTATAGCTTTAGTTACATCATTATAGCTTTAGTTACATCATTATAGCTTTAGTTACATCATTATATCTTTAGTTACATCATTATAGCTTTAGTTACATCATTATAGCTTTAGTTACATCATTATATCTTTAGTTACATCATTATAGCTTTAGTTACATCATTATAGCTTTAGTTACATCATTATATCTTTAGTTACATCATTATAGCTTTAGTTATATCATTATAGCTTTAGTTACATCATTATAGCTTTAGTTACATCATTATATCTTTAGTTACATCATTATAGCTTTAGTTACATCATTATATCTTTAGTTACATCATTATAGCTTTAGTTACATCATTATAGCTTTAGTTACATCATTATATCTTTAGTTACATCATTATAGCTTTAGTTACATCATTATAGCTTTAGTTACATCATTATAGCTTTACAGTTACATCATTATAGCTTTACAGTTACATCATTATAGCTTTAGTTACATCATTATAGCTTTAGTTACATCATTATAGCTTTAGTTACATCATTATATCTTTAGTTACATCATTATAGCTTTATTTACATCATTATAGCTTTAGTTACATCATTATAGCTTTAGTTACATCATTATAGCTTTAGTTACATCATTATAGCTTTACAGTTACATCATTATAGCTTTACAGTTACATCATTATAGCTTTACAGTTACATCATTATAGCTTTAGTTACATCATTATAGCTTTAGTTACATCATTATAGCTTTAGTTACATCATTATATCTGTACAGTTATATCATTATAGCTTTAGTTACATCATTATATCTTTACAGTTACATCATTATAGCTTTACAGTTACATCATTATAGCTTTACAGTTACATCATTATAGCTTTACAGTTACATCATTATAGCTTTACAGTTACATCATTATAGCTTTACAGTTACATCATTATAGCTTTAGTTACATCATTATAGCTTTAGTTACATCATTATAGCTTTAGTTACATCATTATATCTTTAGTTACATCATTATAGCTTTAGTTACATCATTATAGCTTTAGTTACATCATTATAGCTTTACAGTTACATCATTATAGCTTTACAGTTACATCATTATAGCTTTACAGTTACATCATTATAGCTTTACAGTTACATCATTATAGCTTTAGTTACATCATTATAGCTTTAGTTACATCATTATAGCTTTACAGTTATATCATTATAGCTTTAGTTACATCATTATAGCTTTAGTTACATCATTATAGCTTTACAGTTACATCATTATAGCTTTACAGTTACATCATTATAGCTTTAGTTACATCATTATATCTTTAGTTACATCATTATAGCTTTACAGTTACATCATTATATCTTTACAGTTACATCATTATATCTTTACAGTTACATCATTATATCTTTAGTTACATCATTATAGCTTTACAGTTACATCATTATAGCTTTACAGTTATATCATTATAGCTTTACAGTTACATCATTATAGCTTTAGTTACATCATTATAGCTTTACAGTTACATCATTATAGCTTTACAGTTACATCATTATATCTTTAGTTACATCATTATAGCTTTAGTTACATCATTATAGCTTTAGTTACATCATTATAGCTTTAGTTACATCATTATAGCTTTAGTTACATCATTATAGCTTTAGTTACATCATTATAGCTTTAGTTACATCATTATAGCTTTACAGTTACATCATTATAGCTTTACAGTTACATCATTATAGCTTTAGTTACATCATTATAGCTTTAGTTACATCATTATAGCTTTACAGTTACATCAATATAGCTTTACAGTTACATCATTATAGCTTTAGTTACATCATTATATCTTTAGTTACATCATTATAGCTTTACAGTTACATCATTATATCTTTACAGTTACATCATTATATCTTTAGTTACATCATTATAGCTTTACAGTTACATCATTATAGCTTTACAGTTATATCATTATAGCTTTAGTTACATCATTATAGCTTTAGTTACATCATTATATCTTTAGTTACATCATTATAGCTTTAGTTACATCATTATAGCTTTACAGTTACATCATTATAGCTTTACAGTTACATCATTATAGCTTTAGTTACATCATTATAGCTTTAGTTACATCATTATATCTTTAGTTACATCATTATAGCTTTAGTTATATCATTATAGCTTTAGTTACATCATTATAGCTTTAGTTACATCATTATATCTTTAGTTACATCATTATAGCTTTAGTTACATCATTATATCTTTAGTTACATCATTATAGCTTTAGTTACATCATTATAGCTTTACAGTTACATCATTATATCTTTACAGTTACATCATTATATCTTTACAGTTACATCATTATATCTTTAGTTACATCATTATAGCTTTACAGTTACATCATTATAGCTTTACAGTTATATCATTATAGCTTTACAGTTACATCATTATAGCTTTAGTTACATCATTATAGCTTTACAGTTACATCATTATAGCTTTACAGTTACATCATTATATCTTTAGTTACATCATTATAGCTTTAGTTACATCATTATAGCTTTAGTTACATCATTATAGCTTTAGTTACATCATTATAGCTTTAGTTACATCATTATAGCTTTAGTTACATCATTATAGCTTTAGTTACATCATTATAGCTTTACAGTTACATCATTATAGCTTTACAGTTACATCATTATAGCTTTAGTTACATCATTATAGCTTTAGTTACATCATTATAGCTTTACAGTTACATCAATATAGCTTTACAGTTACATCATTATAGCTTTAGTTACATCATTATATCTTTAGTTACATCATTATAGCTTTACAGTTACATCATTATAGCTTTACAGTTATATCATTATAGCTTTAGTTACATCATTATAGCTTTAGTTACATCATTATAGCTTTACAGTTATATCATTATAGCTTTAGTTACATCATTATAGCTTTAGTTACATCATTATATCTTTAGTTACATCATTATAGCTTTAGTTACATCATTATAGCTTTACAGTTACATCATTATAGCTTTACAGTTACATCATTATAGCTTTAGTTACATCATTATAGCTTTACAGTTACATCATTATAGCTTTACAGTTACATCATTATATCTTTACAGTTACATCATTATATCTTTAGTTACATCATTATAGCTTTAGTTACATCATTATAGCTTTACAGTTACATCATTATAGCTTTACAGTTACATCATTATATCTTTACAGTTACATCATTATATCTTTAGTTACATCATTATAGCTTTAGTTACATCATTATAGCTTTAGTTACATCATTATAGCTTTAGTTACATCATTATAGCTTTAGTTACATCATTATAGCTTTACAGTTACATCATTATAGCTTTACAGTTACATCATTATATCTTTACAGTTACATCATTATATCTTTAGTTACATCATTATAGCTTTAGTTACATCATTATAGCTTTAGTTACATCATTATAGCTTTAGTTACATCATTATAGCTTTAGTTACATCATTATAGCTTTACAGTTACATCATTATAGCTTTACAGTTACATCATTATAGCTTTAGTTACATCATTATATCTTTAGTTACATCATTATAGCTTTACAGTTACATCATTATATCTTTACAGTTACATCATTATATCTTTAGTTACATCATTATAGCTTTACAGTTACATCATTATAGCTTTAGTTACATCATTATATCTTTAGTTACATCATTATAGCTTTAGTTACATCATTATAGCTTTAGTTACATCATTATATCTTTAGTTACATCATTATAGCTTTAGTTACATCATTATATCTTTAGTTACATCATTATAGCTTTAGTTACATCATTATAGCTTTAGTTACATCATTATATCTGTACAGTTATATCATTATAGCTTTAGTTACATCATTATATCTTTACAGTTACATCATTATAGCTTTACAGTTACATCATTATAGCTTTACAGTTACATCATTATAGCTTTACAGTTACATCATTATAGCTTTAGTTACATCATTATAGCTTTAGTTACATCATTATAGCTTTAGTTACATCATTATAGCTTTACAGTTACATCATTATAGCTTTACAGTTACATCATTATAGCTTTAGTTACATCATTATAGCTTTAGTTACATCATTATAGCTTTAGTTACATCATTATAGCTTTACAGTTACATCATTATAGCTTTACAGTTACATCATTATAGCTTTAGTTACATCATTATATCTTTAGTTACATCATTATAGCTTTAGTTACATCATTATAGCTTTAGTTACATCATTATATCTTTAGTTACATCATTATAGCTTTAGTTATATCATTATAGCTTTAGTTACATCATTATAGCTTTAGTTACATCATTATATCTTTAGTTACATCATTATAGCTTTAGTTACATCATTATATCTTTAGTTACATCATTATATCTTTAGTTACATCATTATAGCTTTAGTTACATCATTATAGCTTTAGTTACATCATTATATCTTTAGTTACATCATTATAGCTTTAGTTACATCATTATAGCTTTAGTTACATCATTATATCTTTACAGTTACATCATTATAGCTTTACAGTTACATCATTATAGCTTTACAGTTACATCATTATAGCTTTAGTTACATCATTATAGCTTTAGTTACATCATTATAGCTTTAGTTACATCATTATATCTTTAGTTACATCATTATAGCTTTAGTTACATCATTATAGCTTTAGTTACATCATTATAGCTTTAGTTACATCATTATAGCTTTACAGTTACATCATTATAGCTTTACAGTTACATCATTATAGCTTTAGTTACATCATTATAGCTTTAGTTACATCATTATAGCTTTAGTTACATCATTATATCTGTACAGTTATATCATTATAGCTTTAGTTACATCATTATATCTTTACAGTTACATCATTATAGCTTTACAGTTACATCATTATAGCTTTACAGTTACATCATTATAGCTTTACAGTTACATCATTATAGCTTTAGTTACATCATTATAGCTTTAGTTACATCATTATAGCTTTAGTTACATCATTATAGCTTTACAGTTACATCATTATAGCTTTACAGTTACATCATTATAGCTTTAGTTACATCATTATAGCTTTAGTTACATCATTATAGCTTTACAGTTACATCATTATAGCTTTACAGTTACATCATTATAGCTTTACAGTTACATAATTATAGCTTTACATTTACATCATTATAGCTTTACAGTTACATCATTATAGCTTTACAGTTACATCATTATAGCTTTACAGTTACATCATTATAGCTTTAGTTACATCATTATAGCTTTAGTTACATCATTATAGCTTTAAAGTTACATCATTATAGCTTTAGTTACATCATTATAGCTTTAGTTACATCATTATAGCTTTACAGTTACATCATTATAGCTTTACAGTTACATCATTATAGCTTTATTTACATCATTATAGCTTTAGTTACATCATTATAGCTTTAGTTACATCATTATAGCTTTAGTTACATCATTATATCTTTAGTTACATCATTATAGCTTTAGTTACATCATTATAGCTTTAGTTACATCATTATAGCTTTAGTTACATCATTATAGCTTTAGTTACATCATTATAGCTTTACAGTTACATCATTATAGCTTTACAGTTACATCATTATAGCTTTACAGTTACATCATTATAGCTTTACAGTTACATCATTATAGCTTTAGTTACATCATTATAGCTTTAGTTACATCATTATAGCTTTAGTTACATCATTATATCTGTACAGTTATATCATTATAGCTTTAGTTACATCATTATATCTTTACAGTTACATCATTATAGCTTTACAGTTACATCATTATAGCTTTACAGTTACATCATTATAGCTTTACAGTTACATCATTATAGCTTTAGTTACATCATTATAGATTTAGTTACATCATTATAGCTTTAGTTACATCATTATAGCTTTACAGTTACATCATTATAGCTTTACAGTTACATCATTATAGCTTTAGTTACATCATTATAGCTTTAGTTACATCATTATAGCTTTAGTTACATCATTATAGCTTTACAGTTACATCATTATAGCTTTACAGTTACATCATTATAGCTTTAGTTACATCATTATATCTTTAGTTACATCATTATAGCTTTAGTTACATCATTATAGCTTTAGTTACATCATTATATCTTTAGTTACATCATTATAGCTTTAGTTATATCATTATAGCTTTAGTTACATCATTATAGCTTTAGTTACATCATTATATCTTTAGTTACATCATTATAGCTTTAGTTACATCATTATATCTTTAGTTACATCATTATAGCTTTAGTTACATCATTATAGCTTTAGTTACATCATTATATCTGTACAGTTATATCATTATAGCTTTAGTTACATCATTATAGCTTTAGTTACATCATTATATCTTTACAGTTACATCATTATAGCTTTACAGTTACATCATTATAGCTTTACAGTTACATCATTATAGCTTTAGTTACATCATTATAGCTTTAGTTACATCATTTTAGCTTTAGTTACATCATTATATCTTTAGTTACATCATTATAGCTTTAGTTACATCATTATAGCTTTAGTTACATTATTATATCATTAGTTACATCATTATAGCTTTAGTTACACCATTATAGCTTTACAGTTACATCATTATAGCTTTACAGTTACATCATTATAGCTTTACAGTTACATCATTATAGCTTTACAGTTACATCATTATAGCTTTAGTTACATCATTATAGCTTTAGTTACATCATTATAGCTTTACAGTTATATCATTATAGCTTTAGTTACATCATTATAGCTTTAGTTACATCATTATAGATTTACAGTTACATCATTATAGCTTTACAGTTATATCATTATAGCTTTAGTTACATCATTATAGTTTTAGTTACATCATTATAGCTTTACAATTACATCATTATAGCTTTAGTTACATCATTATAGCTTTACAGTTACATCATTATAGCTTTAGTTACATCATTATAGCTTTAGTTACATCATTATAGCTTTAGTTACATCATTATAGCTTTAGTTACATCATTATATCTTTAGTTACATCATTATAGCTTTAGTTACATCATTATAGCTTTAGTTACATCATTATATCTTTAGTTACATCATTATATCTTTACAGTTACATCATTATAGCTTTAAAGTTATATCATTATAGCTTTAGTTACATCATTATAGCTTTAGTTACATCATTATATCTTTACAGTTACATCATTATAGCTTTAGTTACATCATTATAGCTTTACAGTTACATCATTATAGCTTTACAGTTATATCATTATAGCTTTAGTTACATCATTATAGCTTTACAGTTACATCATTATAGCTTTAGTTACATCATTATAGCTTTAGTTACATCATTATAGCTTTAGTTACATCATTATAGCTTTAGTTACATCATTATATCTTTAGTTACATCATTATAGCTTTAGTTACATCATTATAGCTTTAGTTACATCATTATAGCTTTAGTTACATCATTATAGCTTTAGTTACATCATTATAGCTTTACAGTTACATCATTATAGCTTTACAGTTACATCATTATAGCTTTAGTTACATCATTATATCTTTAGTTACATCATTATAGCTTTACAGTTACATCATTATATCTTTACAGTTACATCATTATATCTTTAGTTACATCATTATAGCTTTACAGTTACATCATTATAGCTTTACAGTTATATCATTATAGCTTTACAGTTACATCATTATAGCTTTACAGTTGTATCATTATAGCTTTAGTTACATCATTATAGCTTTACAGTTACATCATTATATCTTTAGTTACATCATTATAGCTTTAGTTACATCATTATAGCTTTAGTTACATAATTATAGCTTTAGTTACATCATTATAGCTTTAGTTACATCATTATAGCTTTAGTTACATCATTATAGCTTTAGTTACATCATTATAGCTTTACAGTTACATCATTATAGCTTTACAGTTACATCATTATAGCTTTAGTTACATCATTATAGCTTTAGTTACATCATTATAGCTTTACAGTTACATCATTATAGCTTTACAGTTACATCATTATAGCTTTAGTTACATCATTATATCTTTAGTTACATCATTATAGCTTTACAGTTACATCATTATATCTTTACAGTTACATCATTATATCTTTAGTTACATCATTATAGCTTTACAGTTACACCATTATAGCTTTACAGTTATATCATTATAGCTTTAGTTACATCATTATAGCTTTAGTTACATCATTATATCTTTAGTTACATCATTATAGCTTTAGTTACATCATTATAGCTTTACAGTTACATCATTATAGCTTTACAGTTACATCATTATAGCTTTAGTTACATCATTATAGCTTTACAGTTACATCATTATAGCTTTACAGTTACATCATTATATCTTTACAGTTACATCATTATATCTTTAGTTACATCATTATAGCTTTAGTTACATCATTATAGCTTTACAGTTACATCATTATAGCTTTACAGTTACATCATTATATCTTTACAGTTACATCATTATATCTTTAGTTACATCATTATAGCTTTAGTTACATCATTATAGCTTTAGTTACATCATTATAGCTTTAGTTACATCATTATAGCTTTAGTTACATCATTATAGCTTTACAGTTACATCATTATAGCTTTACAGTTACATCATTATATCTTTACAGTTACATCATTATATCTTTAGTTACATCATTATAGCTTTAGTTACATCATTATAGCTTTAGTTACATCATTATAGCTTTAGTTACATCATTATAGCTTTAGTTACATCATTATAGCTTTACAGTTACATCATTATAGCTTTACAGTTACATCATTATAGCTTTAGTTACATCATTATATCTTTAGTTACATCATTATAGCTTTACAGTTACATCATTATATCTTTACAGTTACATCATTATATCTTTAGTTACATCATTATAGCTTTACAGTTACATCATTATAGCTTTAGTTATATCATTATAGCTTTAGTTACATCATTATATCTTTACAGTTACATCATTATAGCTTTAGTTACATCATTATATCTGTACAGTTACATCATTATAGCTTTACAGTTACATCATTATAGCTTTAGTTACATCATTATAGCTTTAGTTACATCATTATAGCTTTAGTTACATCATTATAGCTTTACAGTTACATCATTATAGCTTTACAGTTACATCATTATAGCTTTAGTTACATCATTATATCTTTAGTTACATCATTATAGCTTTACAGTTACATCATTATATCTTTACAGTTACATCATTATATCTTTAGTTACATCATTATAGCTTTACAGTTACATCATTATAGCTTTACAGTTATATCATTATAGCTTTACAGTTACATCATTATAGCTTTAGTTACATCATTATATCTGTACAGTTACATCATTATATCTTTACAGTTACATCATTATAGCTTTAGTTACATCATTATATCTTTAAAGTTACATCATTATAGCTTTAGTTACATCATTATAGCTTTAGTTACATCATTATAGCTTTACAGTTACATCATTATAGCTTTAGTTACATCATTATATCTTTAGTTACATCATTATAGCTTTACAGTTACATCATTATAGCTTTAGTTACATCATTATATCTTTACAGTTACATCATTATAGCTTTAAAGTTACATCATTATAGCTTTAGTTACATCATTATATCTTTACAGTTACATCATTATAGCTTTAGTTACATCATTATAGCTTTAGTTACATCATTATATCTTTACAGTTACATCATTATAGCTTTAGTTACATCATTATAGCTTTAGTTACATCATTATATCTTTAAAGTTACATCATTATAGCTTTACAGTTACATCATTATAGCTTTAGTTACATCATTATATCTTTACAGTTACATCATTATAGCTTTAGTTACATCATTATATCTTTAAAGTTATATCATTATAGCTTTATAGTTACATCATTATAGCTTTAGTTACATCATTATAGCTTTAGTTACATCATTATATCTGTACAGTTACATCATTATATCTTTACAGTTACATCATTATAGCTTTAGTTACATCATTATAGCTTTACAGTTACATCATTATAGCTTTAGTTACATCATTATAGCTTTAGTTACATCATTATATCTGTACAGTTACATCATTATATCTTTACAGTTACATCATTATAGCTTTAAAGTTACATCATTATAGCTTTAGTTACATCATTATATCTTTACAGTTACATCATTATAGCTTTAGTTACATCATTATAGCTTTAGTTACATCATTATAGCTTTACAGTTACATCATTATAGCTTTAGTTACATCATTATAGCTTTAGTTACATCATTATAGCTTTAGTTACATCATTATAGCTTTAGTTACATCATTATAGCTTTAGTTACATCATTATAGCTTTAGTTACATCATTATATCTTTACAGTTACATCATTATAGCTTTACAGTTACATCATTATAGCTTTAGTTACATCATTATAGCTTTAGTTACATCATTATAGCTTTACAGTTACATCATTATAGCTTTAGTTACATCATTATAGCTTTAGTTACATCATTATAGCTTTAGTTACATCATTATATCTTTAGTTACATCATTATAGCTTTAGTTACATCATTATAGCTTTACAGTTACATCATTATAGCTTTACAGTTACATCATTATAGCTTTAGTTACATCATTATAGCTTTACAGTTACATCATTATAGCTTTACAGTTACATCATTATATCTTTACAGTTACATCATTATATCTTTAGTTACATCATTATAGCTTTAGTTACATCATTATAGCTTTACAGTTACATCATTATAGCTTTACAGTTACATCATTATATCTTTACAGTTACATCATTATATCTTTAGTTACATCATTATAGCTTTAGTTACATCATTATAGCTTTAGTTACATCATTATAGCTTTAGTTACATCATTATAGCTTTAGTTACATCATTATAGCTTTACAGTTACATCATTATAGCTTTACAGTTACATCATTATATCTTTACAGTTACATCATTATATCTTTAGTTACATCATTATAGCTTTAGTTACATCATTATAGCTTTAGTTACATCATTATAGCTTTAGTTACATCATTATAGCTTTAGTTACATCATTATAGCTTTACAGTTACATCATTATAGCTTTACAGTTACATCATTATAGCTTTAGTTACATCATTATATCTTTAGTTACATCATTATAGCTTTACAGTTACATCATTATATCTTTACAGTTACATCATTATATCTTTAGTTACATCATTATAGCTTTACAGTTACATCATTATAGCTTTAGTTATATCATTATAGCTTTAGTTACATCATTATATCTTTACAGTTACATCATTATAGCTTTAGTTACATCATTATATCTGTACAGTTACATCATTATAGCTTTACAGTTACATCATTATAGCTTTAGTTACATCATTATAGCTTTAGTTACATCATTATAGCTTTAGTTACATCATTATAGCTTTACAGTTACATCATTATAGCTTTACAGTTACATCATTATAGCTTTAGTTACATCATTATATCTTTAGTTACATCATTATAGCTTTACAGTTACATCATTATATCTTTACAGTTACATCATTATATCTTTAGTTACATCATTATAGCTTTACAGTTACATCATTATAGCTTTACAGTTATATCATTATAGCTTTACAGTTACATCATTATAGCTTTAGTTACATCATTATAGCTTTAGTTACATCATTATAGCTTTAGTTACATCATTATAGCTTTAGTTACATCATTATAGCTTTAGTTACATCATTATAGCTTTAGTTACATCATTATAGCTTTACAGTTACATCATTATAGCTTTACAGTTACATCATTATATCTTTACAGTTACATCATTATATCTTTAGTTACATCATTATAGCTTTAGTTACATCATTATAGCTTTAGTTACATCATTATAGCTTTAGTTACATCATTATAGCTTTAGTTACATCATTATAGCTTTACAGTTACATCATTATAGCTTTACAGTTACATCATTATAGCTTTAGTTACATCATTATATCTTTAGTTACATCATTATAGCTTTACAGTTACATCATTATATCTTTACAGTTACATCATTATATCTTTAGTTACATCATTATAGCTTTACAGTTACATCATTATAGCTTTAGTTATATCATTATAGCTTTAGTTACATCATTATATCTTTACAGTTACATCATTATAGCTTTAGTTACATCATTATAGCTTTAGTTACATCATTATAGCTTTAGTTACATCATTATAGCTTTACAGTTATATCATTATAGCTTTAGTTACATCATTATAGCTTTAGTTACATCATTATATCTTTAGTTACATCATTATAGCTTTAGTTACATCATTATAGCTTTACAGTTACATCATTATAGCTTTACAGTTACATCATTATAGCTTTAGTTACATCATTATAGCTTTACAGTTACATCATTATAGCTTTACAGTTACATCATTATATCTTTACAGTTACATCATTATATCTTTAGTTACATCATTATAGCTTTAGTTACATCATTATAGCTTTACAGTTACATCATTATAGCTTTACAGTTACATCATTATATCTTTACAGTTACATCATTATATCTTTAGTTACATCATTATAGCTTTAGTTACATCATTATAGCTTTAGTTACATCATTATAGCTTTAGTTACATCATTATAGCTTTAGTTACATCATTATAGCTTTACAGTTACATCATTATAGCTTTACAGTTACATCATTATATCTTTACAGTTACATCATTATATCTTTAGTTACATCATTATAGCTTTAGTTACATCATTATAGCTTTAGTTACATCATTATAGCTTTAGTTACATCATTATAGCTTTAGTTACATCATTATAGCTTTACAGTTACATCATTATAGCTTTACAGTTACATCATTATAGCTTTAGTTACATCATTATATCTTTAGTTACATCATTATAGCTTTACAGTTACATCATTATATCTTTACAGTTACATCATTATATCTTTAGTTACATCATTATAGCTTTACAGTTACATCATTATAGCTTTAGTTACATCATTATATCTTTAGTTACATCATTATAGCTTTAGTTACATCATTATAGCTTTAGTTACATCATTATATCTTTAGTTACATCATTATAGCTTTAGTTACATCATTATATCTTTAGTTACATCATTATAGCTTTAGTTACATCATTATAGCTTTAGTTACATCATTATATCTGTACAGTTATATCATTATAGCTTTAGTTACATCATTATATCTTTACAGTTACATCATTATAGCTTTACAGTTACATCATTATAGCTTTACAGTTACATCATTATAGCTTTACAGTTACATCATTATAGCTTTAGTTACATCATTATAGCTTTAGTTACATCATTATAGCTTTAGTTACATCATTATATCTTTACAGTTACATCATTATAGCTTTAGTTACATCATTATAGCTTTAGTTACATCATTATATCTTTAAAGTTACATCATTATAGCTTTACAGTTACATCATTATAGCTTTAGTTACATCATTATATCTTTACAGTTACATCATTATAGCTTTAGTTACATCATTATATCTTTAAAGTTATATCATTATAGCTTTATAGTTACATCATTATAGCTTTAGTTACATCATTATAGCTTTAGTTACATCATTATATCTGTACAGTTACATCATTATATCTTTACAGTTACATCATTATAGCTTTAGTTACATCATTATAGCTTTACAGTTACATCATTATAGCTTTAGTTACATCATTATAGCTTTAGTTACATCATTATATCTGTACAGTTACATCATTATATCTTTACAGTTACATCATTATAGCTTTAAAGTTACATCATTATAGCTTTAGTTACATCATTATATCTTTACAGTTACATCATTATAGCTTTAGTTACATCATTATAGCTTTAGTTACATCATTATAGCTTTACAGTTACATCATTATAGCTTTAGTTACATCATTATAGCTTTAGTTACATCATTATAGCTTTAGTTACATCATTATAGCTTTAGTTACATCATTATAGCTTTAGTTACATCATTATAGCTTTAGTTACATCATTATATCTTTACAGTTACATCATTATAGCTTTACAGTTACATCATTATAGCTTTAGTTACATCATTATAGCTTTAGTTACATCATTATAGCTTTACAGTTACATCATTATAGCTTTAGTTACATCATTATAGCTTTAGTTACATCATTATAGCTTTAGTTACATCATTATATCTTTAGTTACATCATTATAGCTTTAGTTACATCATTATAGCTTTACAGTTACATCATTATAGCTTTACAGTTACATCATTATAGCTTTAGTTACATCATTATAGCTTTACAGTTACATCATTATAGCTTTACAGTTACATCATTATATCTTTACAGTTACATCATTATATCTTTAGTTACATCATTATAGCTTTAGTTACATCATTATAGCTTTACAGTTACATCATTATAGCTTTACAGTTACATCATTATATCTTTACAGTTACATCATTATATCTTTAGTTACATCATTATAGCTTTAGTTACATCATTATAGCTTTAGTTACATCATTATAGCTTTAGTTACATCATTATAGCTTTAGTTACATCATTATAGCTTTACAGTTACATCATTATAGCTTTACAGTTACATCATTATATCTTTACAGTTACATCATTATATCTTTAGTTACATCATTATAGCTTTAGTTACATCATTATAGCTTTAGTTACATCATTATAGCTTTAGTTACATCATTATAGCTTTAGTTACATCATTATAGCTTTACAGTTACATCATTATAGCTTTACAGTTACATCATTATAGCTTTAGTTACATCATTATATCTTTAGTTACATCATTATAGCTTTACAGTTACATCATTATATCTTTACAGTTACATCATTATATCTTTAGTTACATCATTATAGCTTTACAGTTACATCATTATAGCTTTAGTTATATCATTATAGCTTTAGTTACATCATTATATCTTTACAGTTACATCATTATAGCTTTAGTTACATCATTATATCTGTACAGTTACATCATTATAGCTTTACAGTTACATCATTATAGCTTTAGTTACATCATTATAGCTTTAGTTACATCATTATAGCTTTAGTTACATCATTATAGCTTTACAGTTACATCATTATAGCTTTACAGTTACATCATTATAGCTTTAGTTACATCATTATATCTTTAGTTACATCATTATAGCTTTACAGTTACATCATTATATCTTTACAGTTACATCATTATATCTTTAGTTACATCATTATAGCTTTACAGTTACATCATTATAGCTTTACAGTTATATCATTATAGCTTTACAGTTACATCATTATAGCTTTAGTTACATCATTATAGCTTTAGTTACATCATTATAGCTTTAGTTACATCATTATAGCTTTAGTTACATCATTATAGCTTTAGTTACATCATTATAGCTTTAGTTACATCATTATAGCTTTACAGTTACATCATTATAGCTTTACAGTTACATCATTATATCTTTACAGTTACATCATTATATCTTTAGTTACATCATTATAGCTTTAGTTACATCATTATAGCTTTAGTTACATCATTATAGCTTTAGTTACATCATTATAGCTTTAGTTACATCATTATAGCTTTACAGTTACATCATTATAGCTTTACAGTTACATCATTATAGCTTTAGTTACATCATTATATCTTTAGTTACATCATTATAGCTTTACAGTTACATCATTATATCTTTACAGTTACATCATTATATCTTTAGTTACATCATTATAGCTTTACAGTTACATCATTATAGCTTTAGTTATATCATTATAGCTTTAGTTACATCATTATATCTTTACAGTTACATCATTATAGCTTTAGTTACATCATTATAGCTTTAGTTACATCATTATAGCTTTAGTTACATCATTATAGCTTTACAGTTATATCATTATAGCTTTAGTTACATCATTATAGCTTTAGTTACATCATTATATCTTTAGTTACATCATTATAGCTTTAGTTACATCATTATAGCTTTACAGTTACATCATTATAGCTTTACAGTTACATCATTATAGCTTTAGTTACATCATTATAGCTTTACAGTTACATCATTATAGCTTTACAGTTACATCATTATATCTTTACAGTTACATCATTATATCTTTAGTTACATCATTATAGCTTTAGTTACATCATTATAGCTTTACAGTTACATCATTATAGCTTTACAGTTACATCATTATATCTTTACAGTTACATCATTATATCTTTAGTTACATCATTATAGCTTTAGTTACATCATTATAGCTTTAGTTACATCATTATAGCTTTAGTTACATCATTATAGCTTTAGTTACATCATTATAGCTTTACAGTTACATCATTATAGCTTTACAGTTACATCATTATATCTTTACAGTTACATCATTATATCTTTAGTTACATCATTATAGCTTTAGTTACATCATTATAGCTTTAGTTACATCATTATAGCTTTAGTTACATCATTATAGCTTTAGTTACATCATTATAGCTTTACAGTTACATCATTATAGCTTTACAGTTACATCATTATAGCTTTAGTTACATCATTATATCTTTAGTTACATCATTATAGCTTTACAGTTACATCATTATATCTTTACAGTTACATCATTATATCTTTAGTTACATCATTATAGCTTTACAGTTACATCATTATAGCTTTAGTTACATCATTATATCTTTAGTTACATCATTATAGCTTTAGTTACATCATTATAGCTTTAGTTACATCATTATATCTTTAGTTACATCATTATAGCTTTAGTTACATCATTATATCTTTAGTTACATCATTATAGCTTTAGTTACATCATTATAGCTTTAGTTACATCATTATATCTGTACAGTTATATCATTATAGCTTTAGTTACATCATTATATCTTTACAGTTACATCATTATAGCTTTACAGTTACATCATTATAGCTTTACAGTTACATCATTATAGCTTTACAGTTACATCATTATAGCTTTAGTTACATCATTATAGCTTTAGTTACATCATTATAGCTTTAGTTACATCATTATAGCTTTACAGTTACATCATTATAGCTTTACAGTTACATCATTATAGCTTTAGTTACATCATTATAGCTTTAGTTACATCATTATAGCTTTAGTTACATCATTATAGCTTTACAGTTACATCATTATAGCTTTACAGTTACATCATTATAGCTTTAGTTACATCATTATATCTTTAGTTACATCATTATAGCTTTAGTTACATCATTATAGCTTTAGTTACATCATTATATCTTTAGTTACATCATTATAGCTTTAGTTATATCATTATAGCTTTAGTTACATCATTATAGCTTTAGTTACATCATTATATCTTTAGTTACATCATTATAGCTTTAGTTACATCATTATATCTTTAGTTACATCATTATATCTTTAGTTACATCATTATAGCTTTAGTTACATCATTATAGCTTTAGTTACATCATTATATCTTTAGTTACATCATTATAGCTTTAGTTACATCATTATAGCTTTAGTTACATCATTATATCTTTACAGTTACATCATTATAGCTTTACAGTTACATCATTATAGCTTTACAGTTACATCATTATAGCTTTAGTTACATCATTATAGCTTTAGTTACATCATTATAGCTTTAGTTACATCATTATATCTTTAGTTACATCATTATAGCTTTAGTTACATCATTATAGCTTTAGTTACATCATTATAGCTTTAGTTACATCATTATAGCTTTACAGTTACATCATTATAGCTTTACAGTTACATCATTATAGCTTTAGTTACATCATTATAGCTTTAGTTACATCATTATAGCTTTAGTTACATCATTATATCTGTACAGTTATATCATTATAGCTTTAGTTACATCATTATATCTTTACAGTTACATCATTATAGCTTTACAGTTACATCATTATAGCTTTACAGTTACATCATTATAGCTTTACAGTTACATCATTATAGCTTTAGTTACATCATTATAGCTTTAGTTACATCATTATAGCTTTAGTTACATCATTATAGCTTTACAGTTACATCATTATAGCTTTACAGTTACATCATTATAGCTTTAGTTACATCATTATAGCTTTAGTTACATCATTATAGCTTTACAGTTACATCATTATAGCTTTACAGTTACATCATTATAGCTTTACAGTTACATAATTATAGCTTTACATTTACATCATTATAGCTTTACAGTTACATCATTATAGCTTTACAGTTACATCATTATAGCTTTACAGTTACATCATTATAGCTTTAGTTACATCATTATAGCTTTAGTTACATCATTATAGCTTTAAAGTTACATCATTATAGCTTTAGTTACATCATTATAGCTTTAGTTACATCATTATAGCTTTACAGTTACATCATTATAGCTTTACAGTTACATCATTATAGCTTTATTTACATCATTATAGCTTTAGTTACATCATTATAGCTTTAGTTACATCATTATAGCTTTAGTTACATCATTATATCTTTAGTTACATCATTATAGCTTTAGTTACATCATTATAGCTTTAGTTACATCATTATAGCTTTAGTTACATCATTATAGCTTTAGTTACATCATTATAGCTTTACAGTTACATCATTATAGCTTTACAGTTACATCATTATAGCTTTACAGTTACATCATTATAGCTTTACAGTTACATCATTATAGCTTTAGTTACATCATTATAGCTTTAGTTACATCATTATAGCTTTAGTTACATCATTATATCTGTACAGTTATATCATTATAGCTTTAGTTACATCATTATATCTTTACAGTTACATCATTATAGCTTTACAGTTACATCATTATAGCTTTACAGTTACATCATTATAGCTTTACAGTTACATCATTATAGCTTTAGTTACATCATTATAGATTTAGTTACATCATTATAGCTTTAGTTACATCATTATAGCTTTACAGTTACATCATTATAGCTTTACAGTTACATCATTATAGCTTTAGTTACATCATTATAGCTTTAGTTACATCATTATAGCTTTAGTTACATCATTATAGCTTTACAGTTACATCATTATAGCTTTACAGTTACATCATTATAGCTTTAGTTACATCATTATATCTTTAGTTACATCATTATAGCTTTAGTTACATCATTATAGCTTTAGTTACATCATTATATCTTTAGTTACATCATTATAGCTTTAGTTATATCATTATAGCTTTAGTTACATCATTATAGCTTTAGTTACATCATTATATCTTTAGTTACATCATTATAGCTTTAGTTACATCATTATATCTTTAGTTACATCATTATAGCTTTAGTTACATCATTATAGCTTTAGTTACATCATTATATCTGTACAGTTATATCATTATAGCTTTAGTTACATCATTATAGCTTTAGTTACATCATTATATCTTTACAGTTACATCATTATAGCTTTACAGTTACATCATTATAGCTTTACAGTTACATCATTATAGCTTTAGTTACATCATTATAGCTTTAGTTACATCATTTTAGCTTTAGTTACATCATTATATCTTTAGTTACATCATTATAGCTTTAGTTACATCATTATAGCTTTAGTTACATTATTATATCCTTAGTTACATCATTATAGCTTTAGTTACACCATTATAGCTTTACAGTTACATCATTATAGCTTTACAGTTACATCATTATAGCTTTACAGTTACATCATTATAGCTTTACAGTTACATCATTATAGCTTTAGTTACATCATTATAGCTTTAGTTACATCATTATAGCTTTACAGTTATATCATTATAGCTTTAGTTACATCATTATAGCTTTAGTTACATCATTATAGATTTACAGTTACATCATTATAGCTTTACAGTTATATCATTATAGCTTTAGTTACATCATTATAGTTTTAGTTACATCATTATAGCTTTACAATTACATCATTATAGCTTTAGTTACATCATTATAGCTTTACAGTTACATCATTATAGCTTTAGTTACATCATTATAGCTTTAGTTACATCATTATAGCTTTAGTTACATCATTATAGCTTTAGTTACATCATTATATCTTTAGTTACATCATTATAGCTTTAGTTACATCATTATAGCTTTAGTTACATCATTATATCTTTAGTTACATCATTATATCTTTACAGTTACATCATTATAGCTTTAAAGTTATATCATTATAGCTTTAGTTACATCATTATAGCTTTAGTTACATCATTATATCTTTACAGTTACATCATTATAGCTTTAGTTACATCATTATAGCTTTACAGTTACATCATTATAGATTTACAGTTATATCATTATAGCTTTAGTTACATCATTATAGCTTTACAGTTACATCATTATAGCTTTAGTTACATCATTATAGCTTTAGTTACATCATTATAGCTTTAGTTACATCATTATAGCTTTAGTTACATCATTATATCTTTAGTTACATCATTATAGCTTTAGTTACATCATTATAGCTTTAGTTACATCATTATAGCTTTAGTTACATCATTATAGCTTTAGTTACATCATTATAGCTTTACAGTTACATCATTATAGCTTTACAGTTACATCATTATAGCTTTAGTTACATCATTATATCTTTAGTTACATCATTATAGCTTTACAGTTACATCATTATATCTTTACAGTTACATCATTATATCTTTAGTTACATCATTATAGCTTTACAGTTACATCATTATAGCTTTACAGTTATATCATTATAGCTTTACAGTTACATCATTATAGCTTTACAGTTGTATCATTATAGCTTTAGTTACATCATTATAGCTTTACAGTTACATCATTATATCTTTAGTTACATCATTATAGCTTTAGTTACATCATTATAGCTTTAGTTACATAATTATAGCTTTAGTTACATCATTATAGCTTTAGTTACATCATTATAGCTTTAGTTACATCATTATAGCTTTAGTTACATCATTATAGCTTTACAGTTACATCATTATAGCTTTACAGTTACATCATTATAGCTTTAGTTACATCATTATAGCTTTAGTTACATCATTATAGCTTTACAGTTACATCATTATAGCTTTACAGTTACATCATTATAGCTTTAGTTACATCATTATATCTTTAGTTACATCATTATAGCTTTACAGTTACATCATTATATCTTTACAGTTACATCATTATATCTTTAGTTACATCATTATAGCTTTACAGTTACACCATTATAGCTTTACAGTTATATCATTATAGCTTTAGTTACATCATTATAGCTTTAGTTACATCATTATATCTTTAGTTACATCATTATAGCTTTAGTTACATCATTATAGCTTTACAGTTACATCATTATAGCTTTACAGTTACATCATTATAGCTTTAGTTACATCATTATAGCTTTACAGTTACATCATTATAGCTTTACAGTTACATCATTATATCTTTACAGTTACATCATTATATCTTTAGTTACATCATTATAGCTTTAGTTACATCATTATAGCTTTACAGTTACATCATTATAGCTTTACAGTTACATCATTATATCTTTACAGTTACATCATTATATCTTTAGTTACATCATTATAGCTTTAGTTACATCATTATAGCTTTAGTTACATCATTATAGCTTTAGTTACATCATTATAGCTTTAGTTACATCATTATAGCTTTACAGTTACATCATTATAGCTTTACAGTTACATCATTATATCTTTACAGTTACATCATTATATCTTTAGTTACATCATTATAGCTTTAGTTACATCATTATAGCTTTAGTTACATCATTATAGCTTTAGTTACATCATTATAGCTTTAGTTACATCATTATAGCTTTACAGTTACATCATTATAGCTTTACAGTTACATCATTATAGCTTTAGTTACATCATTATATCTTTAGTTACATCATTATAGCTTTACAGTTACATCATTATATCTTTACAGTTACATCATTATATCTTTAGTTACATCATTATAGCTTTACAGTTACATCATTATAGCTTTAGTTATATCATTATAGCTTTAGTTACATCATTATATCTTTACAGTTACATCATTATAGCTTTAGTTACATCATTATATCTGTACAGTTACATCATTATAGCTTTACAGTTACATCATTATAGCTTTAGTTACATCATTATAGCTTTAGTTACATCATTATAGCTTTAGTTACATCATTATAGCTTTACAGTTACATCATTATAGCTTTACAGTTACATCATTATAGCTTTAGTTACATCATTATATCTTTAGTTACATCATTATAGCTTTACAGTTACATCATTATATCTTTACAGTTACATCATTATATCTTTAGTTACATCATTATAGATTTACAGTTACATCATTATAGCTTTACAGTTATATCATTATAGCTTTACAGTTACATCATTATAGCTTTAGTTACATCATTATATCTGTACAGTTACATCATTATATCTTTACAGTTACATCATTATAGCTTTAGTTACATCATTATATCTTTAAAGTTACATCATTATAGCTTTAGTTACATCATTATAGCTTTAGTTACATCATTATAGCTTTACAGTTACATCATTATAGCTTTAGTTACATCATTATATCTTTAGTTACATCATTATAGCTTTACAGTTACATCATTATAGCTTTAGTTACATCATTATATCTTTACAGTTACATCATTATAGCTTTAAAGTTACATCATTATAGCTTTAGTTACATCATTATATCTTTACAGTTACATCATTATAGCTTTAGTTACATCATTATAGCTTTAGTTACATCATTATATCTTTACAGTTACATCATTATAGCTTTAGTTACATCATTATAGCTTTAGTTACATCATTATATCTTTAAAGTTACATCATTATAGCTTTACAGTTACATCATTATAGCTTTAGTTACATCATTATATCTTTACAGTTACATCATTATAGCTTTAGTTACATCATTATATCTTTAAAGTTATATCATTATAGCTTTATAGTTACATCATTATAGCTTTAGTTACATCATTATAGCTTTAGTTACATCATTATATCTGTACAGTTACATCATTATATCTTTACAGTTACATCATTATAGCTTTAGTTACATCATTATAGCTTTACAGTTACATCATTATAGCTTTAGTTACATCATTATAGCTTTAGTTACATCATTATATCTGTACAGTTACATCATTATATCTTTACAGTTACATCATTATAGCTTTAAAGTTACATCATTATAGCTTTAGTTACATCATTATATCTTTACAGTTACATCATTATAGCTTTAGTTACATCATTATAGCTTTAGTTACATCATTATAGCTTTACAGTTACATCATTATAGCTTTAGTTACATCATTATAGCTTTAGTTACATCATTATAGCTTTAGTTACATCATTATAGCTTTAGTTACATCATTATAGCTTTAGTTACATCATTATAGCTTTAGTTACATCATTATATCTTTACAGTTACATCATTATAGCTTTACAGTTACATCATTATAGCTTTAGTTACATCATTATAGCTTTAGTTACATCATTATAGCTTTACAGTTACATCATTATAGCTTTAGTTACATCATTATAGCTTTAGTTACATCATTATAGCTTTAGTTACATCATTATAGCTTTAGTTACATCATTATAGCTTTAGTTACATCATTATAGCTTTAGTTACATCATTATAGCTTTACAGTTACATCATTATAGCTTTAGTTACATCATTATATCTTTACAGTTACATTATTATAGCTTTAGTTACATCATTATAGCTTTAGTTACATCATTATAGCTTTAGTTACATCATTATAGCTTTAGTTACATCATTATATCTTTACAGTTACATCATTATAGCTTTACAGTTACATCATTATAGCTTTAGTTACATCATTATAGCTTTAGTTACATCATTATAGCTTTAGTTACATCATTATAGCTTTAGTTACATCATTATAGCTTTAGTTACATCATTATATCTTTACAGTTACATCATTATAGCTTTACAGTTACATCATTATAGCTTTAGTTACATCATTATAGCTTTAGTTACATCATTATAGCTTTAGTTACATCATTATAGCTTTAAAGTTATATCATTATAGCTTTAGTTACATCATTATAGCTTTAGTTACATCATTATATCTTTAGTTACATCATTATATCTTTACAGTTACATCATTATAGCTATATTTACATCATTATAGCTTTAGTTACATCATTATAGCTTTACAGTTACATCATTATATCTTTAGTTACATCATTATATCTTTACAGTTACATCATTATAGCTATATTTACATCATTATAGCTTTAGTTACATCATTATAGCTTTAGTTACATCATTATATCTTTACAGTTACATCATTATAGCTTTAAAGTTACATCATTATAGCTTTACAGTTATATCATTATAGCTATATTTACATCATTATAGCTTTAGTTACATCATATAAGCTATAGTTACATAATCATAACTATTATTACATCATCGTAGCTCTCGTTACATCATCGCTATATTCCCCATGCGCTATATAGATCTGATGACTCACCACTGCGATACACCGCCGCGATGTTTATGCTAAACACGTTGCGTAACATTGCGCTGACATACCTAACTCCCCGCCCCCTGCTCGGTAACCATACCGACATGATTGACAGGTAATCGTTCCATTCCTATTGGTGACCTGTTCGTTCAAAGCGGTGCACACCTACATAGACGTACCTCTTCAGGGGCTGTTCCTCATCGTACTGCTGATGTCAGACTATATGGCTCTGGTTAGATGTGTGTGTGTGTGTGTGGGTGTGTGAGGGTGTGTGTGTGGGTGTGTGAGGGTGTGTGTGGGTGTGTGTGTGTGTCAGTGCATGTGTGTTTGTGAGGGTGTGGGTGTGTGTGTGCGTGTGCGAGCGTGTGTATGTGTGTATGTGTGTGTGTTAGTGTGGCAGCGTGTGTGTGGCAGCGTGTGTGTGGCCATGTATAAGTGTACTTCTGTGTGTGTGTGTACAATATACACTGTATAACAATTTTTAATATTTTGTAAGGATATTTTTATATACTACATATGCTAAAAGGCAATTTTTACTTGTATAAATTTTTTCCTTTCATATATCTGTAATTTAAATTTTGTCGTTAATTTTCAATGTAAATTCCTATCTTTTTTAAATATTGTTTGCTTTCTGAATTGTTATCGGTTTTCAATTCTTTTTTAAATTATATTTAGATGATATATATATTTATGATTAAGAGGAGTTATTCCGAGTTAGCCTGCACTTTTCTATGAAGGGAACTAAAAAAGTTACCAACACGGGCTTCCCTAGTGTACATGCGTTTATGCATATATGTGTGTGTAGGTGTGTGTGTGTGTGTGTGCATATATTTAATGTTACACACCTCAGAACTTGATTTTCCATTATGCTATCTAAATAATTGTAATCTACAAATATACATCAATAAATAACATAGG
Organism: Osedax fenrisi; assembly: GCA_964019155.1. Classification (NCBI taxonomy): domain Eukaryota; kingdom Metazoa; phylum Annelida; class Polychaeta; order Sabellida; family Siboglinidae; genus Osedax; species Osedax fenrisi. The sequence goes on along the minus strand of OZ025239.1, from coordinate 70,756,941 downwards.
TGTATCATATGCTTTACCCTTTTACCTTTATTGTTATGTTGGTAATCTTTATAGTTCATTTATATATGTAGTGAACATAACATACATTCTTTTAAAGTATAGTTGTTATACATTGTTATAGATATCCATAGCATTGTCATCTTGAATAACTTCACAGCTGGTCTAATATAGAAGTGTGAATAGTAATGGTATTATAACATCACTTTTAACATGCCAGTATATTTCTAATAATATATTTTATAAAATTAGATGAATTCGATATTTCATTAATGAATCAATAAATTAATATTCATTAATTTTAAAAGCACGCATACCATAGAAATGACCTTATTTCAATAATTATAACAATAGGGGGCTATATAAGTTGCCTTTACATCAATGTTGTACCACATCTAATATGAAATATAACAATCGCATTCTATCGAGGTACTATGAAAATATTAGCTACATTATTACTGTAGTGTATCACTATCTAGTCCAAAGTTCAACTATTACCAATATACTGAATATATTATTATTATATAAGACTGCGATAATCTTATTTATACCAGCGATACAGTTTGAAAGAGAGGTGCGCCACTCTCAGCGCTCCACCCTCTCTAACCCCGCTCCTCACTCCCTGTTACAGCACTTCTTCTACTTCGTGACCGACACCGGGTCATGGCTCGAGATAGGCACGAGTATCAGCCATTACGTGATCGTTATGTTGACGATATTGGTGACCTACGCATTCCTCGTTCTGTCCACGCTGCTCACGACTTACCGCCTGCTTCCGGAACCTTCCAAACAACACGTCATGTGATCACACGGCGTAACGCCAACGGTGATGCTTTTATTTATTTCATTGACAATATTTTTTATTTATTTTAACCAACTTTTGTTATCGTAATTTGTAAATAAAGTATATTTATTATAAAAATACCCATAATGTCTTATTAATATATTCAAACACTTTACGATGAATGTGTTGTTTTAGTATATTGTATTTATCAGCTAGAGTTCAAATACATCACACAGTATTATCTTGAATACAAGCCAATAATAATAATACATTTTCATTAACTTTTAGAATTTATACAATTACAATTGCTAGCATATACTTTGTAAAAAATAAATTATATTTCGAAAATTCTAAATTAATTTGTTGCGATATCAATATTTATGTGTATGTTTAAATATTTAATAGTTATTAATTGTGCCAACATATTACAATAAATGTAATCATTAAAATGATAGTTAAATAAATATGAATAAATAATCTTATTCACTGATATTAGTTGTAAAACAACATATATAATAGAATATGTATAATTTTGTTAAATATAAAGTAGTATAATGTGAAGTAATAATGACTATTTTAATAGTAACTTGGCTATGCTTTAGGAAAAGTATACTTAGAATATAAATATATATATATATATATATATATATATATATATATAAAACAAAGAAAAAGGAGGCAAATATATTCTAATTAGATAAAAATACAGTAATATTCCTTTATTAAAGTGTAATTCAGTATTATTAATAATATATACACATACTTAATTGATTTTTATTAACTTATTTTCTGTTTGCAATATTGTATATTTGAAGCCGTAATTAATTATAATTATATTATGTAATTTAAAGAAACATAATCAATAGTACTTCATGCATATAAGATACAAATAATTCAGCTTCTTACTATATTCAAAGGATGAATAATAACTATAATAATAGAATAAATACAAATGTATATTAAGAAATTATTTCTTATGGATTTGTAAAATCATTAATATTTATATAAATATAATAAATTAATAATTGTTGGTAAAAAATAATGGTTCAAATAAAAGTTTAACAATATCTTTATTCCACTGCCTGAGATTGTAGTGAAGTCCTAAATCAATATTCAGTATAGAAGTTTGCTTTAGAGTATAATTAATAATATCTATATCTAGTGTTTTTAACCTATAAAGGAATATATATTATACCTTAATATAATATGAATATACAGATATATTGAACCTAGTATTAGTAATTATTTATATACCATTGTTTTTAATTATTTTTAAAAACATGAAATTATATTTTAAATATTATTATCTAGTGTATTTCATAATAGTGAAACGGAAATAGATTTTAATAGACCAAAGAATTTAATTTTAATACTCATTTTCGATTAATTATTGTAAATTGTTTATCCATTCTAAATGTATATTAATTAACATTAAGCATTAACTTCAGAAGTGTGTTATCCTAGAATAGTGATTACATCAATAGTATATTACATGTTATATTTCAAAAATTATTAATAATAACAATTGAATTAATGGGTTTAATAATGGTGTAAATAATGTGATATATATTAAAAAAATTAAATCAATTATAATTTATAAATAGTGTAATTTGAGATTATAATTAAATGAAAATATCATTCCAGCCTCCCGAGGAAGACTTCCCCTATTATATTATAATATTATTATGAATTTAATATATGATATTAAAGTATATGTAACAATAAATACTGGGGAGAGTGGGGCAGGGTGCCTATGTTCCTAGGTTCCCCTTGAAATAATTATAAAGTATTTATAAATATTATCCTATTATGGAACAATTTTCAATAAATATAGAGAGGAATTGCGTTATTATGGGAATATATATATATTTTTTTTGATATAGCGTTTTGATATGCATAAGTTTAACTTATATCTCTAAGTTTTTCGATAAGCTTATTATGTTTATAGATAATGATTGTATATTAGATTTTTATATTTTATAATTATAATTAGTAAAATATCAGACTATATATAGTCTTAACTTAAGACTCGTAAGACAATATAATATCGAATATTTAAAAATAAAGTCTTGGTATATATTATTCCTATATATATATGCCATAAAGTATTTGTCATTACGTCAATATATATTTATTGCATAGATATATGAAGTAGGAATATTGTATATATACCTATAGGTAATTCTATAGAAATTGTATTTTAAATATTGTTTTAATATCACACATAATCATTAGCTACAAACATAATTATTGCAATAATAAAATGTATTACACATACTAAAGATATATAAATAATTCTAAACCTAGAGATTTAAGTTTGGATAATATCACTTGTATGAGGACCCTGAAAACAGTAATAGCTTCATAATAGCAGCATACAGTATATTTAATAGCCTAAAATGTTTACATTGTGCTATTAATAATAGCCTATTATGATGCTATTATGTTGCTATTATTAGAATAGCAGTATAATATACTTTTACAATTAATAGCAGCAACATAATAGCATAATAAATTTTAAATACCAACATAACAGCAGCATAATAGCATGACAAATTAATAGCAGCATAATATACATTTAATGGAAACATAATAGCAGCATAATAGCACAATGTAAACATTTGAGACTATTAAATATGCTGTTATGATGCTATTATGAGGCTATTGCTGTTTGATGGGATACATTGTGTATCATAATTCTTATATATATAATATCACAAATATTATAATCACAGATATATAATTACTTAATTATATATTTGTGCTTATAAAAATAATTATATTTAATCCTAGAAATAAATATTAAATTATATTTTAATCCTGGGATTTTAATAATTGAATATTTGACGAAAACTATTAAAAGTTAATTCTAAAAATCTATCCTAGCATTCTCATTTTTATTTAGATTTTTAATATCATAATTTTACTTTATTTAACACTATCATCAGATTTTCACTAAATGGCGGTTATATTATTAATTTATTAGATTATTATATACTATATATTAGTTATTATCATTTATATTATATTATAAGCAACATAGATCTAATAATGTAACCACTATTAACTATTAAAGTATATGTAATTTATTTCAAATAATTCCCCGCGATAATTGCTGATTATTTAAATTTTAATATTCATTTTAATAATTATTTATTATCTGATATATCAATACTAATTTACATATAAATATGAATTATATGTGAATAATTATCTCAGGCAGCTGTTATCTGTACAACTACCTGTTATTATGTCTAGAGCGTTATAAGAAAGTAAGTGTGATTACACAGTAGTCTACTGGAAATTTAATATATATATATACTTGCGGATTAATAGTTTATAGTTGTTTGATTTCTTTGGTTTGGTTTTATTATTCTGTTTTTTTTTATTTGCATTATAGCGCGAATGACCATATAAAATATTACTCGAATATATTTAATATATATTTAATATAATATTAGCATATGCAATATATTGAACTCTCATAATATTCAGCTGTACATATCCTCCGATACACCCGTCTCGCGATTGTTTACTAGTTAAGGTGTGACACCCGACAATAGATCCCGCACCATGTTTTTTTACTTGAACTCTATGTTAATAATGTGATGTCATGGGTCCCATGACAGTCAATCTATATAACTGGAAAAACTTATACAAATTATAAAACATTATAATATTAACTAATTTTTATATACATATATATATTATAATATATACTACATTTTCATTATCCATATTAGTTTATCACTAGTGTGTAAACTACTGAAATGTGTATTTTAAATGTTACCTAATAACAACAATCGTAATAACAAAAATGGACTCCATATTTGATACAGACTCACAAAACTAATTAGATTATATAATATTTGTACCATAATTGTAGATTATTTATTTAGTTATTTTTTTTACGTGAACATGCGAATAATGTTCTATTTATAGACATTTACATATGAATATAGTGTATAATATACACTGTATATTGAGTCAATATTATTGACCATAGTTTATGGTTGATCTTTTAAAAATCAATTATTATTTCAATATAATATTGAATATCTTATTGAACATAATTAATTATTTTTGAATATAATCTATTCATAATATATCGCTCTATTATTGTCTTTTACTATTCTAAAATTAAATTCAGCTATGCTAAAAATATGATACATAGTTGGTAATAATAAAATATGATGCATAGCCAATTGATTTATTTAGTTGTTTATTAAGAATACATTATATACGTTCAAAAACAACAACAACATCAACAACAATGATGTAATGCCAGGTAGTCCATTCCATGTTTCACAACCCGGCCAATGGTTTGGTTAAATCGTGTCTAAAGTTATGCGTATGTTTCATATGTTTAGAAACTATTATTTGTGGTCTATAATTAGCAGTGTAGTTATAAGTAAACAGTGCGAGTATCAGTATCATGGGCATCAGTGGCATGGGCTAGCTGTACTTCGAGTGTTGTACACATTTTGTATCGTCCATGAATTCACAAATTTGTATTTCAAATTATTTTAAATCTTCCCGATCTCGTAATTGCTAAATATCAAATTAATAACGATATACCGATAACTTGTATAATCTATAATACATAATAAATAATAATAATAATAATAATACTTTATTTGGTAATTTCAATATTGAATATAATATAAGAGAAATAGACCTCAAAGGTCATCAATTCAATTTGATTTAAATACTAATGTAATCCTCACGTAAGACAGGGAGAGGTAGAATAGTGTCACCTCATTCAAGCATACAGTGTTTGAACACTTCAAAATATTGTTTTCATAAATATTAACATACTATATATATATATGTTCTATGAATTTGGGTTAGAGTTTGAGTATCAGTATCGCCATCTAGCAGCTATATAATTATAGTATAATGTACGATTAATTATAGTATATAATACTATATAAAAAGGATATTGGGAATCAAAATATATACCGGTATAAAATAGTGTATAAAAACAACATTAAAGATATTTTTTATTAAATTCATTAACGATATAATAATATTACAGTATAATAAATTACTATTATATTCAATAATGTATATACTATTAGTTATATAATAGATAATGTATAACCTATTAGTAATATAATACTATGAATATTTAGTGTATAAAAACAATGCAGTTAATATTTAATAGATCCAATATGAATATGCTAATGTAAACTACTTAACGAGAAGAATAATAATTGTTGTTCATTATTATGATACGTTGCTAGTATAATGTGGACATATATGTCCTTATTAATGTGAATCTTATTTATTTATCAGATTTATATTATTGAATGAATGAATGTTTATTCAATATCTATATACATTATTGATTATAATATCAATTTGATATACATTATTTATATTTATACATCATTATATATATATACATATAATAAATATTTATATTTATATTTATATTATTGAAAATCTAAACCCTATTGATTATATTTTCTAATATTTTGGCATATTCTGTAGGATATCAGAAGTTTTTTTGCTTCGGCGGCTTCGAAGAAACGTAAATCCAGCGGAGAAAGCGATAAACCCGCGAAGGTGAGTTTATCGTCATGCATAATAACGTATGCCTTATAATATAGAGTTCAGCCTTCATTGTTAATCATATTTATAATCTATATATGCAGTAATTGCATTACTATATAACATTTATGTTAATTTGTATTTAATATATATTTATATTTGATATATATAATATTTAATTCTGTATGTTCTGTACTACTACATCGTACTATATGTTGATCACAGCTGCCGGAGGTACCTTTAGTTGAATCTCTGAAGTGAAACTAATTTCATAATATATAAAATATTATACATTCGCATTTAGATAAAATAATTTCTATTTCATAAACAAATGGTCACTACACAACAATGTAGCGATCACTACAATCCTCTCCGCGCACACACACACGCTTGTATACGCGCTGTAACACTTGCATCTCTCCGGGCATCGTGCTGATACCCTGTCCCCGCGCTGTGTCATTATTACGTTGTATAACATGCGCCGTGTCATTAATAATATGTATTATGTATTGTGTACTAATAGTGACTCACTAATAAGATGACTATGACTCACGTTGTATCACTGCTAGTGACTCACTATTATGATGTACTATTATGACTCACCCGGTAACTATGCATCGTGTGTACGCCTGTATCACATCTCCTGAATACTTCCTACGCAGAAAGCTCAGGTCATCGAAAGCGACGGGTCAGATGAAGAAGCTGAAAGTGCTCCGAAACCTGCCATTTCACCACCACCAACACCACCAGCTAAAGGTATGCTCTCTCTCCTAACTAGCTCCATTGTTTGCGCAGCTATCCACGCTGTAGATTGCGATTGTATTTCGCGACGTCTCTAAAAATGAAGAATAATACATTTCTTTAACTTGAACCTTTCACCTTATATATTTATATTTATATTTATGTTTTTATCTCAATAATGACGATTAAACGAAAAAAAAGCTCGATTTTTTATAAATACTTTACATGAGATTTTATAATGAGCCTGCGATTACAATCTCATCGAAATATCACTAGTACATAAATATAGATGTATTTATTTATGTATACAATTAAATAGATTTACTTTTATATCGTAGATAATAGCTACTATATATATATATATCCGATATATATATATATCCGATATATTATATTATATGTAATTTATGTAGTACATGATATATGTAAATATATTTAGATTTTGGTTTAGTTTGGTATAATATAAGGTAAGATATAAGTTGTATTGACTCGGACATATTTTTTTATCAATCATAATTATTAGTTTTATAATAGTCCCTATTTAACGATACATATATGTATACAGTACACATATGAATAGTTTTATTAAACAATTATCGTTATTTAGTATAAATATGATCGAAACATTTTATATACATTTAAATTAGTTATTAATATAGTTTTCCTTATAATCATGTTCCCATTACTATATAAAATTGTACGTTATAAAAATTGGATTAAAAATTAGTCCTAAAATAGGTCAATAATATTTTTGAATTATTCAAGATCAATAATTATATTGAGTATTCAAGTTAAATTAAAATCATAAAATTAGGTTAAAGTTCAGCTTTGATATTCCATAGTATCAGTTAGAAGTTATTGCTTCAATGACAATACTTATATACACATATATATATATATATCTAATATTTTTTTTATATTTTAATAAATTAATAATATATATACACTATTTAATATTTATATATATATTCAAATATTGTTTAGTTAAAAAGGAAAACACAATTAGTGCAGCAGATTTCTTTGGAAACAGCTCTCCTAAGCGTAAAAAGGTTGATATTGAAAAATGTTATGTTTCAAATATTAATTGTTATATTATAATAATTTTCTGAATTATTTTATAATTATTATTGAATATTAAGATTTAGAAATGCCAATATATTAATATTTAAAATAATATATATTTAATATATATATATACATATATATTAAAGGTACAGTTTTCAAAAGAAACAAACAATGATTCGGATGAAGTAAGAGATAAAGCGCATCTTGTTCACAGATTTACTGACATTAAAGATATTTCACAGAAATCTGAAGTTGATGAAGTTGATGAAATATCTATTTTGAAAGAAAAGAATGGAAATGAAATAATGAAAGGTTTTACTATACCAAAGAAGGTTAAATTAGAGTCAGAGAAGCTTAAAGAAAATTCTGATATAATGAAAGAATCTATTCCAAAGAAAGTGAAACGGGATTCAGAGAAGCTTAAAGAAAAATCTGATACAATGAAAGAATCTACTCCAAAGAAAGTGAAACGTGACTCAGATAAACTTAGAGATAAATCTGATACAATGAAAGAATCTACTTCAAAGAAAGTGAAACGGGATTCAGAGAAGCCTAAAGAAAAGTCTGATACAATGGAAGAATCTACTTCAAAGAAAGTGAAACATGATTCAGAGAAGCCTAAAGAAAAGTCTGATACAAAGAAAGAATCTACTTCAAAGAAAGTGAAACGGGATTCAGAGAAGCCTAAAGAAAAGTCTGATACAATGAAAGAATCTACTTCAAAAAAAGTGAAACGGGATTCAGAGAAGCCTAAAGAAAAGTCTGATACAATGAAAGAATCTACTTCAAAGAAGGTGAAAGGAGACCCGATGGAACAGTCTAAAGTGAAATCTCCCAGTAAAGAGGATAATGATAACTATGAAGATATGGTGAATTCGGTAATTATTTATTATAGAAATTTCATTAAATTGACAGCTAAAAATGATATAAACAACAACAAGATTTCAATTTTTTGTTTAAAATATGATCAGTTTCAAAAGATAAAATATAAATTTATTAAATAATAATAATAATTTTTATATTTAAATTATTTCAATTTAATTTTATAACAGCAATAATTTAATTAATATTAATATATGTTATCGAGAAATTAAATACCGTCATCAATTAAAAGAATTATATCTAAGGGTGTAACTCGAGTAATTCTAAATTAAAATATAACAATAATACATCTTTTAGAGTGATAAATATGAGAGCACTCATTTAATTTAACAAAACTGTTCTATTACCTCTCTCCCTCCCTCCCTCCGTCTCCCAGACAATGGATACATCCGTGATGAGTCGTAGAGATGCCTTCGAAGCCTTCATGAACAGAGAAGGACCGATGGCGTTGGGCTCTCGACCCAGACCCAAGGTTATCCCCGCATGTGTTTATGCACGTGTATGTGCGCGCTCTATCGACAGATATGTTCGGCTTGTTTCATCACATGAGATTATATGTATCTTTATTAAACATGATATTATTAGAGTGACATATTTACGAGTATATATATATATCACTTCACTGATTACCACTCCAAAACCCTCCCATTACTACTAAAGATTGTCTTACCACTACTGTAACCCCCCACCCCCCCTGTAGGGTGCTAAAGATTGTCTGGCGAGGAAGACGTTCGTAACGACCGGTGTGTACGAGACGCTGACCAGGGAGGACATAGAACAGATCGTCATGGAGCACGGAGGACGTATCACTAAAGCGTGCAGCGGTAAGACTACCTACCTGTGCGTCGGCAGGGAGTCTGGTCTCTCTAAGATAGCCAAGGTTACTCTAAGATAGCCAAGGTTACCTGCGCTGTCCCGGCCATCTCGTCTCCGCTACACTTTAAATATATGATGATTTCATAAAAGATAACAAAAATTTCATCTTTGTTTGCAGTGCGATTGTCTTATTTTCTATGTCTTTATTTTTAGTTTTCATATTTATATAATTTATATTATATATTATTTAGTATTTTATTTTTATTATTACGTAATAATTTAATTAATTACACGTTAAGTATAAAATATTTTTATTTACATATTAAATACATATATAAATAGAAGCCATATTATTTTATACAAAAATCTATGATGAGAAGAGTATTAAGTTAACATTATTATTTTCATGCATTTATGTTAATAGCTTTTAAAGTAAACACCATGCAAATGCATACATTTAAGTATAACAAAAATTACTATATACTCTTTACACCTAAATCTATCACTATTTCATTTTATTATCGTTTCACATTTAAGTTTATATATTCGCGCTTCAAATTTAAAATAATCCGTATTAATTTACGGTTCTTTTGTATTTATTATTAATACTATATACGAATTGCTGAATTTGAACATATAAAATAAATTAATTTGCAATTTGAACGCGTATGATTGTCGATATTAAAACAATGGAATGTTCAAATCGATGACCATAATTATTCAGTACACATCAACAGGCAAAGAAACTCAATATCAAGATGTTGTCCGAGGATGATTTCTACTTCCTGTTGACCGGAGTGAAACCGGTTAGTTGCCGCACTACTTCCTGTTTCGTTTGTATTCACGTCAATTTCACAATTTACAGAAACCAATCGATTTAAATGCCTTGGTTAGTTGTACATCTAGTATAGTCTAACGTATTCATAAGTTGAATATATATATAATATGAATATAATATTTATATATGTATAAATATAGTTTGTATCTAGCACAGTTTTAATATTTACTTTAATCTGTATATTAATAATAATAATATCAGATTCAGTTGATGACCGATATCAAAAACCCAGGTATGGTATAAAAGTTCTATTGAACTTATAGAGATATCAACCTGTTCTTGGTAATGAGAGAAGTAATACAAAAACGAATAAATATAAAGAGTATAAATATTTTGCAATTCTATTTTGTTCATTCGTGTTCTGTCTCATAAAAATCAATACAATAAAATTAAATCAATCTCTCAATACCAGGAAATCATCATGTATATAACAATAAAATAAAATAATAGTATATCCTATGTTGCGTGCAAGTCACGTTTAGGGAAGAGTATATATTGATCACTATCGCAGAAATTCTGTTTTAAAACCCTATTATGTTCGCTAACATATCTCATTATATAAATGTCACATTGTTTAGGATGAAGAAGAAGACAACAACCACGAGCCAATCAATAACGAGCAACCCGATGAACCAATGGATAACGAGCCAACGAAACAATCGCAATCCGAGAGTGAAGTCTCGGCTGAGAAAAGCTCACTCAAACCTGCGCAGAGCCAAGCTGCCGCCGAAACAAAGAGGAAGGCGACCGCATCAGTTAGTGTACGGTATCTGATGTTACTAACAGGCACTCTGCTAGTGAACCAGTTGTTACGTTGGTCCAACAGTTCTGTACCTGTACCATCGATATAAAGAAAGTGGATAAGCAATGCATGTAAAAGATAGACACGTGAATGACACTTTTATCGATAAATTAACAAAATGGTATCAGTGATTTTGATTGGATATTAGTCATATTATATATGTCAAATATTGAAACAGTAGTCTTTTCGTCGAAATAGATTGAAGTGACTTCTATCTATTTCAATGGATTTAAATTATAAATATCAATAAAATCAATAAAATAGTATTATATCTTCAATTTAAATACACAAAATTACGAGGAATGTTGATATTATGTATTTTAAATATATAATTTTATTTTTAGTATAGATAGTACATTAAAATTGGTAGTGATTATCAATATATATATGATAAATACATATTATTATAAATAAAAAGTAGTGGGCCAGATAGTGGGTTTCGACTGCAGCGCTCGTAGCGGATAGTGCCATACACTACATTCAATTGCTTATCCACTTTCTTTATATCGATGAACTGTACGTGGTAATGATGTCTTGAGACGGTGGATTCAGTTCTATTATATAACATACGAAACTTGTAAATAATGCCCTATTGCTATCGTTTTAATTAAGTAGATTATAAGTAATGCGTAATTGAAATATTTAATTTTGAAATATTTTTCATAAACAATAATTACACGTATATATAACGATAATGTTATAATATGAAATATGAATATATTTATAAATATTTAATTTTAATATTATTTTATATATTTCAATGAAAACATTATTAGATTAATGCAATAAGGATGGTTACCATTACATCTGATAATTACATTTTGCTAGCTTATTATCATAAAATAATAGGAACAATATATAATCACTTTTTAGTAACTTTTGGATAATTTATTTTATTAAAAATAATTTTATTTATAATGTTAACTACATATTCAGAAATATTATATACTCGTATATATCTTTTAGAATTTGTAACTTTGAAATATTTAAAAAGTTAGGTTATATGTTGTATGATAACTACTTTCATAAGTATTTTGTATAAATATCGTCAATCATTTACTAATTTATAATTGTATTGATATCATATTTAAGGGGGTAATGCAGTTTTAATGAATTTCCTGCGTTTACATGTAGATAGATAGATAGTTAATACGTCAGTCTGTTATAAATCTAACAACTAATATATCATTTGGAATATTGCCCAAACTAATAGATATACATACACTAGCACCTATAGTTTTTCTTTACGAAATTATTCACAGATCAATATATTAACATATGTAATTTGATTTTAAAATTATAATATAGTATTTTATTAAAATTATTAAATTTGTATGTATAATTGTAGATTCTATAAATAAATATATAGATATGATGGAGATTTTGAATAAATATTATATTTAATATATTGATATACTAAAAATGTATTATGATATATCATAAATTGCAATAATAACTGTTACATTTTTTTGAGTATGAGAATATAATTATTCTGGAAAAAATGCATCTGAATTTAATTTCAATATTAAAATCAAAATTACTATTTATGTTTTAATAATTCTATTATATTATTCATTTAGGTATAATAGTACATTATAAAATATTTAATGATAATAAGTAAAAATATAATGAACAAGTATATTATAATGTAACATAAATGTAAAAGTGGAACAATAAAATAGAGTTTAAAATATAAAATCAGTAATATAAACATTAAATTATAACAAAACTAATCATACTAAAAAATAATCAGAAATTTATTGTAATATTTTAATTAATTAATTTTTATTTATTTGAATATAATTGTATGTCAATACAAAGACCACCTATATGAAATACTATTTTTTATAGTATTTGCAATTTAAATTGAAAATTTCACAAAATATAAATGATATGTAGTTGAAGATTACAAAATATCAAAAATTGATGAATTTCAATATTTTATAACTGCTTATATCCCCTTAACATTTATTACTTTTTCAAAAATTATTAATTATAATATTTAAATTTTGTTGTCTTTAGAAATAACTATTTTATTATATATTAATATATTGTACGATTAATATTAAGTAAAATTAATATATTGTATATTATTTTATATAGTAAGTTGATTACAAATATTAATGATCTTAAATATATATATATAAATATACTGATTTCATTCATTTCATATATATTAGAGTTTAAATATATCTCAGTGCAAACTTAAGTAGAATAACAATCTATCGTATTCGCTCCATCGTAACAGGATCTGGATATCAACGATACCGGAATGTGGGCGGACAGGTACAGTCCACAGAGTCTCAAGAAACTTATAGGCCAAAGTTCACCGGGAAGTAACGCAAACATTCTATTGAAGTGGATCAACGAATTCAGTTCAAAGCGTAAAAGTTTGTGAATTATTGTAGTCGTAGATTGCGCTCGCTGTTTCACTTTATTCTAGGAATACGTAGTTATACTGTGTCGGTTCATCAGCATCACTCTTATCATCACTGTCTACCCGACTCGTCCTCCTCCTCATCCTTACCCACACTAGCACTAACCAGCACCACCACTACGCATGATACATCGATACATTCCTACCTCTGACCACCTAGCTTACATTAAGATGGAGTGAAGTATTCAGAAATTATGTATTTTGATAAAACATAACATTATTGATAACATCTAATAGTTGGCACTTTGTGTTTAGAAGGCACTGTTTTCCTCCGCCAACAGTTTGAAAAATTAAATTTTTGAATAATTTATTATCATTAGTATTTAATTTTTATATTTTGTTATATTTTATACTTTAGATATACTAATAAAATATAAAAAAAATAAATTGTCTATTATTTATTTGATTTAAAAAAAAATCATAGAAATGTTGTTAATATCTTGCATTAGTTGGGAAAATATTGAAAAATATTATTTTTATTATTCTCCATAATTATCACATTTATTCTATATGCTATTAAAATTTCATATTAAACATTAAATTATTAGTAGATTAAAAATCACTTTATGGTCATTATTAAAATTCACATGTTATATTTCGTATTCTATCCATGTTAAACCTTGATGAATTATAGTACCCCTAGAATAGTCATAAAAAAATATTTGACTAATACTTAAGGTGTTCTGAGTTTCTCAATATTGCCGGACCCATATTCAACTGAATGATCACTCTTACCCCCACTCCCCGCCCCCAGTAGCTCCTACCACCGGATAATACCCCCCCGCCCCCATAGCTCCTACAACACCCCCCGCCCTGCCCACCCCTTAGATCCGCTGTTCAAGAGAGCCGTGCTGCTGTCGGGGCCTCCCGGTATCGGTAAGACGACGATGGCTCAGCTCGTCTGCAAGGAGGCTGGCTTCAACTGGATCGAGATGAACGCGTCCGACGTTCGCACCAAGAACAAGCTCAAGGAACACGTGTCCATGTGCGCCGATAACACAACTATAACCGGCTTCTACGGTAGGTGTACTATGTGTGTACAATGTATACGATACATGAATATACATATATAGAGGTGTATAATACAGTGTATAATGACACACATATACACACACATACACATATACACAAACACATATACACAAATACATACACATATACACACATCTATATCTACATACACACACCTACATATATATACATACACACACGCATACAGAATCAGAAGGTAAGAAGAAGATTAAGAAGGACTGCATCCTGATGGATGAAGTAGACGGTATGAGCGGTAACGCAGATAGGGGTGGTATTCAGGTATGTTCGTGTCCTTTGTAGCACTGATAGGGGAGGTGTTCAGGTATGTTCATGTCCTTTGTCATTGAACCATACTATCTTAAAGAGTTGTTTTTGATAATTTTTTATAATTTTTGATAATATATTATACATTTATATTTCATAACAAATTATTGACTTATATATCTTCTTAATATTTAATAATATATTAGAAAAATAAATAAATGTATGAACACCTATATAAATTTTATATTTATGATTTTTTTTTTAATATTTGGTAATCTACTTCTAATTTAAAATAAAAATAACATAAAATGTAAATATAATTATTTATGATAAAACAGTATTGATTTTAATAATTATTGATGCATTTAATAATTTATTTTAATTTCTTTTATACATCATTTTTTTAATAAGAAATCGAATATTTTACTTTATAAATAAAATTTAACATTATTTGAAAAAAAAATGGAATTATAAATTAAAGAGATGATAATTAGTTAAAAATACTTAAAATACATATTATTTATCACTTAATTTATTCAATAGTTACTAGCTTTTATATTTTCATTACATATTTGAGATTTTATTTATATATTTATTTTAAATATTTAATGTAGTGTAATAACTAATGCAAAATAAAAAAAATGATATATATATTAATATAGAATACATATATTGTTTTCTTTTGATAATTATAATAATATAATCTCCACAGGAACTGATTTCCATTATCAAAGACACTAAGATTCCGATAATTTGCATGTGTAACGACAGGCAAGCTAACTCCATGAGAACCCTGGTGAAGTACACTTTAGACATACGCGTCAATCATCCCCGTTTGGAACAGATCAAGGTACAGTTGTAACTCACGCTTTGTACCTTAATTACTAACCTAATCAAGAATAAAAGATCATTGAAAAGATTAATTTCCATAAGTTTAAATAGTTTTTCTATAAATGTTAATTATACGATATTTTTTTTAATATTTGAAAAATTAATAATGTATTTATCATTTATCCCCTCATTTTATTACATTCTAATGAAATATGCATACGCGTGCGAGTGTCTTCACGTTCATTAATGCATTGTATCTCGTTCACCAGGGAGCCATGCGAACTGTGGCCTACAAAGAAGGACTTAAGATCGAAACCCTCGCCCTCGAGAGCATCATTCTATCGGCTAACTACGATATGAGACAGGTATCCCTTCCGTAGTCTCTCTCTTGTTATTAGTGTATTCAACTCCTCGTATTATCAACGCTGTAATGATATGATATAAATACATCAATATATCTAGTCGTATGACATATATGTACATGGAAAATAAAATAATAATTCAATATAAGTTTGAATTCGAATAGACACTATATTTTGTATGCGATATTATTGTAAATAAAACATCTCCTATTGAATGCTGTAAATTGAAATAGATAAATAAATTTGTTTTATTTTAGTTTTTAATTTACTATAAACTATCAAATAATATATTAAAACATTAAAAACTCAAACTCTCTCATTCATTACAATATTTTGATTGATAAATTATTATAATATAATATATAAAGTTTATTATTATTTTTATATGGAATTATATTAGACATAAACATGTTTTATATATGATTTTAAAGATAATATTTATATTATATTAATATAAAATTAAAAAAATGTAGATAAAATTGTCTTGGTTTGGTAACGAATCATTCTCAATGAATTAGGTTTTATTTAGATTTACATAATTTGTTCATAAAAATCTACTTTACCAATTCACACAATACAACTACATCCCCATACCTACGCGCTGTCGCCACAGATCTGGAACAATCTATCCATGTGGTCTGCTTCCGAGAAGCTCACCACCGAAGGAATCATCAGGGACGCCAAGGCTTCGAAGAAATCCACCAATTTAGTTAGTCTATCACACATACATACGAGTGTCGTATCTTTATTAGTATCGTGTTATTTATTCGCGGGATTTGCGATATGTTCTTTAATGACTAATTTACATCACTAGGGTCCATACGAAGCTACAAAAATTCTATTCAAAAAGTGGAAAACTGATGAAAATGACTTGTTAGTTTTTATAGAGAACCACTCTTTTACGTTATTACCCTTATAATATATAGTTTTCATATAAATTAAGGTATATTTGCGCATTTTATTAAATCAAATTTAGATATACAAAATTGAAATATATAATGTGCTTTCACTAATATTAATATTAATTTATTATAATTACTCATTAAAGGATGATCGTTATATTCTTAATAATCATTGATATTACATCGCTACAGAAATGAATATTTAACAATAGGTAATAGGTAGTACAATAGTTAATACATGTATTCAATATTTATATACCTATTTATAATCGTGAAAGCAAAGATTACAATGAAAGATAACCTCGCTAATGTATCGTAAACACGGTTACAGGGTTGATCGCGATTCTTTGGAGGAGAAGTTTGACATGTATTCGTGTGACAGTCAACTCGTGCCTCTGTTTGTTCAGAACAACTACCTGAGGACACGCAAGTTACTATTCTCTCTCTCTCTATCTCTCTCTCACTCTCTCTCTCTCTCTATCTCACTCTCTCTCTCTCACTCTCTCTATATCTCTCTATCTCTCACTTTCTCTCTCACTCTCTTTCTCTCTCTCTATCTCTTTCTCTCTCCCTCTATCTCTCTTTCATTCTCTCTCTCCCTATATATCTCTCTCTCTCTGTCTATCACTCATTCTCTCTCTCTCTCTCTGACTCTCGCTCCATATATATCTCACTCTCTCTCATATTCTCTCTCATTCATTCTATCCCTGTCTATCTCTCTCTCTCATTCATTCTCTCTCCCCGTTCATACATACTCATACAGTGTCATATTAGTCAATGTGTTTGACTATCCAGTGTGTGTGTGTGTACATTATTACCTTCTCTCCTTCGTCACTACCAGCTAGTCTCAACTGATCTCTAGCATTATAAATACTTATATAATATATAGTTTTAAGAATTCACATATCTTAAATACTATAAATACTTATTTTAAACTTATCGTATACACATCACACCACATCACATACATATTGTTTACTAGTTAACTTACGAAATAGTGCGAATGTCAATTCCGCATTCCATAAATTATAAACATTTCTTTCATCAACAATGATTGCTTTCTAGTACGGTATCCAAACGCCAGAAAATGATGATGGCAGCCGAAGCTTCTGATTGGCTGAGCATGGGAGACATTACAAACACCGCTATTTACTCGAAACAACGATTTGCTCTCATACCTACTCAGGTTTATCATAGTGGTAGTCTTGTTTTTCTCTCTCTCTCTCTCTCTCTCACTCTCTCTCTCTCACCCTCTCTCTCTATCTCTCTCTCTCTATATATCTATCTCTCTCTCTTTCTTTCTGTATCTCTCTCTCTCCCTCCCTCCCTTCATGCATATCACAATATATTCAGTATCTATATCACATGATTGTCACTATTCGAGCGTAACCCCTTGACCTCTATGTGCAGATATTGTTCTCTTGCGTTGTGCCCGGTCAGATTATGGCCGGAGAAGATGTTCGCGTCGATTTCCCTCGTGTTCTCGGACATATGTCCACCTTGAAAAAGGCCAAAGCGCAATATCTCGATATCGTCTCGCACATGTCCCGATCGTTTGTATGACTGACCTTTCATATCACCCTGTACATTATAACTAATTATTGAAATGAAAATTATTTAAAGAGACATATATTTATTAAGATATATTTAGGGATCTATCTTTGACTTAATTGTATTGAATATAAATATATATATATATATATCGTGATATGATTAACATTTATTATTATTATTATTTAATGCAAAAATTTAATTCAAATTAATGCAATAAAAAGCAGCGATATGATTGTTTACTTTGATGACATTACTTATTTACATGCACTCTAGTGTGTCACATGTCACCACTTAAAATGTCACTTCTTCAATCCACAGTAGAGGGAACACACAAATTTTAAATTTATGATTTTTAAAAATGGTGAAATTTTTTTGTAACCGGAGCAATTCTAGCCTACGTTCCCAGCGCATAGAAACCATACAGTGGTGTAGCATCATAGACATAACTAAAACGCTGTTTTCATTCCGCACCCGGCTTACTATCGCGATGGTGTCGCGTAACATCATTCATAACGCCCCCTAACCCTGTTATTCACCTCCTCCTCCCCCCCTCGTCGTCGTCAAGGTCATCATCCGGTACCCGCGACCTCGTGCTGAACGTGGCGCCCTCCCTGCGCACGATGCTGATGTCCCCTCTGAGCACCGACGGCCTCGACGGTATCGACTCTGTGATCGCGCTGATGAACGCCTACGACCTGTCGCGCGAAGACTACGACATCATCACCGAGCTCACGCGGCTCAATAAATCCACCGTCTACAACATCGAAACCAAGGTCAGAGCGCGACCGCTACATCGGTACCGCTAGCGTGTAGTATCGCGATCATTTTAGTTTTAATAACAGTATTTATTAGAAGACACGTTTATTTCTTTACCGTTGTAACTGAAGATATTATATTTGTTTCGATGTCTTCTAAAGAGCTTCACGAGAAGATCTGCAATCTCTTCTATTGTTGTCGTCGTCACCCTTTCAACTATAGTTATACGATTATTATCGTGAACTAAGTATATCTACTGATTGACAGCGACGCGACCTTCTCCTCTAAACCAGGCTCAGCGTAGTGCGTAACGTGAATAGCATTACTTTGTACGAGCTTATGATCACCTTACTAGTGTTAACTTATGAATGAACGAATGAATTTTATTTACCGAATATTGGCTATAATAATCGGAGGGATACCCGGAAGCTATGTTTAGCTTATACTAAGGATACCCTTAATAATAATAATAATAAAATATCATCGCTTTAACTTAGCTCATTATCCTGTATATGTATTCAATATTCATCACCACCACTAATACATGTGTGAGTAAAGCTGCCCGTATGTGTTAGTAACGCTGCCCACTCTATTGCCCACAGGTGAAGTCGACCTTCACTCGGCGCTTCAATAAAGAAACCCACATGCTCCCCTACAGTAACATCGACCTCACCAAGATTAAACCCTCCAAGGTTGGATCCAATCCTCGTAGTTTACTTGGGCTCTATTGGGGCTCTAACCTACATATACTAATAATAATAATAAAATATAGTTTATTGACTTCAAAAACACATGGTGATTATAGGCGTCATTAGATAATAAAAAACAAAAACAAAAATAAATAGAAAACGAATAACAAAATAGAACTAATTACAATGATTTAAAATGACATACAGTTTACGTTTAAAATATACTGTACAATAGTCTACAGCAGTCTTTTGTATAAACTAATGTGTATTAATACGGTATGCTTTCTATACAATTATAATTGCTTATTATGCAATCAATGCGTTAGGTAATTCATTTTTATAGAATTTGAAATTCAAAGTGTAAAATACAGTAATAATTTTAAATACTAATAATTATGGGACTAAATTTTAAAAAACTTGTTCTATACACAGTATGCAATTATTTTGTGCAATCAACATCAATTATCACGCATAATGTACCAATTGTAAGAGTATGTATTTTCCGTCGATAATTGCAAAATGTTCTAATTTCTAATGTTCTACTCATTCTGTTTTGTTATATAATTTATGCAATTGTCGTGAAAACGTGAAATATCCTTGATGTGTTAATGAATTTAGAATTATTTAAAAGATAAATTGAATCAATTTAGAAAAATTCAATCTCTTTAATTCTCTTTTCACCTGTCATTTAAACCGATTAAATTAACTTTTATTAAATACCAATATTTATAATAAATTATATATAGATATATATTATACAAACAATTTATTAACTGTTCATTTACGCTTTAATATAAGCTTAAAAAGTGCAGAAAATTATTTAAAGTTTTCACCTAACGAATATTATATTTATCATATATAATTATAAGATATATTATGTTCATAAGTTCATATAATTATTCATTAGTTTATATAATTTTTCTATGATAATTAGTGATTATTAATTACAAAAATAAACACCTAAATTACACATGTAGACAATATAGTATAATAATTATACAATTTGATTTGAAAGTATTTGTTAGCGATAATTTCACAAATGTATTTCGTGCGTGTATACATGAGACCCTATACTTATCATTATGGGCCTATACATATACATTGTTTTACACACTTGACACCGACTTCATCATGTACTATTCACCAATAGGACAACAATATCACAAACGGTGTTCATAATAACAATTTCGTATATTTCAATAAGATATTAGTTAAATAATAAGATATTAGTTAACTAATTTAATGTTTTTCATAAATTATTTTCTAAATACGATACAATTTAGTAATTAAAATATTATTATTAAGGATAAGTATCATATCTGGTAATAATCAAACAACAAATATGTATTAAATAATACTAATTTATATTATGTTTTTTAGTTTCTGTCATAAAATTTTAGATAGGAGCGATCTGGAAATACAATATTTACATAAATTACATATTTTGTTATATTTCTTATTATAACTTATTTTGTATATTATTTATTTTATATACATAGTTGTACAGAAGTAATGATTTAAATTACTTATTTCATCTATATATATATATATATATATATATATATATATGATGTAATTGTGGATATTTGCTAATATTATCAATAAAAATGGTATATATGTTTAAATTTAAAATGATTTAGATATAATAATCTACTTTCCAAGTAAATATATAGAAATACTACAAATATAATTATACATGTATTATATACTCTATAAATTGTGAGAAACATCAAATATATGTATTATAAAATCTATTATAAAATCTATATATGCTAAAAAAAAGAATTATAGTCTTATATGTATTATATATTCTATAAAAAATAAGAAACTTACAATTATTACTTATTTTATCACAAAATTGGTTGTTCATTAGTAAACTTTAGATGGGTTTTACAATCATTATTCTACTCTACCTCTAGATGCATTCAATAGTTATTCCCAGATACTATTGTAGCTATATTATTACGGTTTAGACCGATCTAATGCGCGCAAGCGCCAAACCTACGCAATAACATACGCCCTTGAATGTAAAGCCCTAAATCTGATTAGGGGATTAGAAGGAAGTGATTTAACATGGAAAATATAAATACACTGAGTAAATAGTCGGCGAGAAAATATATGTTAAAATAGATAAAGTATAGGAAGGACATACGACGTATGTCATACGTCCTTGATTATAGTAGTCCTATATCTTATATATGTAAATATATCTGTATATATTATAAGTACATACGATATCAATATAGTTCCTTACAGCCTATATAATGTAAAGTATAAATAATATATAATATATGTATAATAATATACCGCACTGATGAGAAAACTGTTATAATAATAGTCTCATAAATTAATTTATTCTAAATATTTTAGTTTTTTATTTATTCTAAATTAGAATTTACTTAATTGTAATGCGAATATTATACGTATATAGGGGTTTTATATAGTTTCTGAAAGACTGTTTAATTCTAAGTAGAAGCAATATATAATATGTATACAATATTATAATACAACGATAGGTACATTATTAGAGTAATGATCCTATACGTTATTTTCCTAAAATTAATTTTCATAAATAATATAAATATCACGTTTGAATTTACTTTACTATAATGCGAATATTGAACGTACTTATGAGTTTTATATAGTTTATGAAAGACTGTTTAATTCCAAGTAGAAGCAATATATAATATGTATAAAATAATATAACACAACGATAGGTAAATTATTAGAGTAATGGAACTAATTATTTTTCTAAAATTAATTACTTTCGATCATATATACATAATATTATTAATGTAAACGTCATAATAGTATATTAACATAACACAAGTATAGGTAAACTGTTGTATTACGAATTATAATAGAAATCAAAAATAAATATTAGTATTTATTAATTATTAATTCTCTATATTCTATTCACTTTATAATTAAATCATAATATTTACTCTATTATTAAATATATTCTTAATAAAAAATAAGACAATTAGCCGAGTACTCGTTGTACAACGTAGTCTAGAGAGATGTGTTATTAATCTATTTTTGGCCGAATGCCGGGGTATGATTCCCCATCACGGAACATTATTTTTATCGCGAGCTTGAGTTATTTTCAGGATAAATGTGTTTGTTTAATAAATTTGTTTTATTCTTATAGAATATATTGATACTATTTAATTTGAGATTATAGTTTATCGTCATCATGATATCACGCGTATACTAATAAACTAATGTATATCTCGTATAGAAAGCTACGAAGAAAGCACCGAGAACAGTTAAACCCAAGGAACCGAAGGATAAGAAATCTAGAGCTCCGAAGAAAACATCTAAATAATATGTTTTGTTTATCTTTATTTTGTATCGAGTTTCTTTCTCTTTTATAATAAATATATATATATAAAGTTCTGATATATAATAATAACAAATATCTATTAATCGGGATATATATATATATATATATATATATATAAATAAACAGTATGAGGTAATAGCATTTATTCTATAATAACTAATATTATTTCTTATTGGAGAATTTTTCTATCATATTGCCTTTTCTCTTTACGATAATATTTATAAATTAATGTTACATCAATAAACAATAATTATAGAATCATATATATATATAGGGGGATATTCTTACCATTATTAAATTATATTACATAATGGTAAAGATAACATTAATTGGATTAACTTCACATAAGTCAGTATTATATATATATATATTTATGGTAATTAATATTTTGGATTTGAGTTGGTTTCACTAGTTTGGTTTGGTTTAGTTTTGATATCAGGTTTTTTTTTAGCTGCATTACATCCAGATTGAGCATATTAAATATTTATAGGATATCACTCAACCTTCTTGTTACTTTATTCCTATTATATATATATTTAAATATAATATAGTTATTAATGTTACATATACATTAATATCTATACTATCACGGATACACTAAGGTATACATTCAATTAATGTTATCTTTCCATTATTATGTTATGTAATAGCATTGAATAATGATAGGCTACAGTGAATATGAATGTATTGACAAATATAAGTTCTGTACTAAAGTATAATATTGCCCCCCCCTTGATTTTATACTTTTTGTTGCTATATCGCATACAAACCTATATATATATATATATATATTTTACTACAACTTATATTATTTGTAATGTATTTTACTAAATATTTATTAAATAATGAAATATAGAAATTTACATATGAAATTTGATATGCAATTGTTAAATATCAGCTATCAATTAATCATTTGTGTGTAATTTAATAGGTATAGATATATATGTATACAAAAGATATAATATTTTTAATATTTTTTTAAAATTTCTATATTTATTAAATTTGTTATTGAAATTCGATATTAAATTGTTATATATCAGCTATCATTTAATCAAATATATGTAATAAGTATAAGTATATATATATATATATATACAGACAATTGTGTACAAAAGATATAATATTTATTTTTGTTAATATATTTACCATCAATTAAATAAAATTAAGGTTACAAAATTATTCATTATGTAAACGGTGCTTTCAGATCCATATCTGCGACTATAACATCGTGTACACACACCCTAAGCACGGCGACAGTAATCACGTGTCTACCCGTCGTACTACGGTGATCGGATACGTTTGCCTTTGAAGCCGTACTTGGGAATGTCGACCGGGAACTTTGTGAACTCGTCGTCCCAGAACTTCAGCAGACGACCTTCGCTGTTTGCGACCTTTTGTCTGACCGTGTAGTGCATCCCTGCCTCCTTGCGATTCACCACTAGGCTGTTGGGTGTCGGACGTGTGTGTGGATATGTGTGTAATGCGTTTAACTAAAACATATGTAATGTGTCTAACTAAAACATATGTAATGTGTCTAACTAAAACATATGTAATGTGTCTAACTAAAACATGTGTAATGTGTCTAACTAAAATATGTGTAATGTGTCTAACTAAAATATATGTAATGTGTCTAACTAAAACATATGTAATGTGTTAATATGAAAATATGTAAAACTGGCTTCACACCAAAAGTAGTCTATAAACGTAGTCTGATTAACTTGCAGATATTTCATCACGGATAACCGTGATAATTATGTGAGTAGAATTTTATTTATTTAGAACAGATTTAAAAAACTATTAAATTTACAACTATTTTAATATCACATCATAATATTCAAATATACTAGATAGAAAATGGTATTATTAAATTATAATAAATATAATATTTTCATATATCTTATGTTATAATATTCTAAACATATATATATAGTATATATATACATTTTAGATTTTTTAAGAATAATCAATTAAAATTATATGTGCCTTTTTAATTTGAATGCTGAAAAACCATAATTTTCATATTATATAACAATAAAATAGTTTTTTGTAGAAAAATGTATCTTAAATCAATTAAAATATATTATATAATTATCAATATTAGATACCTTTCAGATAATCTGGCTAGTGTTTGGTGTGAAGGCAGATTTTAACTATAATGTGTTTATAATGAGTTTACACTGTACACACTTACCCAGTAAACCAATATTTTTAATTTTATCGAAAATATTTGTAATTTATTTACGAATATTGAAAATTATTATAAATAATTTACAAAGTTTGCAACTTTCTGTATTTTTTTTGAAAATAAAACAAAGTTTGCAAAATATTTGAAAATAATTTACGCAAATATACGAAAATGTTTTGCAAATAATATCCAAAGTTTGTAATTTAAAAAAAATAAAATATGAAGTTTGCAAATCCTATATTAATATAAATTAATTAATATATATTAAGATTATAAATAGATTTAATTAAAATTTAAAATATAAATTTTATTTCAGATAAATGTTTAAATTTTTAAAAAAGTTTACTTTCTATTATTTATTTATGATAAAGAAAAAAAAATCTATTAAATATTTCTATCTTAAATTTGATTTTTATTTATATACATTTATTTATATTTTATATTTAACGTCATTGTTAATAGTTATTCAATGACAAATAATGGAGGATAAGTTTGCAAACATCAAATAATAAACCATTTTTTATTCAGTTAATTAATTTTTGAATCATTATATGAATGAATGAATGAATGAAGTACAAATTAATATATTTATTCTAGGCTTATATATATATATATATAACCATATATTTTATTTTTATTATATTCTCAGGATTATTAATTTTTGATTTGCAAATGTGTTGATTGTTGCTTAAATTATTAAATTCTGAAAATTATGTTCCAAGTTTGCAAAAATGTGTCAACAAAATTTTCGAAATTCATTTGCAAATTATTTTCAAATATTGAAATTATTTTTAAATTTGATTAACCGGGTAGCCTACCTGACATTTTTCATGGACATGTAGCGCGGAAGATTTGAATACAATCCGTAAAGTTGACGTTGACGACAGTAGTAAATAAACCACATCGTCCACATCGTATTCTGTTTTTTTGTTTTGACGAATATCTGGTAAAGGGGTGTGGTTATGTTAAGGTGGGCGTGTTTTCACAAGTGGGTTCTATTTGCACGTATAGGATATTTAAACATGGGTGTATTAAGACTCTGCATTGTAGACTAATTAGATGATAACTATCTATTTATTAAAGGGATACTTTCGGAATTGTTATTAAAAAATTAAATTAATAAAAAATGATATCAAAATTACTTATCAGAATCATATATCTATCATTTCAACTATCAATTATATCTCACTTTTAACAATAACATTCCTACTTATATTAGTACGGTTTGATTTTTATATATTTATAATTTAATTGAAATGTTACAGTATATTTCCTTCGTAATTTAACTAATACAAATAATGTGCCCATATTTTTTTTAAATCTTAAACAACAAACTTTCAAATTACATGTTTGATTATATAATCATATATAGGTAAGTGTAAGATATAAGATGATATAAATAAGTCATAACGCGTAGACAAAACATAATAGGTGTTAAGGTGTTCTATAAATGACCTACTTTATCCTATAGTTCACGGATTTAAACGCTGTACCCTGTCATCGTGGTTGAATGTGTTCAGCCGATTACGTGCTACTGCGAAGTTTATATATTATGTGAAAGGTTAAAGTTCACCTTGTACCATCTGTTATGTAGACGGGCTTCTTTTACGTACGGTTTAAAGCGAGATCCTTTCCGCTGCAACTCCTGTGTAATGCGGAGAGTGTTGAAGTATTAACAATAGCGTATACGTATATATTATGGGTACTATATAGAAGTGACTTTTTAAGGAGTATTTTGTGGGTAATTTACGCCCACGAATATTATTTTTGCTGACAATTAAACAAATTTGTTATACTCAATCATAGCGTAATCCTATTTGTACTATAAATCAGTAGACGTATTTTATTGGATTATTTTTCATACGGAAAACAAAAGAATTAGTTTTTGAATGTGTCCCTCCATTTTCAAATCCTTAACAAAAGCACTTATATATAGATAGGATAGTACCTACCCAGTACTACCTGGCTAATTAGTATACTTATATAGGATGAATATATCTATAACAGTGTAAGTTACCATGACACATGATTCGGGGGAACAACAATGTTACACATATTTGTAAATAAAAGTATAAAATAAACAAATTATAAACATAGGCCTATATCTCTCTCTATGTGTCTCTGTGTGTCTCGTGACATTGTTGTACCGTTAAAGAATATCATTGTAACTTTCACTATTATAGATATATTCATCATACTATATATATATATATATATATATATATATATACATTATATACTATAGATATATACATATTATTATTATATTATATAAATCATATAATATTATTTAATATTAATTATAATTATTATAATAAGCTCAAATTAGTTTGCTTTGATAAAGCAGGTTAACATAATATATGTGTTATACTTCTCTAACCTATCTAACTTATACATAGGTTAATCTTATGGGTAAAATCAAAATAAATAAAATAAAATAATAATATCAGAGTATATAAACCTATATGGGTAGACAATGTGTACACAATGTATACATAATGTATACTATAGTATAACTATTAACCTCTAGAATAATTAGTACCTAAACTTATTTATACTTAACAGATTAACATTATTTCTAACACTGTAATATTATATTACAATACATTTTGTAAGCAACATTACCTCTCTAATTAGGGTTAAGAGCTTGTTTAACCCTATTGAATAAACTGGGTTAACCTTATTTAACCCTATTGAATAAACTGGGTTAACTTTATTTAACCCTATTAAATAAACTAGGTTAACCTTATTTAACCCTATCGAATGAACTGGGTTAACCTTGTTTAACCCTATTGAATGAACTGGGTTAACCTTGTTTAACCCTATTGAATTAACTGGGTTAAACTTGTTTAACCCTATTGAATAAACTGGGTTAACCTTGTTTAACCTTATTGAATGAACTGGGTTAACCTTGTTTAACCCTATTGAATCACGTTTATACATTTAGTAGATGTAGGTCCTACTGTTAAATTCACCTATGTATTCAATTTATTATGATTTAACAATAACAATGATATAACAATGTTTTAATATCTATGTAGGTATTCCAATACTAGCTAGGTTACTCCTACTACTACATATTACCTAAGATTTTCCGAAGGGAATTTGCTTCGCAAAATCTTTGATATTACTATAGTATACTATATACCTACCTGTATATAATACCTATAGGTAACCTACCTATCTATATTTATATAAGTATTACATATCTTATATTTAAAGAAATCAAATATAATATTACATAAGCTAATATGTTTACAATTTCAAATAATGTATTTGTTGTCTAGGTGTTATCATATTATCTTGTTATATTATCCTAATATGAAGGGGTATCCTAATTATGTTATTAGATAAGAATGATATATTTAAATAGTTACTGGATTATATCCTGAATTTGTAGGCGTATCTCATATGTTAACATTGCATCAACACTAGATGACTGTAAAACCAGCTCCTGTGTCTAATGTCACGTGGAATGGGGTAGTACCACCCTAACCCCTGTACACACATACTTGTTGTTCCTTGAACCAGATCCTGAAGTCCCGCCAGACATCTTCGTGAGGACTACAGCCCCACGACCCCGGTATAGCGTACAGGAACACCGGGGAAGTTTTGTCTGTGCTGATCTCTACCTGATAGTATGTGCATTAGTACGTGCATTAGTGCGTACATTAATATGTGCAATAGTACGTGCATTAGTACGTCCATTAGTATACGTATACGTACATTAGTATGTGCATTAGTGTATAATATACGAAGTAGGGCGCTTCCGAATCGACTTTTCAGGTGGGCGGACCAAACAATGTATGATTGTAAGGTTTTAAACTCGAGCCGATCAGTGATATATCAAGGGTATATTACTAAACATCTACCTAAACACACAACTACACCGTGGTTTTCTACTAAACTCGGACTCCAAAAACGATTTGTTAGAAAGAAAAACATATTCTACAACAAACCTCTTACTGAATACAACTTCTCCCAATTTTCCCTTAACTGAAATATCTACCGCAAACTTCTAAAAAATTCAAAATCTAACTACTATAATGACAAATTCAACTGCTACAACCACGACTACAGATAGCTCGATAAAATAACCAATAAACTCGTCGGCAGAACTAAGAAGATCATTGTACCTGATCTACCATGATCTTCCTATGATATTCTTATGCTCTACTTTCTCTGACTATTTTTCAAATAAAATAAAATGTATCTATGATAATCTAAACACCCTGAACAGATAATTAACTGACATACAACTATCTTATGACTATGCCATTCTGATACCTAAGTAAAAAGTGTTTTCCCTTCGCACCATACTGAGATTTATAACCTTATTATTACCTGCAAATGTTCTTCACCATCGGAATCCCTTGCCCTAAAAACTCTGAAAAAGCTCGTCAAGACCATTGTACCAATATATAAACCTATCATTGATGAATCCTTAGAACTGATATTATCCCTTCAGACTTAAGAACTCCATTATCAGCCCTTTGATAACAAAACCCAACTCGACTGCAATACACTCTCTAACTAAAGACCCATATCTCAACTTCCAATTTTATCTAAACTACTTGAGAAGGTAATCTACAAACAATTAATATTCTACTTCACTGCCAAAAATATACTTCATCTTCAGCAAAGCGCCTTCAGAAAACTACTCAGTACAGAAACGACTATACTCTCACTACTTGACGACCCACTGAAATCCCTTGACAATTACCTCCCATCACAACTATTGATGTTATACTTCTCTCTTCAGAATTTGACACCATTAACCTAGACTTACTCATCTACAGACTAAAGCGAATTGGACTTGAAGTTGCTGTATTACTCTGGTTTTTCAATTACATCACTAACATAATCTATAACCTACTAACATTAACAAATCACTATCACCCAAACGTAAAGTCAACTTTGGATTAACTCAAGGATCGTCCCTCTCCCTATACTATTTTGTATTTACCTACTCTCCATTAGCAAACTTATTAAATCCTTTCTTTCTATCAAATACCATAGGTATGCAGACGACATTGAAATTCAAGCCCATTGTCACCAATCATCCAATATTCACCTTCAATAATGTCTTACTACTATCAATAACAGGCTCACATACTACTATTTATTACTTAACCCCAATAAGACTAAACAATTATTCACCTCCGAAATCCATTCCCACCACAATATTCTTTACCGCTTAAATAATAGATCACTTAGAATAATCTACCTACTAAAAATACTTACTACACTACAAGTATAACTGACCTACGAACACAATTTAACTGACCATCTAACTATATTATGCTGACTGAACCATCCTTTCGCCGGCAACAACTTGGGAAGCGTCACTACTCTGTTTGCGCTATAGCCTCCTTTGGAATCAACTCCCTCCATCCCTCAAAACCACCAATACTTCAACGACCACCTTCAAACATAAACTAAAGAAGTACATCCTTGTTCATTATATCTGAACTTCAAATATATTAGTTTTCGCCACGTTGTACACATATATGTACTAATTATTACATTTATGTATTGTTTTTTTTTGTATATTGTCACACTAAAAACATTTTATAATTAAATTAGTGTTAAATAAAATCATCATCATCATCATCATCATCATACGCACACACAGTCAAATACACATACGCACACACGAACACACACACATATATATATATATATATATATATATATATATATATATATATATATATAACAGAGCCTTTTTAAGGATTTGAAAGTGGTGTTAAATTCAAACAATAATTATTTTGTTTTTATATATGTAAACCCG
This sequence comes from Osedax fenrisi, assembly GCA_964019155.1. NCBI lineage: Eukaryota > Metazoa > Annelida > Polychaeta > Sabellida > Siboglinidae > Osedax > Osedax fenrisi. The sequence goes on along the minus strand of OZ025239.1, from coordinate 70,725,308 downwards.
GGATAACTATCTTATAAAAAACAAATCCTGATTTATAATAAATAAATAGGATTATAATATAATTGAGTATGAAAATATTTTATTTTATATTTTATTTTTTGTGTGCACAAATTTAAAAGTGGGTGCGGGGAAAATAATAGTGGGAGAAATTTCCTATAAAATACCCCCTTAAAAAGCCACTGCTACACATACAGACACACACGAACACACACACACATATATCGGCCCACGTAGTAGTAATATGTCAACCTTTAAACCCTTTCTCCTGTGCAGCATGACGGCATTATCATCCTGTAGACAGTACATGGCGATGTCCGTACGATTGGAATAGAACTGACGTACCTTTCGTAGCCACCTCCACGCGTACGCAGACACGTCTATGTCGTCTTCCACGAACAGCGCCACCTCCTGGTAGCGGCGGGCGGTGGTTACCATAGTTACAGTGGCGGTGTGTCGCGCTAGGTGGAGCTACGTAAACAGCTCGATACTAAGTCTATAAACACACGTAGGACATAGCGTAGGATACACGTAGGGTAAGGGCGATTATATAATATTGAAAATTAACAGATTAACATTGGACTATGTTTTTCTTAATAAATATACCCTTAAAATGAAGCACACAATTTATTTTTAATTTTTATTAATATTAGGTCACACGACAGCCTCGTGAAGTTTAACATGTAGTTAGATACAAATTTTGCTATATAAAAAATAAATTATAAAAAAATAAGTATTTTAAACCTTTGTAATGAATACTTTGTTATCAAATGTTAACACACTATTTATATTATAATAATGGAATAGAAAATATAAAAAATAGAATTAAAAAAAAAAATCCTGGAAATTTCTTGGATTTTCACAGTGTACATGTAAAAAATCGTAAAAAATGACTAAAAAAAAGATTGACAGTATAGTAATTGTCGTGTCGTAAAAAATGACTCAAAAAAAATTGAAATATACATATATTCTTATAATTTCAATAGCTATAAGATGCGATGTGTCCAAGAAATTGTTTTTCTATGAAACCCTACGTCGTAGGGTATAGCGTAGGACATAATTAGGACATATCGTAGGACACACGTATCTAAGCACGTGTTCGACGTGCTGTAGTTTTAATTACATTATATATAACTATTGCATATATCACATGTTATATCAGTCTACCTGGTTATATATAGAATAGTGGGACAATTTATATGGTTTGAAAAATATTTATAACAATGGCATAGATTATGACATAATTTATGATAAAGGAGATTAATGTGATAATGGTAATTCTGATGATTACCGTGATGAAGGTGATGAAGATTATAAAGATGATGGAGAATAAAATGGAGTAGGATGATATTGTTATTATTAGTTGATGTAAACACTGTAATAATATAACAATAGTATAACTTAACAATGTAATAAATAATATATGTATACAACTTGTATAATTATACATAACTTGTATATTAATACAATTCCATTACAAATTTACAAAATAATAGGCATTTACAAAATAATTACCTATATATATAATAAATGAATACAAAATGTGTTAGAAATGATTTCACTTTAAATTTGGAGATATAAGTGAAGATAGAAAGGAGAAGAGTATTAATATGGTTAGTAAATGTATTTGAACATTTAGAATAAATAGGAGTGTGAACATTTGATACAGGTAAATTATGAATAATAAGGAAATGTCTTAAGAACATCTACTTATCTTATTACTTTTCAATGTCCTAAATTTATAGATGGTTAGGCAATTATTTAATTACAGTAAACTAGTATATTCTAAGCGGGAGAAAGCTAGTGATTGAATGAGAGTTTGGCAGGTTTTTGATAAATAAATTGATGAATGTATTTAATTGTATAGAGTTAATATTTGATTTTTTACAAATAGAATTAATTTAAGTAATTTAATATTAAAAGTGCGTTTTTCTTCACACAAAAAATCAAACCTTTGTTACCATAGATTTAGCATGTATTAGATTGATCTACAACTCTAGTTGGATAAGTGGTTGGTAAATGTTAAATATTAATAAATCTGTTTTACTTTTATGTATTAATAAATTATTACGTAAAAGACAGTATACTTTATTATATTAAAACAGCTAGAAAGAACATTATTAAGTGTAGTAATATTAGGAAAGGATAATTCATAGTATTTATATGGCGTCAGCGTATATTGTATATTTAATAGTAGGACATTGTTTATATATACATATAATGCAGTGACACGCACACGTGACACCCACCTGATGTTCACTATATTTGCGTTCGGGTATCCAGGTGTCTATCCATTGAGCGAACACGCCCCCATGGGTCTTATGGACGTTAACACTGGTGTCGCCCTTTTCCCACTTGTAGTACTTCACTATGGCGAACGTGGAGTTGCTCACGTGATCTGTGAAAACCACGTGGTGTGATGGTTACGTCATCAATCGGGGTTTGGGTTTGTAATTATATCATATATATATATATATATATATATATATTAATTTAATATTGTATACTTACAAAAAAAGTTTATATATAGTATGATAATTATATGATAACTGCAATTATATTTGATTTGTAAGTAACGTTAATAGAGTAAATATCATATATATATATATATATATATATATATATATATATGTATGTAACAACCTGTAAGTAGGACATCGGATACGAAATACACATTACATTAATCGGAATAGTCGAACTTTTTCTATAAATCTAAGTTATATTTATTTTTCCTTTCCAATAGATCCTACATCCCATCAAATTCTTAGTAATATATTTACTAATCTCTTCGAAAGAATATTGCTATTTCCATTGATACAATTAAATCGCATATTCTACTACCTCATCCCTAATATATCATTATCCTTCCATTAGTTAATGTATTTTTAACTTTAACAATCCTTCTAACTTGTAGGACCTAATCACGAATTCAATAAGTAGGTTAACCTATAGGTTAATAGCATACCCTTCATCGTACCACACTTTCATTCAATCGAATTTGTTTTCATTTTCTTGCTAATGTTTTGCTAGAACAATTTAGTATTACCTTACTTAACAAACATAATTTACACCAACATTCCCTATGTAATTATCAACCCGTCTCCCAACTACCCATGCTAGTCAAATAACTGAACAATTAGTTATAAACAGATTATCTCTCTTATTTTAATAGATATAATTTTGGAGTAATACGTATCTCATATTAATACTATATCACCTTATAAGGCTATAGCAAACTTAGTGTTATCTGCTGATTCTCTTCTATATTGCAAGTGACTCGATTCCATCGACCATGGAATAATTCTATCCAGCCTATGTATACAATGTAGAACTGAAACTATTATAATTAATATCCCTCGTATCTATCTAATCACCACATATACATTATAATTGTTTATACTAGAACCCTTTACCACTTCGATAAATTTGTGTTAAAATGATTGAAAATGAAATCATAAATTTCTCTACTTTGGCCCCATTCATTAATCTATTTATATTAGACTTATTTAAAAAAAATTAAATTGTTGATTCAACATTTTATAAATGTTAAATGGGTAAATAATGTGTTATCATGATTCATCCTTCTTAATTCAATTATTTAACCCTTTGTTTTTAATAATGTATATAATTATACCCAGTAAATAATTATTTCGAAATAAAGTTTTTAAAACAAACATTAATTTATTTTTTTAAAACCTAGTTCATGGCTATTTATTTGACATGGTTTTAAAAATGACATACCTTAATGTTTCAAAAACATAATTATTTGTTAGTTTTTGAAACTAACATAAATAAATGTTTCAAAAATATAATTATTTGTTAGTTTTTGAAACTGATATATACGAATGTTTCAAAAACAAAGAATCAAATAGACTTTGATAGAAAATATTTATTTATATATGATAAATAAAAAATAATATATTTTACAAATTACATAATTTGTATTATTCCACAGAAATCTTGACCTATAAATGAGTTATTATTAAAATAAGATATTAGGTATATATATAGTTTTATTTTGTACCTTATTTCTTATCTTTACATTTCGAACATATTTTCATTTGATTCAGCAAAATAATCTCTATATTTGTATTTATTTCAATTAATCGTTCCTGGACAACTTCCAATTTGAATAGTCTTTCATTTGAATAATACTGATCTTTATTACACTACTAAGTATAGTAGTATTTATATATGTATGTAATTTATATAGTATTTTTGAAATTAATAATTTACTAACTATGAAAAATGTTTATGGCGGGTATCAAGCTGGTTTCTTGATTTAGTAAAATTCAAGGAGATTGATCAAATAAACCTCATGTGAACGAGATGTCGATTGAGTCCTGACAGAAGATTGTCGGACTACTGAAAATGTAATAATAGTATTTGTTATGTATGGGATATTAATGTTTATGGGGTATATATATATATCGTGTATGTGGTTTGACTAAAGCATACTATGTATGTGCATGCATAAGGCATAGGAAGAATAGCGTCAAGGCTTATTTATATTTATTAAGGGATCCCTTGTAGGACTATCTTGTGTTTAAATTCTCGAGATTATAATCATGAGAAAATCTCGAGAATATCTTGTGTTTAAATTCTCGAGATTATAATCATAAGTAAATCTTGAGAATATCTTGTGTTTAAATTCTCGAGATTATAATCATGAGAACATCTCGAGAATTTCTCGAGATTCTTGAGATGTAACAAGATACACAAGAAATTCTCGAGATTTTCTCGTTCTTTGATTACTGGGGAATTAAGGGAATTCTTAGATGTTTGCAATACAGTGGCGGATATCTATATATAGTCAGACGTCTGCACGTGGGTTGGTCATGCGTGATGGCATACAGTAATATGCGACACATTGTGCGACGCATGTGTGCGTATTATTAAGGTACTAGAATACGCAATTCGTGAGACAATGTTATATTAACAATATTGATATGTGGATGTGTATATAATAAAACAGACGTATTGATGTACGTCGTACATTGTACGTATACTATAGTACGTGTATTGGTATAGTAACAATATTGATATATATATATATATATATATATATATATATATATATATATATATATGTAGTAAAGTGATGTTCTGATACAGTTTATTAAAAAAAAGCGAAACAAAGAACTGTTGAACATAATAATAATATAACATAATAATAATAATAGTACCTACCCGATGAGATGTATAACGAAGAATGAGGCAATCTCACCGAGTGGAATTTATTATATAGAAAAATAACGAAATATACTTTACAGACGATAACATTATAAAATACCAGAAAAACAAACATTTACATGGCTATGGCTATGCAATTAACACAGAGCGTGACACCGAAACCTAGTTTTGGGTTTTTATGTAGATATATCGATTTCTGTTACGTAATGCTAAATGCATTTAAATGTATATTACATCAATCGATATATCTACAACTTTGACTTTATAACATATATATATATATATATATATAATTTATGTATACATATATATATATATAATATAATAATAAATATATATATATATATATATATGTGTGTAATACATGTACCGGTATATAATATAATAATATTCAATAAAAATATTCATAAACTTGAATAACAATATTCAAATAATAATGCATACAAACCTTGACTATGTGGTGTTTTTGATGAGTGACTTTAAGTGTACGATATGTCGAACGAGACCTGACTATTTAAGTTCATAATAAAATAAATGTTGTATTTAAATTAATTTAAAATTATGTTTTATATACTTCATGAATATTGATATTTAAAACATGTATGTTTCAGAAAGTTAACTATTTAATGTTTAAAAACATATAAATTATAATTTTTTTTAAATATTAATCTTTTTTTTAAAAAAATTCATATACATAGTATTAATAATAGTACCTATATAAATTAAATTAATAATATAAATGTTATATGTTGATTTATTTAAAATTATGTTTTAAATACTTCATGAATATATGATATTTAAAACATTTATGTTTCAAAAACTCATATATTTAATGTTTTAAAAACATGTAAATAATTTTTTTTTAAAACAATAATAATTTTGTATATGTTTATTATAATATACTAAATTATATATTTAACGATTACTAATACAATCCTTAAATACAATCTATAATAAGTACTCCAATTAAGTAATGAATTCATCTGTTATATGTAAATGTTTTATATATATAAATAAATGCATGTTTTTAAAACTATATTTTCGAAACAATTATTTACTGGGTAGACATTTTTCTATACATAAATAGTTCATCTAAGTTATTTAATGGGATAAAAGGACTTTAAAATAACGATAACAATTACATACTTATTATAATACTTCATATTATTGTTTGGCCATATCTAGGTTAATTCGGACATTTTTGCACTGCGCATTGAGTTTTATGATTTTTCGGGAGTTTATTTTATCCAAAAATGCATAGCATGTACCATATACTATATATTTGTTATGATATATATATAGTATTATATTTCTATATATGTGATTATATATTACTTATAAATATGTTTATAAAACCATATAGGGTCTATTCAAATATAAGAAATAAATAAAGAATATTTATAAGTAATGAGGACAAATGTCATTACTTGTTACAACTATAACACAACTATGTTGTTAAATAATACCGGATGAACGAATAAATTAATAAGTTAACATATTATATTATTACATTAATTAATTAAAATATACTTACAAGCATATATATATATATATATATATATATATATATATATATATATATATATATATATATGAATATATAACATATATATTCGTAATATTATTTATATATAAGCATATATATAACCTATATAATTTTAATAATTATAAAAATAATTAAATATAATTATAATATTAGAATTATATATATATAAATATATTCTAGGATGCGTAGTAAACCTTTGCGATCTCTATCGATCCAAATATCCATGGTCCGAGTTGTCTTAGGGTCATCGAACAGCATATCTTGCAGATGAGTCAGACATTTATGCAACGACAGCACCCTATCGAAGGTCATCACTATCAACCGGAAGTCGACCCTCGGTCTCGGCAGGAAGTGTACGTAATAGCCGTTCTCACGGACATCATCCGGCTTGTGGTACGGGAAATCACCGATGACGAACAAACGCACCAGCACCACGAGGAACAAAAACAGCGATAACAATAGGAATCGTTTAAGTATTAACTTCCTCACCATGTTCCTTCTGGTTATCAAATGATTCACGTGACAGGCCGTTGCTAGCGACGCTCTATCTTTGTTATCTACCCGCCGTACGACGTACGGCGTACGTGTGTTGTCCTATCTCACCTCGGCGGCTTATCGTATCGTTATCTCCGCTATATTCTATCACCTGCAGGCTTATCTCTTATCGTTAGTGACCTGGCCTCTGTTACGTCACATCCCGCTACTGGCCAGTGTTACAGCGACGAAAGTGGTCATACAGTGGCTGCGAGTATCACCGTTAGTAGATTATCATTATTCTTTTATGATTTAGTGAATAAAGTCTACGAATAACGTGTGTATTATTCTAGAATGTATTATAATATGTATATATAGTCGCTAAGATACGTGATTTTCGAAATAAAACGATAATTAATGTTGGTCAATCAATCATAACAAATTGTATTCTAAATAATTTTATAAAAATTATATTTGATTTAGTTTAGGAGAATAATACGATACAATAACAATGCGAATAAATTACAAGTATTTACGAAGTCGTACCTCTGGGTGTACTATCTAAATGAAAATAATTATATCGGATTATCTATATAAATTATAATTATTTCATGAATAAACGTGTCATTGAATGTAATGTTATCTATTATATAATATAAATAAGGGTCGGGCTCTAGTATATAAAATAAATAATAAGTTACATATACAAAGTCTCATATAGTTTTATTTTTCAAATAAGGGGATATGTTCGACGGAAAAGATACAATTTATTAAAAATGTAAGAGCTCAGAAAACTAGTAAATTGTGACCTTCTCTTAATTCAGTGATTTTCGAGCGAGGTGGTTAGTGTTTGGTTATTTAATTCAGTTTATACGGATACGTATATCCTATAGGGTTGAATAGTAGTCGGGTTTGGTATAGATATAATTAACGCAAAGTAAGTAAGTAGGAGAAACCTAGACATTTTTCATTGTAAGGATTTTCTTATTTATTATAGTTAGATAGGGGTATACATATCACTTATATATAAGGTACTACTACGGTAATACATATAGGCAAAGTCAATAGAGTCAACATAGTAGTTTCTTATTAGAGGAAATTAGAGGTATCAGTTTAATTTAATATGCTCGATCTGTAATATAGTATTTCTTTAAGCTTTAAGCTTTAAGCTTTCAAAATCGCTATATGTGAACGCAGCTTTAGGCATTAAGTGTATAGAGTATTATTAACGTTTAGTATATTGTATTATTTGTATACATATGCCATTGTCTATTGTATCAACTGTTGGTAATAAGTCAAGGAGAATTATCATTATATATATTATATATATAATATATATATATATATATATATATATATATATATATATTTGGTGTAATACAATTAAAAGTGTTTATATGTAATGTGTAGATTTTCAATAATGTATATTATTGGTGTTTCAATAGGACCTATATATATATATACAAAGTGTATAATATACTGTATATTATACAAAATGGATAAAATATATAAAAAATGGAATATCTAACTCAATAATAATAATATTGTTGATAAATTTCAATCTGTATACAGAACATCGTATAGAGTACAATGTACTCAGTATTAGTGATATAAATGATGTCGAGACGAGGCTTTTGGTATTGATGCCGATCCGAGACTTTCAAGTTCGGAAAAAAAACAAGCCCGAGCCGAGTTAAGACTCTTGCAAAACATAAACTAGCCGAAATGATGCTTTTTTGAAGTTACATTTTAATACTAATTTTTATATATTTCACATTAATGTATAAATTTACATCAATTTAAAAAAAAATCTGCGCCAACTTCGGTATTCAGTGAATAATAATATAAATTTCATCTAATGATGTAAATAATACCTATCCTTTTGATGCCGAGCAGAGACTTTTGATTATTGATGACGATCTGAGACTTTAATTTTCGGAAAAAAAAACGAGCCCGAGCCGAGATGAGACTTAGCTAACCGTTCCCGAGCCGAACGGAGTCGAGACTCTAACGAAACTAGCCCGAGCCGAGTAGATACTTTAGGTAACTAAGACTGCATCGATGCTTAAGATTTGAGCATCATTTACTGCATCACTACACAGTATATCCAAGACCTCCTATAACCTCGAGGTTATAGGAGGTCTTGGTACATCGCAGATTATACTCATTTAATTATTATTAGTGAGATGATTACTTGTTTACTAATTATTCTAGTGTAGGTAGAACGTACCTATATATATATATATAGGTAGAATAGTTTAGTAATTAATCTGTGTCGATATTCAACTTTTTAATTATAGTAGCATGGTTTAAATATTAAGGTATTTACTAAGTCGTATATAGTCAGTGTATGATTGTATAGAATCAGATTACTATATTAGTGATATATTAGTGAGTAATAGATAGATAGGTCAACAGTGTATTGAATTACTGGTTATATACAAAGAAAGATATAATTATATATAAACATATAATTATATAACATATATAAACAAAATATATAAATGTGATAACAGTAAGACAAAACGACACGATACATATAATTATATATAAACATATAATTATATAACATATATAAACAAAATATATAAATGTGATAACAGTAAGACAAAACGACACGATACAAAAAAAAAACAATAAATAAACGGAGAATTAAAATAAAAATAAATCATTGGATTATATGAGCCGTTAATGTAGGCGGCCTACAGTAGGCCTATATATTATATATATATATATATATATATATATATATATATATTATAATAACGGTTGTATGAATGGGCTGAAGTATTGAAGAGCAACTCAGTTGTTTCACTATAGGTAGGTACTACCTAGTATTAATATATTTGGCGGTTAACCAATGTGGTTAGTAATATTACTGAATAATAGAGTAAGTTAGTGGTTGATCATGTTTAAATATGTTTTTATTTGATAATTACATATTATTTGTATCTATTTTCCATCGTCTATAGATGTGACTATATACAGTGGGGCCTAGTGTAACCCGATGTGTATTGTTCTATTGAATTATTTACATCAACAAATATATAGGTACATTATAATAGCCCGATTATAAATATAAGATGCAATTAGTAAACATGCAATATTTACATTTTATAAAGTCATTATAATTATATATATTTATTTCTCAATTTTACTTGCAAAAAATACCATGGTATAAATATAAATACATATATATATATATATATATATATATATATATATATATATATATATATATATATGTATATATATATATATATATATATATATATATATATATATATATATATTTATCATTTATGATGCATTTATATATAGGTATTATCATGTAGATATCTCGATAAGTTCAGTGAACTTCCTACCTGTAGGTTCCTACATGGCTTCACTCTCGTTTAGTACGATGAACCAATCTGATTATTATAATCATTGAAATATCTGATGAAAATGTTGATATTGAAATAAGGTTTATAAAGATGGTAAACTACCTCTAGGTATATATTCCTGTCCAGAAATGGGAATATATGCTGAATAATATTTAAATATTTAATTAGTATTATATGAGCTCATAATATTATTAGTAAGTATCAATGTATATAGCTGAAATATAATTAATGATTATGATTTATGATATTAAATATATATATATATATATATATATATATATAATATATATAATATATATATATATACTTTTTAAACATATTTCTATTGAACATTATATTAAGAACATACTTTTGTATACTAAACTAACATGCAAAAAAACTTCCTTAATAGGTCAATAATAAGTTCAACTATATTATGACAGAATGGAAGATTATTAATAAGAGTAACAAAAGGAAAATATTTCGTGAAAAAAAAGATATGTTTTTGATATCTGAGCTAAAATATGCTATTTTATTGCATTTTTATTACATTTTCATTATTAAATGTTAAATATTTAAACAATTTTTTAATAATTACATAATTTTTTTAATTATTTGTAAAAAGTAAACAATTATCTATTAAATTTGAAAATGTTATTAAAATATTTCAAATATTTAATAATATTATACACAATTTAAATTTTGAAAAAGTATACAAAATCTAAAAATCAATGAACTTTGAACCAATAAATGTTTTATATATTTTGTATTCATATATAATACATCTTTATGAAAATAAAAAAATGGATACAACATTTATTTAATCAAAAAAGTTATTGATGATTGAAAAATTGATATTTCATAATAAAATAAATTATTTTTGTTTGTCTTAATTGTCAAATATTTCTAGAGGAGCCATTTTTTATTTTTGATAAAAATAATTTTGTAAAACTTATTTTTCTATATACTTTCTCAAACATTCTTTGAAATTTTCATCAAAATCGGATGTGATCACGCGTGACCATTTGTTGATTATCACTTGGAATGACCCTTATGTATATATATATATACCAAGTAAACTAGAGAATCTGGTGACCCCAGACTTTAGTCCGCTATAGCGGTATCTGCGAATCTATTAGCGCACTGTAGTGCTATAGTACTACTACATATAGTGATATAGTGGTATAGCGGTATTGAAGGGCGTGCACTCATACGTGAGCATGCGTCATCCATTGTAACACCTCCTTGTAATCGAATACGAGATAGAAACACTTTGAAAAACTAAGTACTTACACATTGTTAACGATATTATAAACACGTAATTGAAACCTATCGCCTGAAACCCATCTTTGTCTCTCCGTCTATGTTTCCGTATCCGCGTGTGTCCCTGCATGTCTCTCTTCGTGTGTCGCCTCGTCTCTTTGTACACACATTGTCGTACGTACACTTTTACGTATATGTATTACGAACAAAGTAAGCCCGGTGATCAATCATCATCCCCCTGCGGAGGCTGGTCCCGCAGGATGATGATGAACACCATCTAACGATTATAACAATACAGCGACTACTACTATTACCGATGGTGACTGCAACGGTATCACATTTCCACTGTCGTCATATTTCATATTAATACGGACTAATAGTGGGTTATTACTAATAACTTATTAGACTGCAACGTAACTCTCTTTCTCTCTATCTCTATCTCTATCGACGCCACGGAAGACAGGTCACTAACGATAAGAGATAAGCCTGCAGGTAATAGAAGATAGCGGAGATAACGATACGATAAGCCGCCGAGGTGAGAGAGGACAACACACGTACGTCGGGTAGATAACAAAGATAGAGCGTCGCTAGCAACGGCCTGTCACGTGAATCATTTGATAATCAGAAGGAACATGATGGGGAAGTTAACACTTAAACGATTCTTATTGTATTCGCTGCTTGTGTTCCTCGTGGTGCGGGTGGGTCTTTTCGTCACGGGCCGAGACTCTCTGTACCACAAGCCGGACAATGACCGTCATACCGGCTATTACGTACACTTCCTGCCGAGACCGAGGGTCGACTTCCGGTTGATAGTGATGACCTTCGATAGGGTGCTGTCGTTGCATCACTGTCTGACTCATCTACAAGAAATGTTGTTCGACGACCCTAAGACAACTCGGACTATGGATATTTGGATCGATAGAGATCTCAAAGGTTTACTATGCATCCTATAATATATGTATATATAATTATAATATTACAATAGATAGATTATATATATATATGCTTATATATATATAAATAATATTACAAATATAGGTTATATATTCATATATATATATATGGTTGTAAGTATATTTTAATTAATTAATTTAATATAATATGTTAACTTATTAAAATATTCGTTCATTCGGTATTATTTAACAATATATATTTTGTTAGATAATACCGAATGAACGATTGATTAACTATAGTTAGGTGTTATAGTTGTTACAAGTAAGGACACATGTCCTTACCAACGACACATATCCTCATTACTCATAAATAGTCTTTGTTTACTTAAGTACAATTGTTATATGATATTCGAATAAAGCCTATATGGTTTTATAAACATATTTATGAGTAATATACAATCACATATATTAGACAAAAGAATACTATATATTGTATATAAAATATATAGTATACTGTATATTATATTTTTTCATATTACTATACACTGTTAAAAATAAAGAATTGACTAAAGGAAATAAGAATGTTGCATGTACCATTTGCTAGTTTAATCTTTTCAAAATGTTGAATTAGTAATTAACAAATTGTGCATACGAATATAGACTTATTACTATTATAGTGCTATAGTACTACAATAGTACTAAGTATATAGCCCCATTCTTTTCTCTATTTATATTATAATATAAATAGAGGAAAGAATGTGCCATAGTCATAAACTTGAGGAATACAAACTTCAAAGGGGGTAAAGGGGATCGAGTATTATCAATAATAAAGAGGGTGTAATTATATAGGGGTAGTAGGGAGGTATGATTAATATTTCTTACTAATGCTGTATTCTTCTTAATATAAGAAGGGTTAGTTAAAAAAAAGACACATTCGTGTCTACAAACTTTCATTGTCGGCTCCTCGTGCTATTCCCTAGTAACCACTTCACTAAGTGGGCTAAGACAAATGACGGTTATACCTGCACTGCATCATGACCGGAGGAATTAATAGTTAATCAATGGTCAAGAGCGGATGAAGATCTATGATCTCAACGGTCAAGTATATAGCGTATAGACGAGCTACAGAAAACAGTATTTTCAGCTGATACGTTAAGTCTGAAGAGGAGCTAGGCGCCATCTGACTTATTAAGGGCCTACAGAAAGAACATGCAATGAGTTTTCACAATAATATTATATCCATGGCGGATCAGACGAGGCCCGGAATAACAAGCCCGCGCATACAATCAATTTATTAATGGATATGTTAAGTCAGCTACTTGATTAAGCACAATATTATCAAATTATTCAATAACGTTAACAATTATAACAATATATATAAATAACACTTATCAACTCAACAAACCTATACTACAAATTATTAAACACAAACTAAACCAATTACACTCACATCAAAAGTAATGACGATAGGAACATGGAATGTGCGTACCCTAAAAGGAGTTGGTAAACTCCACGAACTCACTAGAGAACTCGACAGATATCGATGTGATGCATTCGTTCTATGTGAAACACGGTGAAAAAATATGGAGAACTAATGATAGATAAAGGACATAATATCGTATACAGTGGCCAACAAAAGTATCACCAACTAGGAGTTGCATTCATTGCAAGAAAATAGATTGTTTATGCTATTCTAAATTACGAACAATTTCAAGTAGAATAATACTAATACGCTTGGCATGCTCACCTATGAATGTTACGATTATACAGGTATATGCTCCAACATCAGACTATAATGATTACGTTATTGAAGAATTATATGAAACAATTGAAGATGCCATGGTAAAAACACCCACTATTTTCACATCTTCCATAGTTGGAAGTAGTAAACACAACTGAAGAAACGCTATTGGTTAATTTTCAAAAGAAGTTATCAATCAAAGAGGAAATAGGCATTTAGAATTTGCAATAAAGCATAGTCTTCTTCTGTCAAATACACTACATCCACAAAAGAAATCGCGTATATCAAATAGTAAGGGATTACAATACAATAAAGTCTATAACTCACACTAAATCTAAAACAACTTCAATAATCGAAGATAAAGATTGTACACCGATCGCTAATGACTTATCATGACTTGGCAATTGGACTGAATACTGCAAATATCTCCACAACCACCCTATTGAATCTGTCTTATAAATACTTAATGATTCATTTAAGGAATATGATAACGATGAAGGATTACCGATTCTAAACTCGTAGGTTAATTAGCGATAAAAAGCCTAAAGTGTAGGGAAACACTTGGTATTGATAGTATTCCTGGTAAATTAATTAAATCGGGTGGACCCATAATTACCAGAATCTTCAGAGAATTGTATCAACAAATATGGGAAACTAAAGTATTGCCAAAATCATGGACTACATCGATAGTAATTACAATATAAAAGAAAAGAAATTTAAAGATATGCTCCAACTATAGGACACTCAGTCTGATAAGCCACCCAAGCAAGATACTACTCAGAATTATACTGAACAGACTAACACCACAGACGGAAACAATCCTTGAAGATGAACAAGCCGGCTTCAAGAAAAACAGAAACACTTTAGAACATATATTAAATTGTAGATTGCTGATGGAAAAACATATAGACCAACATATACCTTTATATCATAACTTCATAGACTTCAAAAAATCCATTGACCGAGTATGACATGATGGATTATGGCATTCTACCCACTCTTTTATACGGCTGCGAAACATGGACTATTCTCGAATAATCTAAGAAACGATTGAATGCTTTTGATTCTAAATCATATAGAAGAATGCTAAACATTACAACGAAATAAAAATGTATATAGATATTTATTTATTATAACCTATATATTTATATTTATATATTTCCATGAGAAAATGATATCTAGAATTGGTTCATATGAACGTATTTTACAGAAAGTTAAAAGGATAAAAATGTATTGATTTGGCCATGCGTCAACCACACATTGACATACACTAATTTACAATGTCATGTTAAAGGTACAATGAAACGAGGTGTCACTAAAAGGAATTGGATGGACAACGTATATGAGTGGACCGCTATGTATACCCGATCCTTACTTGATGTAACGAAAGACCGTTATAGTTGGAAGAATTTATGCATAACGCCATATCGTGTTCCCCCTACGACGACTCGTCATGCATGACTATTATACCAATTAAAGGTCATAATAATCATGAGTTAACTAATTAGTTAATTAGAGAGATAGTAGGGAAACTAATTAAAATATATCTAGCTCTATATTGTATAAAGAGGCTGTATAACATATATTCAATTTAACATTTGTATACAAATGACCATATAGGGTTATAGTCGAGGGATTCTATACACTTCAAATAGCGAATAGAATCAAACTCAAATAAATTGTAGGACTAAGGTGAGACAGTATTAATATGAGATTCATCTTAATCCGTATTAATATGAGATATAAGCTGTTTTAGAACTACTTGTTCGATTATTTGACTAGCTAGGGTAATTTTTTTACGGGACGATACTTAAATAGGGATTATTGGTATAAATTATGTTTATTAATTATTGGAATATGATAGCGATATGTAAACTAGAAAATGAATAAAATTAACAAATATTTCGGTGGATATTGAATCTGGCCGCCTAATAATTTTCATATTTTATGGGGCGTGTCTAACTTCTCAAAGACAATTAAATATTCAAATATTTAAATCCAGTTCAGATCTATTAAATAAGGATTTAAATATAAATGACATTTCTGTAAATATTCAAATATTATAATATTAAAACCATCGATATAAAGAAACTTTCTTTATATCGATGATTAAAACATGTACATAAATGTAATGAGTATTCAGATATATAGAATATATACAAGTAGGTATACCCGGGTATATAGTATATTTAGACATTTTAAATTATATCTAGTATAGATATTATTTAAAATGTCTAAATAATCACATTTAATAAAATAAATACGGAAATATCGTATAAGAATTATTCTTCGAATAAATAAACATCTATTCAATACGCATATACACTTGAATAATAAGTGTATGATAGTATATATGTTATATATAATTATATATGATTCATTTAACTTATATTTTACGATGATGCGTATTGATATTATTTAAATGGCAAAATATTCACATTTAATCAATATAAATAAGTATATATCGTATAAGAATAAATAAACAACTATTCAATACGTATATAAACTTGAATATTCAATATATTACTATGAATTATATTTATAATACTTATATAGTAGATTATTTATTAAACTTGCCTGACAATGTATTCATTTAAATTTACTAAATATAAAGTTTACAATCATAATTACACATATGGAAATATTGTTGTGAATTATAATTCGCCTCTATAGAGGCGCCATATTTATATGACTACTAGTTTATTTATAGGTGATGACGCGCTATCATATTAGAATAAATAAATGTAATTCTATTAAATAAAATATAATTATATGTTTTAATTTTATGTTTATATTTGTAATACATAATCTATATAGAATGTGTATAGGCATATATAATATATAATATTACATTAACATATTTATTTTAATAACTTACTACATTTATCTTTATTTATCACATATATATATAGTTTATATATATACATTATATATAATTAACCTACGAATTTATTATAAATATACTAAAACAAACATAATGTATATGTTGTCAGCTTCATTATTCTGTACATTTTTTACAATGTAGGCCTATATATTAATAGAAATTTCTATAACTTAAATTCTATCCTATATCTATATAAAAGTTCTATATTTGTTCTATAAATTATAATTTACATACAATTAATATATACATATGTAGATCTAATATAAGTTCTTTGTTCTATAGATAGTTGTCTTGATAATGTATATGTTGTTGTCTTTATTAATCTGAACTTATTAAATTATAACTTATATATATATATATATAAATGGTATACTATAATCAACGACCAACATTGTACGTACAATGTACGACGTACATTGCACGTACATTGTACGTGATAATAATATAATTATAAAATTAAATATTCACCTATTATATATGTAATATATTACTTTATTTAATTTTATATATATATATATATATATATATATATATATATATATATATATATATATATATATATATATATATATAAATGTGTGTGTATTTAATATTTATTTGTTTTATATATATTAAACTTTATAATTAATAAACTTATTTTAATTAATGCATTTTAATTCTTCTTATAAATGATTAGGTAAGTATGCTTACCTAAATTATATAGTTATGAATAAATAAATATTATTTATATGTGATAAATAAAGATAAATGTAGTAAGTTATTAAAATAAATATGTTAATGTAATATCATATATTATATATGCCTATACAAATTCTATATAGTTAGGTATGTATTACAAATATAAACATAAAATTAAAACATATAATTATATTTTATTTAATAGAATTACATTTATTTATTCTAATATGATAGCGCGTCATCACCTATAAATAAACTAGTAGTCATATAAATATGGCGCCTCTATAGAGGAGAATTATAATTCACAACAATATTTCCATATGTGTAATTATGATTGTAAACTTTATATTTAGTAAATTTAAATGAATACATAGTCAGGCAAGTTTAATAAATAATCTACTATATAAGTATTATAAATATAATTCATAGTAATATATTGAATATTCAAGTTTATATACGTATTGAATAGTTGTTTAGTTATTCTTATACGATATATACTTATTTATATTGATTAAATGTGAATATTTTGCCATTTAAATAATATCAATAGGCATAATACCTACGCATCATCGTAAAATATAAGTTAAATGAATCATATATAATTATATATAATATGTTGTATTGTTATTTATAGTCATTGAATATGACCTTCGACCCTTGACATATTTCATATTAACTTCCTCTTGTAAATAAATATATATCTAATTAGACGTGTTTTATTAATATATCAAATCTTCGTAGCACAAACTCGTAACTTAGCCATTCTTTGCATCCAGATCTATTCCGTTATAGTTAGAACAATAAACTATCATAACATGGTGACAGCGGTAAAAAAACGAACGCCAGAATCAGACATTTAAAGCCTTTTTAAAAAAAAAGCACGTGTACGGAAAAAAAATTTTTTAACAAATTTTAAAAAAAATAATAATTATGGACGGAATAAGGACCCCGAGCATGGTATGGTCAGGAGACCTACCCCACGAATTAATGGCATTTAAACAATATGTTACATTAATATTCAAGGGCCCGTTATCAAAATTGAAAAGCGAAGAGAGGATGACATACGTCCTCATATGGATCGGTGAAGAAGGGCTGAGAATATATAACACGTAGAACAATGAAACCAAAACTCTAATCGAATTTTGGGCCCACCTGAGCGAGGTCCTAGAGCCAAGGTCTAACTACAGACTGGCCAGACTACTACTAGAAAAGATGAAACAAGCCAAAGACGAACTAGTAGACGAATACATGACTAAATGCATGCTCCAAGCGAAGAAATGCAAATTCCGTGATGAAACCGAGATAGAAACGCGCCTGATAGAGCAAATAATCAGAGGAGGCGCTCACGACAAAGTCAGGGAAGATATACTCTGCAAGGACAACACCCTAACACTCGACCAGGCCATGAAAATCGCCCGTACCTACGAAGCACTACAGAGCGAGCTCAAGGAGTTCAAAGCCGGTTCCAACACCCATATCGATCATGTTAGTAATAGACTTAGTGATAATAAACCTAAGACCGCATATCGGAAGACTAATAATCGCCTCGATAAATCACATAATGATAAGATTACTAATTATTATGTTACTTGTAAATATTGCGGCCTGAAACACACGGGTACCCAGTGCCCCGCCGCACAGTCCGAGTGTCGATTTTGTCACAAAATTGGTCACTGGGCTGCGGTGTGTCGCCAAAAATCTAAACCACTTTCTGCCCAGTACCATAATAACACAGGTCACGCCCGAAAACACGATCGCGGACACGACCGCACATACGATCGCGGACCCGACCGCACACACGACCGCTCATACGACCGCACGTTCGACGAGCTGAAATTCAACGACCTGAAACTCGACGAGATCGCAGCAGACCCGACAAGAGTACTGAACACCGTCCTACGCTTCACGCTGAGAGGACTACCCGCGACCATGAAGGCGAAGGTAGACACAGGCGCGGAAGGAAACATCCTTCCACTACGTACGTATCTTCGAATGTATCCCGAGCACTGCAACAACGCACGACCAACGCTTGGTCACCTAAACCCAAGCCGAACCACGCTGACCGTCTACAACGGAGACAAGATGGTCCACTACGGAACAATCGATATCGACATCACGCTAAAGAAAGTGACAACACGAGCTACCTTCTATGTAGCTGAGACACCAGGTCCGATAATACTGGGCCTACCATCAATAACCAAGATGAAGGTTATTACGATAAATAACGTCAAGACGAACAAGATCAAGACTTCAGACGACCTCGAGAACATGTACCCAGACCGATTCGAAGGGATCGGCAACTTCGAAGGCACTTACCACATAGTGACCGACCCCACGGTACCCCCAGTAATACACTCCCCGCGAAGACCCCCGATATCGATGGTACAAGAAATTAAAGATGAACTAGACCAGATGGAAGAAACCGGTGTGATCAAGAAAGTCACAGAACCAACAGAATGGGTCTCAAGCCTGGTATACGCACGGAAGCAATCAGGCAAGTTAAGGATATGCCTCGACCCACGCGACCTGAATAAGGCAATAATGAGACCCCACTCCCGACAAAGAACTTGGAAGACGTATCCTACAAACTCAAGGGTGCAAAAATATTTATCAAACTATACGCCCGCCAAGGTTATTGGGCAATACACCTAGACCACGAATCCAGCCTGAAGACTACGTTCAACAGCCCACACGGAAGGTACCGATTCCTGAGGCTACCCTTCGGTTTAAACCTTAGCCAAGACGTCTTTCAACTCAAGATGGACATGATAATTGAAAACTGCCCTGGAACCCTCGGTATAGCCGACGACATAGCTGTATTCGGAAAGAACGAAGAAGAACACGACGCAAACCTCCACCACTTAATGACCCGCGCCCGAGAAGGAGGACTCATATTCAACAAAGAAAAGTGCACGATCAAACAGACCTCTATACACTTTTTTGGTCTCATATTCAACGAAACTGGAGCGAAACCAGACCCGGCAAGACTAGACGCGATAAGAGATATGAAATCACCAACGAACAAGACCCAACTACAAGAATTCCTGGGCATAGCCACATACATGAGCCCATTCGTGCCAAACTTATCCACACACGCTGCGCCGCTACGAGACCTGCTCAAGAAAGAAACCGACTTCACCTGGACATCTTCCCATGAAAAGAAATTCGACGACATCAAGACCTTGATCTGCAGAGACAGCGAACTCACATACTTCGATCCCGCAAAAGAAATCGTCATCCAAGTAGATGCATCAGGAAGAGGCTTGGGAGCAGTACTGACCCAATCTGGGAAGCCCATAGCCTACGCCTCAAAATCACTCACCGAATGCGAACAGAGATACGCAAACATAGAACGCGAGATGCTCGCCGTTGTATTCGGATGTACCCGTTTCCATACTTACATATACGGAAAACGGTGCACCATCCAGTCAGACCATAAGCCGCTCTCGATGATAATCCTCAAGAATATCGCGAGCGCCCCCACTAGGCTTCAAAGAATGCTCCTCAGACTACAATCGTACGATATCGACATAGAATACATACCCGGAAAATGCCTACCACTACCAGATACACTCTCGCGACAACCACTGCCAGAGAATAACGAGATACTGTTCGACAAGCAGATATCTTACACCCGCTTCAGTGAACCCAGAATAATGCAAATCAAGAACGAAACAAAGAAAGAAAAAGAACTTCAAGAACTAAGCAGCATGATCATCAAAGGATGGCCCAATGAAAGGAGAGATATCCCCCAGACAATATTGGCCTTTCCGCGACGAGCTTACCATAGAGAACGGCATGATCATCAAAGGAAATCAAATACTGATCCCTACACATCTACGACCCGAGATATTAAAAGATCTACATATTCCACACCTAGGAATCGTAAAGACCAACCTACTCGCAAAGACCTGTATATATTGGCCAAGAATGAACAAAGACATACAATACCTAACAGGAGAATGTAGCGAATGCCAGACCCACCAAAGAAGGCAGACCCCCGTAGCATTCGTCAACAGAATATTACCAAGAGAACCATGGGAGGCGATTGCAGCCGATCTGTTCGAGCTCAACAAAGAAAATGACCTGCTAGTCGCCGACATCTATACCAAATTCCCAATCCTAAGGAAACTAAGAAGCACCCACAGCAGCAGTATCATCCAGACACTAAAGGAGATATTTTCAGAACACGGAATACCGAGACACTTCCATTCCGACAATGGACCACAATTCTCGGCAACATCCTTCGCACAATTCGCTGCGAGCTGGGGATTCCAGCACAATACCAGCTCACCACACTATCCACAAAGCAATGGATTCATTGAACGACAGATACAAACCATAAAGAGAATCCTGACAAAGACCGACGATCCAGAAAAGGCCCTACTATTCTGGAGAGCCACCCCCCTAGAAAGGAACCACCCCTCTCCAGCCGAACTCCTATACGGAAGGATCATCAAAACGACGCTACCAAAGACCAAAGTACCAGCATCTACAAAACAAGACAAGCTGCTCAACGACCGACAAAAGAAAGCATCCGACCGCTATAACACCAAGGCACGAACAAACAAACCGACACTGAACAGTGGACAACGCGTGTTCATCAGAAACCCCATCAACAGCACATGGAGTCCCGGCACTATCCATGCGGAACACCCGTCCCCGAACTCGTACATGGTAGACTCAGATCTCACCGGCTCAAGATTCCGACGAACCCTGACAGACTTGCGTAGAGACGACACTACCAGCGAAGACCCACCGGTCATCGTACAACCCGATGTCGCATACGAGCGACCATCACGCCAACGCCGACCACCGAGTCGCCTTGACCTATGACATGCGCAATAGCACATCACCCAAACTACGTATCCCTCACGACAAAACACAGTCCTGAGGTTGATTATTATTATACTTACATCGGTGTCGCTATGACAACCTAGCATGTACAACCCCCATGTCAACAGACCTGACTTTGACTAACAAAGGGGGATGTTGTATTGTTATTTATAGTCATTGAATATGACCTTCGACCCTTGACATATTTCATATTAACTTCCTCTTGTAAATAAATATATATCTAGTTAGACGTGTTTTATTAATATATCAAATCTTCGTAGCACAAACTCGTAACTTAGCCATTCTTTGCATCCAGATCTATTCCGTTATAGTTAGAACAATAAACTATCATAACATAATATATATACTATTATTATATATTCTATTATATATACTATTATACTACTATATTAAATATATATGATATATCATAAACGTATTATTCAAGTGTATATGCGTATTGAATAGGTGTTTATTTATTCGAAGAATAATTCTTATACGATATTTCCGTATTTATTTTATTAAATGTGATTATTTAGACATTTTAAATAATATCTATACGTATCACAATATGCTATATGTTAAATGTGCAATATACAATATATTAGTATATACTTGTATATATTCTATATATCTGAATACTCATTACATTTATTTACATGTTTTAATATTATAATATTTGAATATTTACAGAAATGTCATTTATATTTAAATATTTGAATATTTAATTATCTTTGAGAAGTTAGACACGCCCCATAAAATATGAAAATTATTAGGCGGCCAGATTCAAGTGTAACCAATATTTCGATGAATAAAAGTTGGATATGATGAAAGGATGAAGTATTTAATAATTTCGTGTTTAAAATTTGATATCAGATAGTTCGAAATTATAAAAATTAAAAATTAATTATTTAAATAGGACTGATCAGTTAGATGATTTAAGTGTAGGATCGATAATAGTGAACACTTTTCTATAGGTGAGATTAGCAAAGATATTATTACAATGATGGTTGAGAGTTATTCGAATTCTAATCTCCTAATCTCCTTAAGGAGAACAGAATATATCTCATATTTATAGAAAGGTTGACTTATCCGATTAACTTAATGTTTAGACTTACCAGGCATTCAACGACATCAACACTTAAGTTGAACTTAAGTTATGATGTAAGTTTGTATATTAATATAACTTTAAAACTGTACAGTACTTACAGTACATAATACGTATTATTACATTATTGTAATCAACTTAAGTAGAACTTAAGTTAAAATTAAGTTTGTATGCAAGATTATATAATAAAATATTATATATTATAAACGTTAGTGTATATCTAAGATTATATATTAAAATAAATATTAGTAACTTATATTAAATGATTTAAGTTGAATATAGTTAGGATGTAAGAATATATTAGAAACTATGTTACATAAATTAAGTTTAACTCAAACTGGTTAGTTATCACCGACGTATGTTGAACTTAAGTTTTAATGTAAGATGAATGTTGGGTAGACCTACGTATCGAGAAATACGATTTATCATGTTTCCTACTTATATGGTATTACAGACTGTATATATAAGGCTTATTTATTTAATTATTTATTATATCCACTTATATTTTATTAATAATTAACGTTACCAGCAGCTAATGTTATATCACACACACTTACGCACACACATACACGCACAGACACACACACATACACACACATACGCACACACATACGCACACATACACATACATACATATATACACACACATGCACACACACACATAACACACACACATACACAAATATACACATATACACACACATACACACACACATATATATATATATATATATATATATATATATATATATATATATATATATATATATGATATAATTACAAAGCCCGAGTATTGATGACGTGATAACACCACGTGGTTTACACAGACCTCGTGAGCAACTCGACGTTCGCCATAGTGAACTACTTCAAGTGGGATAAGGGCGAAACCAGTGTTAACGTTCACAAGACCCATGGGGGCGTGTTCGCTCAATGGATAGACACCTGGGAACCCGAACACAACGATAGTAAACATCAGGTAGGTGTCACGCATAGATTTAGAGTACCATATATAGCGCAGTCGCTAATCGCTAAACACTACTTATTTCTACCAATGCGGAGAGAGCTGCCGCCATCTTGAAGGTATCTAGGAAACATATATACGTAATAATATATATTATTTTTAAAACTATATTTTATATAGGGGTATGACCTATCCATCAACTAATCATCACAATATCCGTATTCATTATTATCATCATCATCATAATTATTATTATCATCATCATCATCATCATTATCATCATGATGATCATCATCAGCAACATCATCAGAATGATCATCATCGTTATCACATTATTCTCCTTTATCATAAATTATAAATCATAATCGATATCATTGTTATCATTATTTTCCAAAACATATAAAGTGTCCCACTATTCTATATATATATATATATATATATATATATATATATATATATATAACCAGGGAGACTGATATAACAGTTGATATATGCAATAGTTATATATATATATAATGTAATTAAAACTACAGCACGTCGAACACGTGTTTACATGTGTCCTACGCTACGTCCTATGTGTGTTTATAGACCTAGTATCGCGCTGTTTACGTAGCTCCACCTAGCGCGACACACCACCACTGTAACCATGGTAACCACCGCCCGCCGTTACCAGGAGGTGGCGCTGTTCGTGGAAGACGACATAGACGTGTCTGCGTACGCGTGGAGGTGGCTACGAAAGGTGCGTCAGTTCTATTCCAATCGTACGGACATCTCCATGTACTGTCTACAGGATGATAATGCCGTCAAGCTACACATGCAACTTCGCACCAAGGTAGGAAAGCGCACACCTCACAACGAGCGCCGCACCCAATATTCGTGATTATATAAACAAGTTAATGCCAACGATTTTCTAAAGGAATCTTTATCACATATGTGTTAAAACACGCAAGCAGTATGACCCTAGTTCGAGCCCCGTCCGGACCATTAAAATAGGTCTCACAATACTATTTAGAAATGATCTTATATAAATGTGTATAAATAAATGATCGGCTCTCGTTAAAACTGTGGATTTAAAAATATGGCCTTAACATGAAAGCGGCTTCGAAGGGATATTGGAGCCATATATAATTATAAATGAAAAACGTCATCTAAGTTCTTGGATGGGATGAAATGACAATGCATATTGAATACAAATAAAAATAACAATACTAATAATAATAACAATATATAGGACTTAATTAAGAACATTGTGGCCTAATAATGAATTAGTAATATTTAATTATTTAAAAAAATAATATGCAAGAGCGTCATATTATGCATATATAGATAGGCTTTACTAGGTATGCCTATAATCATACTTATATAATGAGCCCTATAGGGCTAACTGTATACGGTGTAGGTCCTATATATATGCACGCATTCATAGTAGAGATTAACGTATATTAGTACATATATGGGGGATCAATCCATCCCACGACAATAACTGTGGGGCAGCAGCAGTATCTTTGTTATAACAAATGTATACCCCAAGGTATACTCCCAAGATATACCCCTAATATATACCCCCATATATATGATATCCTTCGTATATGAGTGAAACTCTAAAATAAATAGTAACCATTTACAATTATTCATAACATTTTATATTCATGTTTAATCCAGTTTTTAATATTTATTTTCCTTACTTGTTTATAAATTAAATGTTTGGATGCCCCCATGGATGTCCACACCCACCTGAACAATCATCGTAACGGCGCTCCTGTAGGGCATATACTAATACACATACTTATGCACTAATGCACTCACTAATGCATGCACTGATGTACGTACTAATGCACGCACTAATGCATGCACTGATGCACGTACTAACAGATACAGATCAGCACAGACTACTCTTCCCCGGTGTTCCTGTACGCTATACCGGGTTCGTGGGGATGTAGTCCTCACGAAGATGTCTGGCGGGACTTCCGGATCTGGTTCAAGGAAAAACAGGTCTGTTTGCGCATTAACTACAGGGGTAGGGTGGTACTACCCTAGCCCACGTAGACTTTTACATTGTAGCTTGCTTACAGTTGATAAATGTTAATAAAATGTTAACATATGAGATACGCCTAAATGCAGGATATAATCCAGTAACTATTTTATATATATATATATATCAATATTAAATAATAAAATAGTTAGGATACCCCTTCATTATAAGCTAAGATAACATGATAACACCTAATACTTAGTTACTTAGTTCCTTGACGATGTCGTCGTAGGGAGAGCACATGATAATGACGAACACAACTTCCTCCATTCTTCACGAGCAGCAGTCTTATTTAGGATTTCTCGCAAGGGAAGATTAGACCAGTCCAAAAATTCATTCATCCAGTTTCTCTTTCTACTATCTTTAACCGTACCTTGCAATATCATTACCTAGCGATTCATGTATAAATATATATCATTGGGTATATATACCCAAACAAAGTCATTTTTCTACGTACCACCATGTCTAAGAGAGGCTCATAATTTCCTATTTTCATTTTATATTTCGGTGGAAACGTATATATTAGGTTTCCTTTATTTGTATGTGATATTTAGGAGTATTTATGAGCTTTAGATTCGAATGCACGAATCTTCTTTTTAGACTCTTCCAACAATGTATACCTTTGTATACATGCTTCATAGTCATATATTAAGATTGATAGTACTAAAGATTTGTAGAGCTTTTACTTGAGATTGAATTTAATTTCTCTAGATCTCCAAATCATCTAAAATCTCACCATTGCTGCAGTTTCTGTTGCTAGTCTAATTATAGTATCTTTCTTGCTCGTTCATTTTCAGTAAGCATCGCGCTAATAAATACATATATATATATATATTATACGTTCTAATGTTGCTGATAAGCTGATACCCCTACTTCTTACATTTTACAGGTGTTGCAGAAGTTGGGAGATAAGTTTAAACCGTACGTACCGGAAGCGATTCTACACAACAGCTGGTACCAGGTGAGTTTTAACCTCGTTACGTAATTCATCGCGTAATCATTACGCCACATTCGATCAAATTAAGGGGGGGGGGGGTTAACAGAGGGTTAATGGGGTAAAACTAAGATCTATTACATCGCGCTTTACATGTGAAAGATAAGGTATATAGCACACTACATATAGGTATTGTACTATGTATAGGTAGAACTACATATAGAACTATAAATATATATAACTATATATCTATATATATATATATATAACTAGTATATATTTTAGGCTGCAGTTCTACACTATTAGAATACTGTTGAGAGGAGGTCTTCGCCTATATGAGCCTATAGACATTATATATATATATATATATATATATATATATATATATATATTACATTATAATTGGTTTACATATTTGTCATACGAAGTTAACAATTATGACATAACTTACTTTAATTAAATATAATCAACCCACTTGTGAAACACGCCCATCGTGACGTATGGCACGCCCCTTCCGCAGATATTCGTCAAAAAAAATACACAACACTCGATGTGGACGATGTGGTTTATTTACTACTGTCATCAACGTCAACTTTACGGACTGTATTCAAATCTTCCGCGCTACATGGCCTTGAATAATGTCAGGTAGGCTACCTTATTGCTATGTCTTCATAGATGTGTCTACATATATATCTACATAGATATGTATACGTGTATAGGGAGTGGGATGGTAGTGGCTGCTGACGATGTATTCGTAAAATTACCGCTAGGCTACGTATAAGTATATCATAAGTATAGGTTAACTATACTTAATAGAAATAAATACTAATTTCACTTTACATTGACCTAATTTTGATTTTTAATCAGTTCCAGAGTGTACTTTAAACTTGGCGAATTCCGTAATTTTATTGTAAATAGTGTAAATATAAGTAGGGGGAAATATACAAATGATGACACACTAGCGATGAATTTGTTCCGAATAATTATAATTTTATATATTATTTATGGATATTTCTAATTTTAATATACAGAAAAACCTCTCTATAAGAAACCTCTTTATAAGAAAAACCTCTTTATAAGAAAATTGTTCACACATTTGTTTGGAATTCAACCTTTTCAACATTAAAAAACCCCTTTATAAGAAAATCGTATAAGAAAAATATAAGAAAAACCTCTTTATAAGAAACTTATTGTATACAAAATATAAAAAATAATTATATATAAATAGAAGTATTGTATATTGATTAAAATTATAGAAATTAATTATTATATAAGATATTTTTTTTTTACAAATATTTTATAATATATAAATAGCTCGAAATGAATTAAAATTAATTAATAAATGTTATTATATCCTTAAATGTATTGATGATACAATTTATTATATTATACAATTAATTATATTTATATAATGCATTTTCAATTATAAGTTAATTCTTAAAATCATTGGAAAAGTAAAAACCTCTTAATAAGAAAACCTCTCCATAAGAAAAAAAGTACCGACAAAAATAGTTTCTTATAGAGAGGTTTTACTGTATATATAGGGGCGTCGGAAGGGGGGCGGGGGTATCGGACCCCCCATTCACAAATATGGGGGGGGGGTAAGTATGTTTTGCCCCCCCCCCTCCCATGAAATGTGTATTAATAAATGTTATATATATTAAATCTAGTATATTGTCTTTGTTGATACAAATTTTTTCTAAAGAATTTTACCAAACATGGGGGGGGGGCTAAGTATTGTTTGCCCCCCCCCCCCCCATCCATGAAATATGATAATATTCATGAGAGAATCTCTGAGAGATACGTGTTATCTGGCGATATTAAGAATGAAATTATTCAACTATATAAATCTGAATTATAAAATATTTGATTATAAGATATTAATGATACTTTCTCAATTCAATGTGATGGAATTCAAGATATATCCGGAAGTGAGCAAGACATTTTGGTGGTTCGTTATTTGACATAAAAAATATAAATTAAAGAAATTTGCATAGGAATATACAATATGATTGAGGATACAACTTAGAAAATATATCAAATTTAATGTTATCTGAACTTGAACATCTTTACTTGCCTATTTCTAAATTAAGAGGACAGTCATATATGACGGTGTAGCTAATATGGCTGGTCAATATAATGGTGTAAAGACTATAATAATGAATAGACAGCCATTAACTTTGTATACACAATGTGGAGCTTATCGCACAAACTTGATAGCATAATCATTAGATAATAATATAAATATAAGAAAAGCCTTGAGAGTGGTTCATGATATGGGATTATTATATGAACAAACGATCAAATTACTGATTGTATATAATACTAATAATAACAAAGCAAATACATTGAAACCATTATGCACAACAAGATGGACTGCGAAAATCATGTATTAAAACAACATTAGATCAATAGGGTATATTATGTACCTACCTATAGTGGTATAATCGATGCACTGAAATAATATACAGAATTAGATTATTTTACCAATGACCACAAATATATTGCAAATTTATTATTAAAAAATATGAATAAGTAAATATTTTTTCTATAAATATTTCAAGTTTGATATTTTAAAGCTTGGATATGAATGTTAAAGCTTTCATGATACGAACAAATACTATTGAAGGTAACATTATATATAATCATAATAAAACTCAATAATAAATAAACATAAAGGATCAGATAATAGTAAAGATGATTCTAATTAAATTGAATAATGATAGAAATAATTTGCACACATTCATTGAAGATATATAAACAAAAGTATTTTATATTTTATATATACAAGTTTTTATATTGATTCAAGGTTAATAACCTACTTTTATAAACATATTATATAAAACATTTTATAAAATAAAAAATAGCTTATATAAATGTTAAAATATTAAAATATTATAATAATTTATTTTTATTTTAAATATATCTAATTTAATTTTCTAAGTATATCTAATTCAGAGAATAATAATAAGACATATAATATAAATTATTATAAATATGTAGGCGAATAGTAATGAAAGTTCAAAAAACTATGTAAGGTACCTCAATAAAATAATATAACATTATTAATGTTATGTTAATATAAGAATGTGATTAGATATGATCAGTTAATATGTTAATATACTTAATATGTTAATATACCTATTCATTAATATTTAGGACAGAATAAAATTCCTACATAATAAAATATACTGAATTGCATTAATACTTAGCAGAGATTTCAGACAAATCCTTCCAGTAGTTAAAAGAGGTACAAAGACCGAACACATAACTTTGTTTTTGAAAACTTCAGTAATGTGTAAAAATATAAGATTAATGAAATTAACTAAAACATGAGAGTATTCTTATCAAACAATCAAGATACAGCCACATTCGAAAATCATCTCTTAGATATAGGTAATGGAATGAAGCAGAAAAATAATGGTATGGATATTATCCCGTGCGGAAATATAATGGAAATGAGAAAAAATGAGAATGAACTCATCACGACAATTTATGAAAATGTTGAAGACAATTATTTGGATGAAAATTGGCTTTGCGAAAGATGTATATTAACACCTAAAAATGACAATGTATATAGGTATAAAATAAATCAAAATTTACTAAATAAATTTCCAGGAGAGATGAAAGTATATAGGTCCATAGACAGAGTACAAAAAGAAGAAGAAGTTGTAGACTATCCCATAGAATTTGTGAATTCCATTAAACTTTCCATATTACCAGACCATAAACTAGCACTAAAAGTATG
Organism: Osedax fenrisi; assembly: GCA_964019155.1. Lineage (NCBI taxonomy): Eukaryota > Metazoa > Annelida > Polychaeta > Sabellida > Siboglinidae > Osedax > Osedax fenrisi. The sequence continues at coordinate 70,693,655 of OZ025239.1, read as the reverse complement.
AGCGCCAATCATGCTACTAAGAAATTTAAATCACCCAAAATTATGTAATGGATCCAGATTGATCATAACTAATTTACAAAATAATTTGATAATAGCCAAATAACTAACGGTTCAATATAAGGGAGAAGAAGTCATATTTACCAAAATACCACTGATACCATCAGATTATCCCTTTAATTTTAAAAGACACCAATTTCCAATAAAACTTTTTTTTTCCATTACAATAAACAAATCTCAAGGACAATCTTTTAAAGTCGTGGGCTTAGATCTTGAAACCGAATGCTTCGCCTACGGTCAATTATATGTAGGCTGTTCAAGAGCACGCAAAGAAAAAAAATTATATATACTGGCCAAATATCTTCATATATATATGAAAATCTTATATAAAAAACATATATATTTTATAAATAAGGAAATATAAATAAAATTCGTAATAATTATAATGTCATTCAAATTTGGATATATTCATGTAAATAGGTAGGGTAACATTTCAGACATTATCATTTCCCACTACAAGTATAATACCCTGGCAACGCCGGGCCGTAGCCAGCTAGTATATATATATATATATATATATATATATATACACATATATGCATACACATGTGTATGAAATAGAGATGAATATAATCATCTATTAAATGGACATTTTCAAAATATAATATAATAAGCATATTAAAATAAATATGCGATGTCGGTATACCGATTACTAATATATTAGTAAATCAAATTTAAATATCTATAACCTTAGAAAAACTATCTATAAAAAGCTACAATGTGACCCATTTTCTCAATTTTCTTAAATAATATCGTTTCATTTATAAAAATAAAACATATCGCAATTAAAAAATAGATACCATGATGCATCATATAAATATCAAGTAAATATATACGATCGACGATCGTCGATCGTATATATATATATATGAATTTATGTCTAAATATGAATTTATATCTAAATTGTTTTTTTTTTAGAAATAGTTGTAATTACAACGTTTAATACATTTTTTCAATTTCAGATATATCTATAGATATCAAATGATGGGTTTATATAGTCGCGTAAGACCTACGCCCAGGGCCGGCTTAAGGGGGGGCAAATCGGGCAATTGCCCGGGGCCCCAAATGTTGGGGGCCCATGAATTATTTGAGACATTTTTTTTTTACTATTTATATGAAAAAAAAAATTGTCTTAACTATTTTTCTTATATATTATTAATTCTAATTAAAAAAATAAAAATAATATAATAAATTAATTAAATATGAGTCATTTAGGCCGATTTGAAGAGTGAATTTTACAAAAATTTCTAAATTGACACGAAGATATGGTGGAAACAGCTACATGAATATTTTGGAGAACATGTTAATAGTGATAACATAGATCTTCTCACACATCTCTGATTGTTAGATCAAATAGTATGAAACCGATTGATAAATAATTGTTTGATAAACTAGAAGGTGATAAATGATAAACGTATTAAGGTATTATTAACCATAGTTAAATCTTAACAATTTATAATTCTATAATTAGTTTACAAAACAAAAAGTATACTTTTTTTTATTAAAATTAAATATATTTTATAAGATATATTTTAACTATGATTTCTGATATTTGTAAAGGATTATATTGATTATAAATTAAGAAAAAAACGATATTCTATATAGATTTATAATTGTTATAGTAATTAAAAAATAGATATTTTCAGAATAATTTTTCTCAAAATAATTAACTTTCTCTATCTTATGCTCGTATTAATCAAATGTGTATATTCTCATAGTCTATATATTATTATAGTTGTATTAGTACACATAATATATATATATATATATATATATATATATATAATAGTTTTAATTTAAATAGGAGTATTCTGCTTTAGGTTATTCCTATAGTATTGTTAATAATGTCTATTGATGAAAGGGAATTATGTACATAAAATGATTATCTTTTTCAACATACTATCATTACAGAAAGATATTATATTTATTGAAACAGATATTATTTATAAATATATATATATATAACATACATATAATACTAAAGGCATTTTTGCAATTATCCACCTATTACTTGCAAATGAATATTTAGATTGACATCACCCTCATCTATCTATTTACAACTAAATACACACAATGGCGATATTCTTATTGGAGAATAGGTGATAAGTTATCACTGATAACTACATAATTGAAGAAATATATAATTCAACATATTATATTATATATCAGTGTACTCAATTCCATATATATCACATCGATATATACTATCGTTATTTATTCAAGTTAGGTATGTATTATAGCCTACTATTATTATATAGGTATTTATTGATTTACGACTTTACTTCCATTTACGAGTGTACGTTGAGATTCATTATCACTGATAATTTATCAGTTATATATACATTTATAAATTATAAATTATAAATTATAATTTATTATAATTATATATAATTTATCACATTGGTCAATATTTAGCTACCGATCTATTAGAATTTTTTCAATAATAATATAATTATAATAGATTATAGAGCTCAAAGTTATGAAAATGCCAGCATATGTCTGGAAGATTCAATGACATGAAATATATTATAATAACCATAGTCCATTGTCAATATGGATTCACATATCTACACTGTGTATTCCTTAAATCTGGTTTGGCAAAAAATGCCGTTAAATCTTCGACAAGTGTAGCAATATTCTTTGCTTTCATCCCAAATCAATATAATTTATTTAGCCAAACTATATAAAGAATATATTAACATCTAGATTAAAGAAGAATATAATATTTTTTATTAAAAGCATTATCGAATATAAAATGGTGATCGCAAGCAGATTCTGTTAGTGCAGTCTCTTGAGGACTTCTTATAGGACCTAATTACATAATTTATATCTGATATTATATATGTTAAAATATAACTTAAATTACATTACTAGAGTCAATGTATTTATTCAATAAAATGCAATTTTAGAATTTGAGACTTCGATATAATGAAAACCGTGGAGCTAATTACTTTGTAGAATAAAGTCGATCAGAAAAGTATTGCAATTAGGTTACATTGAGATAATAGCGGTAATACAAAATATTGATGCACTCTATAAATCAGTGGTTCCCAACCTATGGGTCATTGAGTATTTTGTGTAGATCCTGATCCAATTTCTAAAAAATAATATAAATGCTTTTATATGCAAATTGGATTTATGGTCGAGAAAAATTTAAGATGGAAATATATATTTAAATATATGTATATTAATTTTTATATGATTATTTTATGATTAACGTATAATAATAACAAAATAAAATTTGTCATTGGGTCATGGTATATTTTTTAATTAAGAATTATAAAAAAAAGGATCACGGTGAAAAAAGGTTGGGAACCACTGCTCTAAATATATATGCGAGAAAAGAAATTATTATGAGGAGTTGATTAAAATATACAAACAAATTACAAAATAATTAGTATAATGATAACATATGATAAAATTGAAGAGTTATAAATATTAGTTTTTGCCAAAATGGCCCATTTAATATGTTATTAAATTATTATGGGGCCCATGCGTTTTTTTTGCCCGGGGCCCATAGTATGCTTAAGCCTGCCCTGCCTACGCCGTAGGTTTCGATATTAGTGCACATAATGTGGCCTAGGCCCTATATTTTAATTTTTTGTGTGTTTATTAAATTACTATAAAACTGAAACTATATATTATACTTACATTATTTTGTGTATACAATTATAATCGAACTGTTCTATTAAGTATATTTAATAGATATATTAAAATTATCAATAAATATTCAAAAAATAAAATGCAATTTAATTTTTAATTTTATTGTTAATTTTTACATTTTTTATGGACAAATATAAAAGTACACATTTATTTTAATAGGTAAATTTTAACAGAATAAAAAATAGATATAATCTTTATTGGAATTAAATTATTTATAATTCGAATATAACAATTTAAATAAAATTATAATGTTATATATAACAAAATTTAAAATATGAATGTTGCGAATATAAACTTGTTCGCGCATGCGCAAGCGATCATTCAATTATGTATAGATAAACAAAGGGTTTTTTTTGTTTATATATATTTAATATTACAGTGCTGAATGAATACTATATATAGTAAATAATATATTATATATATTTTTTAATTACTACATTTTAATTATTTATCGTGTAGGATTTCCATTAAGATACGTGAATAATTTTAAGTAAACACCCAACTAACAGCCTAGCGGTGAACCGAAAGGAGGCTGGCATGCACTACCATCCACACACAGTCGTAGATAACACCGCAAATTTCGTTCTGAAGTTCTGGGACGATAAGTTCACCGAATTCCCCGTCAACATCCCGAAGTACGGATTCGACGGAATACGTATCAAATCACCCTAGTATACTTGTCGTATACGACTATCAACGGGAAGTCACGTGTGATGATAGAATGTCACGTGTATACTAGTAACGTAGGGCGTGTTTTCACGGTAAATAAAATCATCACGTATTCTCGTCACATATTTGAACCTATTATTGTCCACCTGTTCATCGTGTCGTAAAAGTACGCTTTATCGTGTCGTACATATTTACCGTGTGAACACTCCGTTGCTCGTTTAGTTTTAATGTAAGTCGTGAGTGAACAGAACTATGTGTTAGATGTGTATACATGAGCGATTCCGTACCTGTAATATTGGTGATATTTTTATCGGAACTAACAATTAATAACATTTTATATTTCGAATAGGATATAGTTATATAGTTTTCAAATTGAAATTATAATGCGTGCATATAAGTTATCTATTTATTTTTTATTTCATGAATTAAAGTTTTCATTACACTAATATTTTGATTAATATAATTAATTATTAATTTAGAATGAAATTACATTTTTATTTAAAATTTACTTCAGTGATATCTATATATATTTCAATGTCCCTCCCATCAGTTATATTAGTGTAATATTTGTTTGTTTCGCAATTTAATATAAATGACTAATATTTTATGCTAGTTTTGATACGATAATAATATATATTTATTGTTAATGAAATGATAATGGTTTATAAAGTATTCATTAAATAAAATATAAATGAAAATATATTATTTTCTTTTATACAATATAGATTTTTTTATTTTATTTTATTTATTATAAATTTACTATATATTTATATATATACTAATTATTTAATATATTAATATATATATATATATATATATATATATATATAAATATATATTATTAAAAATGTATATTTAAAAAATATATATAATATGTAAAGATCAAAAACAATTATCTGTATTACCTATATATTTTCGTATATCTCCCTTGTATTATCCTGTTCAACTATATATAGTTGAACAAATATATATGTTAAACTTTACTCCGATCATCTATGTTCAACCATCTGTAATATCATCTAGATGATATTACAGATGGTTGAACATAGATGATCGGAGTAATATGAGCTCATACTCCCTAAACTCGGGTATACTATCCACTCTATTTTTAATCAATCAATAATCACTACAATTTTAAAAAACCTTCACTAGACAATGTATTAAAAATTATAAAAATAGACAAACACTTCTAAATTATCTATCAATAGTGAGTAACATTTTGGAAAGATTTGTCTCTCGTCATCTAATCTCCTGTTTAACAATAAACTCCATCTTCTTCTTCAAAGTGGATTTCGCCAATGGTATTCTACAGAAACAGCACTACAAAAAGTCATTGATATCAACAATGATACCCTTCGGTATGATAAGAATACTACACAAAAATACAATTAATCATGCTTGGCATATCCAGTGTGTTCGATATGCTAGAGCGATTCTGTTATCCCGTCTACACCCACTTAGAATTAGATACATTGCCATTTCTTGGTTTATTTCACTCATATACGATCATAGCAGCAGTAACAACATATATAATTATTTGTTTCCCACTTCTCCTGTGAAATATGGGGTCCCCCGGGGATCAGTGCTCATTCCTTCATTTTTATCTGTATATTTATATCCACTACCTTCCATAATATCAAAATATCCTAATATATATTATCATCTCTAGGGGAAAGTAACCTAGGTTAGTTAAATAGATATTAGCTAATAGGACACTTTAGCAATAAATGGTCTTAATATTTTATGATTCATTCTTTGTATTCAAATATTACAATATATTAACATTATATATTATTATAAATATTATTGTGATTTTAAAATTGTATTTTCTTGGGGTATAGAGTAGCTGATTAGAGGCAGTACCTTTGTAAACCTGCTTGTCGCATGTCGATATAGACATGAGTAGGAACTCTGGACCTCAATTAATTACTCAACTCTCACTAATGGCTCCAAGTAACTGGTGATTAACCAGTGGCCATATCCCGGTACCTCCACTCGACAGTGGTGCTAAACTTAGTGAGGGGAAATCTGCCGCCTCGCAGATTATGCTTCTTTAGGCATAGGCTAGGAGAATGTAACTCTGACCATAAATCTAAGTCGGGTAGATGGTGCTCGTTAACTTTGGTTAGTAGATCATCTAGGAGAAGGAAATCTCTGATTTAAAAACCAACCTTCCGGAGAGGAATGGGACCCGCCGGACTATATTCAACAATATAGTTATATCCCAAGAAACGAATCATGAGAAACAAATTTAAATTATCCATACCGGCTCGGCCGTCGCCCGGGATAAAAAGGACCACGCATATCGTTAATTATCAGGACGAATGTGAAAAAGATGATACTGATAAGAAGAAAGACAGAAAGTCAATGAGGCTTCGCAATAACGCAACTTTTGGCACTTGGAACGTACGAACTCTTAACAGAACAGGAAATTTAGAAGAATTGGAAAATGAAATGAAGAAATACACATGGCAAGTTTTAGGACTATGCGAAGTTAGGTGGAAAGGATCTGGTAATGTCGTAACTGACAACGGTAACCATCTTTACTATAGTGGTGAAGAGAAATATCATAAGAATGGTGTAGGATTTTTGATTCACAAAGATATAAATGACTTTGTAGCCGAATTCAAACCTATTTCCAGCAGAATATGTACATTGAGGTTAAAAGCTAAACCATTAAATATATCGATAATACAGATATATGCACCAACTTCGGATTATACAGATGAACAAATTGAAATCTTCTATTCAAGCCTACAAGATATAATTGACAAAACCCATAAAAAGGACATGTTAATAATTCAAGGTGATTGGAATGCAAAGATTGGAACTGACTCACTGACAGATTGGAACGAATATTGTGGACCTTCATGTAACAACTCAACGAATGACAGGGGGGTCAGATTATTGGAATTTATATGTTATAATGACATGATTTTGGCAAATACTCTAGGAATACACAAATCCTCAAGAATAGCAACATGGCACTCTCCAGATGGTAAAACTCATAACCAGATAGATTATATCCTCATGAAGAGACGATTTAAATCTGGTATCAATGTGGCTAAAACTAGAGTATATAACAAAGCTGATATAGGAAGTGATCATGACCTTGTGATGATATCCTTCAAACAAAAATTCAAATCTCAAAGAAAACAAAAGATCATTCGTAAAAACTACAACATTGAACAACTAAGTAATAATTCTTCAATTCTTTCTCAATACAGAGACACTATAGAAAATGAAATTAAAAACAAGTTAATGCACAACACAATCAATTCCGATGAAACAACTGATATTCTTAACAGAATAATAAGCGAAACTGCAACAAAAGTAATCGGATTTAAAAGGAAAAAGACAAAACCATGGATAACAGAAGATATTCTGGAACTTTGTGATAAACGTAGATCATTGAAATCTCAAAAAAGTAATCACTTACAAGAATATAATTCACTGAATAAGAGGATAAGAAAGAACATGAAACAAGCCAAAGAAAATTGGTTAAATAACGAATGTAAAGATATAGACAATTCATTTGCAAGTAACAGATCTAAAAAAGCATATTCAATTATAAAAGCTCTGACAAAGAAGAAATCAGAAACGATCAACACAATATTAAGCAAAGATGGTAAAGTTTTGAGTGAAGATACACATATTATTAAAAGATGGACTGAATACTGCCAAGAATTATATAATTATGAATCCAGAGGAGACAAAAATGTTTTGCAAACGATAGATGAACAACACGAAGAAGAGAGAGATGATAGTATTTTAAGAGATGAAGTAGTTAATGCTATATATTCACTAAAACATGGAAAAGCTGCTGGTGTAGACAATATACCAGCAGAACTAATAACATATGCAGGTGAAGGAATGACAGACATACTCCACAAGATATGTTCCAATATATGGGAAACTGGTATCTGGCCAGTAATATGGACAAAATCGTTAATTATAACTCTACCGAAAAAAGGTAATCTTCAACATTGTTCTAACTACAGAACGATAAGTTTGATAAGCCACGCAAGCAAAGTGATGTTGAAAATCATTAAGAATCGTTTACAACCACAAGCGGACCGTATTATTGCGGAAGAACAGGCTGGATTCATGAAAGATAGATCTACGATAGAACAAATATTCAACCTAAGAATACTATGCGAGAAACATAACCTACAACAAAAAAAGCTATATCATATATTTATTGATTTCCGAAAAGCATTTGATAGAGTGTGGCAAAATGCACTATGGTCCTCAATGAAGAAATATAATATCGATACAAAGTTAATTAATTTAATACAAAGTTTATATGAAAAGGCAAGCAGTGCAGTAATACATAAAGGAATATGTGGCGATTGGTTTCCAACGAAAACCGGAGTAAGACAAGGATGTCTTCTCTCACCTACTTTATTTAATATATTCCTAGAAGATATAATGAACGACGCGCTAAGCAATCATACTGGTTCAATAAAGATAAATGGCCGAAATATAACAAATCTTCGCTTTGCTGATGATATAGATGGTTTAGCTGGCTCGGAAGAAGAACTAATAAATTTAACTGAGTGTCTTTTTAAATCAGCAAATAGATTTGGAATGGAAATAAATTCTTCTAAAACTAAGCTTATGTTAAACGACGACAATTGTCAACCAAACATTGATATTCATGGCGAAATAATTGAGACCGTAAAAAGCTTCAAATATCTAGGATCAATCATAAACGAAAATGGAGCAAGAAAAGAAATCATGTCAAGAGCGGCACAAGCAAGTCAAGCATATAGCAATCTAAAGATAATATGGAATGATAAAGACATACGTCTAAAGTACAAGTTAAAACTCATGGACTCTCTTGTCAACTCGATATTCCTGTATGCATGTGAAACATGGACTCTAACTGCTGAACTCGAGAAAAGAATACTAGCATTCGAAATGAAGAACATCAGAAAATTACTCGGTATAACATACCTTGATAGAGTTACTAATCAAGAAATAATAGACCGAATATCATCATCATTAACAAGCCTCTTCACCGATATCCTCACAACAGTTGAAAGGAGAAAACTGAAATGGTATGGACACATGACCAGAGGCGATGGACTTGCCAAGATAATCCTTCAGGGTAATGTCGAAGGTAAAAGATCCCGTGGACGTCCAAAAAAACAATGGATAGATAATATAAAAGAATGGACCGGAAAAGGCTTCAATGAACTAAATGAAATTGTATATGACCGGAAGAAGTGGAGAAAATTTTGTTTCAACGTGACACGCCCCCACGGCTCAACAGGCTAAGGGACCAAGGTAACAAGGTAATTTAATCTTTTAATTCCATAGATATCATGGGTGTCCGTATTCGGTTACCGTGTCCGAATACGGACACCCTAAAGGATCATCACATAAATCCAACTTCTACACTGCAAAGCAAGGACATGAACTTTAAAAATTCTTCGCGCGCGAAATATAGTTCGCTATAGGCTCTTTACATTCAGTGATTACTAATCACTGATTAGTGATACACTGATTTGCAATATAAATTATATTCATACGCGAGTATTCAGATATAATACGTATACGCGTATATAGGATATAGGATATATATATATATAGGATATATAGGATATATATATCCTATATACTATAAGGATTATAATAATTATATATATATAGACACAGCATATTATATATATATATATATATATTATATAGACACAGCCTATATATATATATAAATTACTCTCAGAAATTACTCGATTATAATTCGAATATGTTATGTACGCATGAGATCGATATATTTTTAGAATGTCCATTTAATTTCAAGTAGAATCAATATATTATATCGATATAATACTATAAATCATAAATATGCTATCCGTTATAGTAAATGTTTTTAAATAGGAAAATACATATTATAATATAAAACATGGGGATGGTTCAGTGGTGCAAACATGCATGCTTTTTAAGCAGACATTTCTGCCTCGACTTAATTCGACGTAGTAAGTCTTTACGTCGTGAGTCCGAATTTGCTGAAGCTGTTTTTTTATTGAAATTTGTAATAATATATATTGTATTACTTCTCATATTTTATTAGATCAATTATAATTCAGTATACTGAATTATAATAAAGTATATATATATATATACTGGAGTTAATATGAACATTATTAACAATATAAATAGTTTTATTATTATATAATATAATTATATTAATAATTATTATATTATTATATACCTATATATCACGTATATATATATATAGTATACTATATATAGTTTACTACTGAAGTATATGGACTAGTAGACGACTATAGTCAGATGTGTACAAGTAACTATATATTATATACGTTGGCTATATTATTATATAAAATTGTAATGGCAATACATACATATATCAGTTGTTAGTAACAACTTGTTACGTGCTATTTTATAAATATACATATTATTATAAATACAAATAACATTTTATATATATAACTATATATATTCGTATATATATATATACATATATATATATACGAATATATATCTATATATATATATATATACGATATCGAACACACAAACAAGTATATACTATATATATAAAACACATAAAAAGTTTGTATTACAAACAAGTATATATATATATATATATATATATTCATTCATCTACACGTATATAGATCATCGAAGAAAGATTAAGATCTTTAATCGATGCTTTTATCGATGCTATATATATAAACATACATCTAAATACACACACGCGCGTCAAAGATTTTCCGAAGGATTGCTTCGCAAAATCTTTGCGCGCGTGTTTACGAAACATACTATTACACAAATATGTATACTCAATGAGTATTACTTATACAGTGTATGAGTCATACATTCACACATACACATATATACGAAAGTATTCAATGAATACTATATTTATATATATGGTTATATTTATTATATAATATTGTTTATGAATCATTATTTATTTTGGTTTATATTTATCGATATGATAAATATAAACACTTATTTAAACGAAAACCCAACCCAACACAAACCCATACCAAATCTAAACCAAAACCTAAACAGAATAATCAAACAGGATATTGCGAAGCAATATGGATGCAAATATGCTCAAAGGTATTGCCAAATAACCGATCCCTCCACATCCGCTCATCAAGATATGAACTTAATTCCTCCGTATGCACCCCTTCATACTCTTAATCGGCATATTAAACTTCACTTTAGCCCAGTATGATTCAATAGACTGGGTGTGGATACCAGTCACTGGATCGACGAAATGTAGAGAGTAATTAACAGAGCGATATTGCAATTATATAATTGTACTTGGTGTGGACACCAGTCACTGGATCAACGAAATGTAGAGAGTAATTAATAGAACGATAATTGTACTGAGGGTATGCACGTAATTGTGTGTGTGCTGCCCATTGATCGATATGGATGATACTTGAAAAGAAGTTTTTTTACGAATAGAAATGTAAGAAAACGTTCGTAGATAACGATTGCAATGCTTACAAGTCCACGCATAACCATATTTCAATGAACGCCGCACAATCATGTCCATCCTTCCAGTACAAGTATCGCATATCATGATGCGTGCTAATAGCCTGATGTTCTGTAACCACTCGATACATTTCATAGAGTCAGCTGAACCTATAATGGGTAAAATATCTACGATGTAATTAAAAGGCATAATTAACGTAAATAACTGGATAGCATGGTAATAACATTACGACTGAACAAAATTCGAAGTGAACCTCCTATTTATATAGACAAATATTTTACAAAATACTATGTTGAATTTCTGACATTAATTGATTAATTTAAAAAAAATAAAATTTTAAAATGTGAATATTTTAATTAAAAATATTAATTTTAATTAAATGTCATTTTTTTGTGAATGAAAAAATTTATTTTACTAGACATTAATTAATTTATTTCAGAAAATCTATATTTTTAATATTTAAATGAAATGGTTATTATTATTTTAATTAAATGTCATTTTTTTGTGAATGGAAAAATGTATTTCACTAGACAATGTCTAGTAGACATTAATTAATTAATATCATAAAATCTATATTTTTAATATTTAAATGAAATGGTTGTTATTATTTAATTTTACTCACAATCTAAATATCATGAATATATAATACATACAATCTATATATTGTACAAACAAATGTATAATATGTGAATATAGATAAATATATGTGAATATATTATATATATATACATATATATGTATATCGTTTTAATTTCAATATATAGTGAAATAACATATGATACATATAACAAAAAATTTTCTAAGGATGCTTCGCAAAATATTTGCATATAATCTATAGATTGTACAAACACATTTATAGTATGTAAATATATTATATACTATATATATATATATATATATATATATATACGAATATATGTGTTATACATATATAAAATGTTATTTGTATTTATAATAATATGTATATTCATAAAATACCACGTAACAAGTTGTTACTAACAACTGATATATTTATGTATTGCTATTACAATGTTATATAATAATATAGCAAACGTATATAATATATAGTTACTTGTACCACACCTGAATATAGTCGTCTACTAGTCCATATACTTCAGTAGTATACGATATATATTTATATAATAATAAAACTATTTATATTGTTAAAAATGTTTATATTAACTCCAGTATATATACTTTATTATAATTCAGTATACTGAATTATAATTGATCTAATAAAATATGAGAAGTAATACAATATATATTATTACAAATTTCAATAAAAAACAGCTCCAGCCAGATTCGAACTCACAACTTAAGTCGAATTAAGTCGACTTAAGTCGAGGCAGAAATGTCTGCTTAGAAAGCATGCATGCTTTGCACCACTGAGCCATACCCCATGTTTTATATTATAATATTTATTTTCCTATTTAAAAAACATTTACTATAACGAATAGCATATTTATGACTTATAGTATATCGATATATTATATATATATATATATATATATTGATTCTATTTGAAATTTAATGGAAATTCTAAAAAATATATCGATCTCATGCGTACGTAACATATTCGAATTATAATTGAGTAATTACTGATAGTAATAATTTGAATTTAAAATAATTAATTAATATAAATAAATAATTAATTAAAAATAAAATGTCAACAAATACTTCATTGTACCGTTACTATAACGGATAGCATATTTATGAATTATATATAATACTATAGTATTATATCTATATAATATATTGATTCTATTTGAAATTAAATGTACATTCTAAAAATATATCGATATCATGCGTACGTAACATATTCGAATTATAATCGAGTAATTTCTGAGAGTAATTTATATATATATATATATATATATATATATATATATACTATGCTGTGTCTATATATATATATATAATTATTATAATCCTTATATATAAGTACTATAGTAGGGATATATGGGATATATACTACATATATGGGATATATACGCGTATACGTATTACAAAGATTTTGCGAAGCATCATTTGGAAAATCTTTGTGTATTATATCTGAATACTCGCGTATAAATATAATTTATATTGCAAATCAATGTATCACTAATCACTGAATGTAAAGTAAATAGTAGCCAATAGCGAACTATAGTTATATAATATATATATTGCGCGCGCGCAGAATTTTTCAAGTTCATGTCCTTGCTTTGCAGTGTAGAAGTTGGATTTATGTGATGATCAAAAATAACTATTGGCCTACTTTAATAACATATGTATAATATTTAGAGTATATAGAACCTATTATTAATTTTTTATTTAGAATCCAATAATTTATTAACACAATATCAATATTGTTTTATAAGTGAAAAATGAACATAATTACAATTAACAAAATGTTTAAAATGTTGGTATAATGAATTTAATAATACAAAATGTGTGGAGTTAATATATATATATAGATATATTATATATATATATATATATATATATATATATATATTGATATTGCAAAAGCTTTTGATATTGTTTCACATGAAAAACTCTTATATAAATTAAAATCATTCATAAATGTATCGAATAGAATAATAAAATAGTTTTATAATTTTTTTTGAATAGATCACAAAGTATTCCTTTCCACGTTATTTTTCAAGTTGTTATTTTTTTAAATCTGGAGTACTGTAAGGATCAGTTTTAGGCATAGAGAACGAATTCGTTCACTTAAGTGATTCGTTCTCTATGGTTTTAGGTATATTGTTTGGGTAATTTACTGCCTTGCATTTGATTGGCTAACCGTGAACCCTATTTTATTTAATTACGCACTATTTTTTACGGTCTTACCCCTATATGCGAATTGGAATATGAATATTTCATTATCAAGATGTGCAGTTTTAAATTTAGGGAAGGTTACTCCATCTAAATATTTTATAAATAATATTCAATTAGAAAACGTTAATTTTTAAAAAGATTTAGGAATAATATTTGAGAATAGACTTTTATTAAACCTATTGATTATATTTGTAAAAAAGCATATTATTCTTTGAATTCAATTTTTAGATGAATTACTACAAAATACCCTAAAGCATTATTAAATGCATGTAATATTTATTGCAGACTAATTTTAGAATATACATCCATAATTTGGTCATTTTTTTTTACAAAGTTTAGAAAATTTAGTAGGTCTTATAGACCAAATCGAAAGAGTGCCAGGATTATTTACTAGAAGATTAATTGCAAGATGCGTGGGATATACAAATTCATCAAATATAATGCATATAAAATAAGATTATTGAAACCCTATCAAGAGTAAGAACTACATTGTAAACTTATTAATTTGATATGGTCAGAGTTTTCAAAGGTATAATTACTAATGTATTACCTTGTTACCTTGTGTCGTCGAGTCGAAACCGACCCCTGGTGACATCCATGGTAGCTATTCTCCATCCCGCGCTGTCTCTAGCATCTAGTCGGAGATTCATAATATCTTTAGAGAGATATTTTTGTATATTGTCTAGCCAGGTGCAATTTTGTCTGCCTCTTCCTCGCCGACATTCTATTCTTCCCAGCATCATTTGCAATTCCATCATATCTGATCTAACAACGTATCCGAAAAAAAATGGGGCAGCCTTGACAATTCTGGATTCGAGCGTTCTTTTAGGTTGTATTATGTCAATTATCTCAGTATTTCTATTCCTATAGGATATATCTAAATAGGTAACTCCGAGCAGTTTCGTCCAGCACCATAGTTCAAAAACATAAATTGTTTTCCTATCTGCCTTTTTGATAGTCCAGGTTTCTGCTCCATAAAGGATAATTGGAAATACCATTGTTTGAACAATCATTATTGTTGTCGTTAGTATAATGCCTCTATCTTTAAATATCTGTTTCAGACTTCCCATGGCACATTTTCCCATTACCAGCCTTCTTCGTAGCTCCTTATCGGTAACTCCATCATTTGTAATTAGGACTCCCAGGAAGATAAATCTATCAACGCTTTCGATATTTTTATCATCTACTATTATATGGTCCAATTTACCTGTAGTCATCACCTTTGTTTTCTTGACATTTAAATATAATCCGGCTTCTTCGCTTGCTCTTTTGACTTTTGTAATTATCTCTGTGAGATCATCTTTTGTTCCTGCTATCCATGTTATGTCGTCAGAATATCTAAGGTTTGTAACTATCCTTCCACACATATTAATGCCTTTATCCCACTTTTCCAGGACATCACGCATTATTCTTTCTGCATAGATATTGAATAGCAATGGAGATAGGATGCATCCTTGGCGTACTCCTTTACCAATCGGGATGTTGTTTATTTCACCATTCTCAGCACTACTATCATATGCTCGGGTAACCCCTTGCTCTGAGAGTACACCGTAGTCTTTGATGATCTACACAGTCGAATGCCTTTTTGTAGTCAATGAAGCACATGAAGAGTTCTCTTTGATGATCTCTAGCTTTTTCCATCATCCATCTCAAGTTAGCAATGTGGTCTCTAGTTCCTCTACCTCTTCGAAACCCGGCTTGTTCTATTGGTAGTTCAGGGATGAGAAAGTTCTAAAGTTTTTTCTGCAATATTCTCAGAAGTATCTTACTTGCATGTGATATTAAGGCGATTGTTCTGTAGTTTCCACATTCTTTTTTATCGCACTTTTTGTAAATAGGAACATATATTGATTTCTTCCATTCATTTGGCCATATCTTTGTTTTACATATATTATTGCACAGACTCATAATGACTCTTATAGCTTCATTACCTTCTGATTTTGGAAAAAAATTGGAGTAATATATCTACTAATGTATACATAAGTAAGCCATGGCTTCTATGTCTTTGATATGTGGTCACGCTGGTGAATGTATGTGGTGGGTGTTAAGTATAAAAATCAAATATAATGAGTTACGTGATATTGTTATAGTGGAAAAATGTATACTATGGTATTGCAATGAATGCGTCAGTGTGTCATATGGCAATATAGGTTACTTACACAGAAGAAAGTAGGGTTTCGTCTCCCGTTTCTAATTTTAAATATTCTATCTTCTGTGTCCCAAACTTCAATGGCTTATCTGGATATCAAGGTCGATGTGTTCGCTGGCATCTGATGGTAGGTGAAAATATATCCACAGCTCTGTTCCTGGCTTTAAAAAGATTAGCGTGAAATCTTACTGCTGCACTCGTAGTAGCAATTTGTGGACTCGGGTACGTGCTGCGAAGAGAACTGAATATCTTAGATGCGAAGGTGATGGGGGTTTCGTTTTGTAGGAGGATGGCGTCAAAGTAATGGTATGAAGCGTATACTTGAATCGTTATCTTCTATTTTGTGGCATAATATGATAGAGTAGTATATTTATTCTTCCATGTTATTGAATATATTAGGTATTCGACATCTTTTTTGAGAAGTTAACGTAGAGGTATCGTAAGGTGTGACAGGTCTTTATTAAAGGGCCCCATGTAGGTCGCGATACCTATGAATTAGCAATGGAATGCGGAGAATCTTGTGAGGTTAACTGTTGAATCAACTTCCCATACTTGGGATCGGGATCATTGTCGAAGAGGAGATCATTAGTCATATATACATGCATGGATATATGTGTATGCATATAGTATATTATATAACACTATTATATATATATATCAATTGTTGTTATGTATTAATCACTGTCTAAGTTGTGTAATACTCGTGTATTACACAACTTGTCACAACCATTGTGCCAATCGAAGGAAGGAGTTGGTGTAGGGTTCATGATTGTTTATAGTCGTTGGGCGTGGGGGTATATGTTTGCTGATGTGCTCTCGCAGGTTGACGTGGCAGGATGATATTCATTGGACGCTTACTGATGTTACGTCAAGGCTTATGTACGTTTATTGGTTAGACTTATTCTTCAAGTAATTATACATAGCGGCGGTCCGCTATATATACGAAGCTGTCTGCGCGTGGGGCGGTCATGTGAGACGGCAATAATGAACAACGCACTTACATTGTAGGTCTACGTGCGTTAAGCGTAGTCATACTGAAGGTAAATTTACCGATTTTGATAAAACTCCGTTTGTAAGGAGAGTACTATGTTTTTATGTATGAAAAAAATTTTTAGGTCATTTGGATGACATATAGTATGTGCGAAGACCCCCTAAAATTTAACATGTTGAAGATAGGAAATTCACCATAGAACAATTTAAAAATTAAAGATTCACCATTTAAACCACTTGTATTTATTATAAAGTATTAATACTTAACACATAGTATCATCATATATTACTTATTAATATTGATTACCAAATTTTATAAAAAAAAATAAAAATCCTAGAATTTTGCTATGAAATATTTTTTCTATAATTTTTTTTGATAATTTATTTTTTTTGTGCAAAATATTTAATTTTTTTTTTTTTTAACCACAATTATTAATTTATATATATATAATAGACTTATATACAGTATTATTATTATATATAACTTATTAAATTAATTAATTACAAGATATAATTAAAAATTATCAATACAATTTTGACAACATTTCAAATCAGCCGAAACATCAGAATATAATACATTTTTTTTTTTTTTTTTTTTTACTTGTTAACAAAAGATCTGAGTAAATATTAAAATTGGGGTCAGAATTGTTTTTCTTTTAAATTTGAATTTTAATGACATATTTAGTAAAAAATTTTTTTCAAATTTCAAATTTATGTAGAATTTCAGATACTTATTATATTTTTCATTATAGTTGTATTATTTACTATATTATTTATTTATTATATTTAATATATATTTATTATATGTATATTGTTATATAATTATCAATAACATAACAAATATCAGTTTATATTAACAAAGATATGTGTTTTTATTTATACAATAATATTATAATATAACATTTTTTAAATAATTAATATATACAATTATACAAAATAAACAAAATAGTTTGTAGAAAGCTTAAGAAATAGTTTTCTATGCATTAGTGTAACATTTATTCTTGCATCTCGTTCTTCATGAGACACAATTGTTTATTTAATACGCTTATCGCCAGAGCAATGGCAATTTTTCGTGCAATTATATGGGAAAATATCAGACAATATATCGTATTCCTTCACGTTTTTAGGTAATATTCTTCAACATTAACACTGTTGATACTTTATTTTATTTTATTAATGATAACCAAGTATCTGTTGACCTTAGTTCGTATATAGGCATGATTAAAAGTGGGTGATACGATACCAAATATCACGAATAAATAAAATATGTAAAATCGCTTTGTTTACACCTGTTTTTTTTAAATTATCACGTGATAGGAGAAATTAGTAAATATTTTTATAAAAAAATACATTTTTGTCTTTCGCACTATCTAATTGACCTAATTAAATTCTTAAAAAAAATATGTGATATAGTATACCCATGTGTGTGCCTATCCCAGTTGTTTTATTGGTGTTCAGAAAAAATGACTACCCTTAACGTGCGTCGTGATATCAGGCACTACGCGTACATGCGCTGATATCACGTAGATGTATACACAATATCGACGCTTATAAATAAATACAATATATGACAATAATTGCAAGTGCATCGTACCTGTTAATATTTAATACATACAATAATATAATAATCTAACAATGTTGTTAATATATATGTTATTACATATTATATATATATATAGGAGGGTACGGAATGTAGGCAAAAATTAAATGTCAAAATTACGTGATCATAAGGCATGCGTGATAAAAAAACTGAAGAATAAAACTAAACTAAATAGATCAAACAACCCAAAAATATCAATCCGCAAATAAAATGGTAGGATGTATTCATATGTGTATATATCATATATATATATATAAATATATTAATACAAATGGTTTATAAATATATTTTTCTAAATGAATTATTCCATATATATATATACATGTTTCTCATACAGATTTTATTTTTGTGTGAATTATAGTGGTACATTATAAGCTTTATAGAACGACATACGCCTTGATCGCCCCACATGTGACATTTGATATATATATAGTTATTATTAATATGTATGGTATAAACTTTATAGTACAATTTTGTATATCTTATTATATATTATAATATAATTTATATTATATAATATACCTGGTACTATAGTATTACCTATAGGTAAAAGCATCGTGATTTTTGTAATACTCTATGATAGAGTATATCCTATCAATTATCTCAAAGCAGGCCGTCGATTGTTATTATAATGTCAGTTTATTATAATACAGCTAAAAAAAACAGAAAAATAAAGAAATCGCCAAAATAAAAATTGAACTCTGATATTATAATAAGCATAATGGGCGGCCTTCATTGACATTAACGTATAATAGAACCTATGATATAATGTCTGTCTAATGTTTATTCTAATTAGTTAAATTACACGATTATTCTTATAATATTATATTAATTATATAATAACATGAATACTATATATGTATATAATCACTAATTTGTATAATGAAGTATGGGGGCTTTTAGTCACTAAATTAGTAATTTAGTGTGTTGATTATTTTTTAAATCGCGAAGATTTTTGTACAAAATATCAATATTAAACTACAAAGAATTTGTTATATAAAAATAATCTTTAAAGCATGTATATGAGAAATAAAATATATAAAATAACAAATTTTAAAACACCAATAAGAAAATAAATTCTAATAGTAAAATATAATACATATAATATATTATTTATCAGTATATATATATAAATAAAATATAATAAAACTAATATATTTATAAAATATAATTAAAAATTAGATAGTAGAATAAGAAATAATTACATTTAAAATATAGTTAGAAAATATCTATCATAAATAATTTCAATTTGTATTTATAAATATATATACATACATATTTTAAATTAAACATATAACAGGATAGTATGTTTCTTTAACAAATATATGAATATATTATACATGTATACATTACTAAATAAATATAATGTAACTACATATTATTGATGCATAAAAATGGTATTAAAAATTAATTAAAATAAAAAAAATGTCCCTATCTTTTACATATAACTCCAAGTTAACCCCTTAATAGAAATATGCTATTTATAGATGTAGTATATTAATAAATCGCCCTACACAGGTTGCAGTATCAGAATGCAATGATTAGTGCGCATCAGTACCAATTATCCAACGACCAATCGAACGCCGGCATAGTGACCCCTGCCAACAATAGAGGTCACCCGCAGCAGCAGCAGGGATCTGTTCATCAGCCTTCGTCGTCGTCTTGTTCTCAAGGATATCAGCCTATACCTGTAGCGGAACCACTACGTCCAGCCGGTCAACAGTATACGGACAGCTACTCGGAATCTGACCACTCGCATAACCCCGTGTACAATAATCAATACGGGGTGTAGCCCTCCACTCTACGCTGCCCCACCAGCAGACCGCCCGATGCCACAACATTGTGTACATAGAAACTACAAGTATTATCTTTTCACATGAATTCGCTTTTGTACAACCCCCCCCACTTTGATCATTATTTATATATGTAAATAGCATTGTGCATGCGACATATCGCAGGACGCAATGAATAGAAACACTTCACAGGGTGTTAAACCACAATTATATTATAATAAATTTATTTGTAAAAACATCGTTTATTCTATTTGTCAGGTCCGAAACCATAGAGCTTAATTGAACCTACAATGAAAAAGTAAATTAGTATTGTATTAGATAGTTATGTTAGATATAATATATTATATAAGATAGATATATAGATAATTATTAATTATTGTTCCACAAAATTAGATTAAATTTAAATTATAATACATATTTTAAATTAATAATGCATTTAAAAATTAGAATATATATTTTAATATATACATCAAATTACGGTTGATAAAATGTTACAGGCAGATATATAATTTAAATATAAATTTATATAAAGGAAAAATTAAAATTAATTTATTATGAATAGATTTGTAATATTAAAAAATGAAATACAATTAATAGAAAATATAAATTTTGTTAAAATCAATATTAAATATATTAAGTAGTTTTTTCCTAATGAATATCCTACAGAGTAAATCAGTATTAAGTTCTATATAAAACACCTAAAGATAATCTCACATTAGCGCCAGGTGTATACATTGTATACTTAGATACAACAACATTAACAGATTTAACCCAGATGAAATAGATTGTATCAAAGTACATACAAATAAAAAGTGAACATTCAATAATTCCGATTTTGTGAAAGCCAAAATGAAAACTGATTAATAATTAATTCGCTTAACAAAATAATACATGATATAGAATGAATTATTATCAAGTTTGACATTTGATATAACAAAAATAATGAATAATAAATATTTACTGATAACAAATCTACTAAAATAATATGAATACACACAATTACATATTAAAGTACAGTATAATATATTATACACAGTTGTTATGAATATATATACTATCACATATGAGATAACTACTGACATTCTAGAGATTTACTTTACAAACTAACTGAAATGGTATAAGACTTACTATGTATTATACCTTAATAACTATTAAATTGGTATACAATTTTATATTGCCTAGCATAAATATTATATATTCTTTTAGATAATAATAAGATTATTTATTAATAACAATGACAGGACATTTGTTAATGAATATGTATATACGTTTCACAAACGTTTTTTTACACTTACACATGATTTTATCTTAGGCATCAAGGTCCAGAAGTACATCTTTGTTTACGATATACAAATCAATGCAAAAACTGGTTTTTAAATTAATGATTTCACTATGATTATATTAAAATAGTAATATAATACTATACACACTGTATTATTATGTTATTATAACATGAATAATACAGGAAAACATTCTTCAATTTAAAAAGAAATTATAAATAAATTTGTATTTTGTTTTATAAATAAATAAATATCTGTTATCTATGAAATCATTGTAATATAATTAAACATACTAAAAAGTATGTATTTCTAGAATACAAAAAGTTACTAATACAGACATCCGTTCTTGTTGATAAGTATTTTTTATTAATACGTATTTATTATATAGAAATTTTATTTAAATAATACAATCACATTTATTTAAATAATGGCATACAAATGATGATTTAAAGTTAAAATACAATTATATTTTATAACGCTGCATATTTATATTATGAAAATTAAAAATAATTTATCATTTTATTGTTTTCAATCCTTTATTATTTATAGATAATATTTTCCTATAATAATTAATTGACCTAATATATCTGTATTCAACTTACTATTACTTTATCAATACTGAATATATTAATAACATTTTTTCTGATTATGTTAGATGGGATTATTACAAAGAATGGATTATTTACAATGGATTGATAATTATTACGATTATTAAACTTGTATACTTTACGTATTTATACCAATTTTGGTTAATATCGCTAGTAATGATGATCAGTTAGGAGATGAGATGTATTACAGGCCGGTAGTTAGATTGAATGTTTTTAATGGCAGAGGTAACCTTCGTGGCATGTAAAATATAAGAAAAATGGGTGTACAAATGATATAACTTTGATAACATCGATCAAATAATTACAGAATTTTATTTGACTATTTAGATGACATTCACCTACAAAATGTATTAGCTTACAAAATTGAAGGATAAGTATATACAACAATGAAAAGTGAACTTAAAATTTGTATTATTTCATATTTCTAAAATACATTTGTTTTCGTATTTTATGATATGATCTAGTAAAGTTGTTAAAGCTGAATCATGTTTTGTAATACAACAATAAGCATTAGTATTATATTAAGTATACACTCAGAACATATTATAAAGATTCATCGATGGGTTCAAAGGTTATTATCTTCTAAAAAAATGAGATTTATTTTTGAGATTAGATAAAGTTTTACTTTTAATTTTCTGAGTAATAAATTATAATATTCACTGTTTATAATATATAAAATAGATAAGAATATTAGCATACTAATATTACTGTTTATTATATATATATATATATATATATATATATATATATAATATGTACATAGTGATATCAATAACAATATTATCTCTAGGCTGGTGATAAAAATGCATATTTGATAACTTTATAATTATTTTTTTATGACATATACATCATATTAATTAGATACTTGATTAAATTATAATATTACAACAATTTATCTATATAATCGAAAGACAGACTCACCCTTATAGGTCAGTGATTAGTGCTCTTTAAATGGTTAGAGATAATAAAATTCACAAGAATAGTTATACGATGTTTTTATAGAAAGGGTAATCATCAAGTTATCATCAATGAGATTATTAAATTTATTAAAGAATACAGTGTAATACATAATGTCAAGGTGTTAATATTTTATTAATTAAAAATTAAGAAAATGAATGGTCATTTTTTAAATAGTAACCTAATTTTAAATAAGAAAATTTATAATTCAAATAAAAAATAAGCAATATAAACTAAAAAAACGACCTAGAGATCATACAACTAAATAGAGGTCATACGACTGAATAGAGTATTGCGTAACGAGAACGTACCGGCATCTTTGTAGTAGTCGTATTTGTCTTTATCTTCGCACGAGTAGGCGAGCAGGTAACGTCTGGGATGCCATGCTACGGAGAACGTGGGTCTGTCAATCTTTATGTCGAGGATAGTTCTTCCTGTGGCGATGTGTGAAGGTCAGTCAGGGATGGGGTGCTTACTGCGACTTAGGAGATAGCGTAGTTAGCTGATATTACTAGTGTTTACGTGTAATAGAGAGGCGGGGTCGTCCCATTATACATGTGACTCGATAAGTGGTGGAATATTGGTAATGTATTTAAATTTGTATACTAGATATACAGAGAAATACGTTTGACATGGATTTAGGTATATCATTTAATATGACTATATGTAATGCATATCTAAAAATAAATATGAATTTGTTATCCAAATTTATAAAATTATAATTATTTTATATATGACTAAATATACACAATGGAGCTAGATTACGTTGAATTATAGATATATTTATCTTTGTATTATATCAAATAAAAGATTAGATTATATCATAAAATGAGATCGATATTACATTTTGAATGCAAGTACATATGAGAAAATAATTAAATTGAGATAAAAATAATTTGAAAAAATAGTACTATATAATTATTATTTTTTATAAATTAGTGTCTATATTATCATATTTAATATACATATATATATATGATTTAATACTACTATAAATTAAGGCATATCACACTAAAAATAGTACAATATCAAAAGCAAGTGAGAATACACATTCTCAATATGCGTAATGTGAAACACACTTGTATCGGTATTAAGCTGTATCACTTGTAGCTAGGTGTATAGCTAGGTGTAGCTAATACTGAGGTGGTGTATATACATAGGCAAACGTGTGTTAAACACTGTACATAGACCATCTAATTAGATGTGCGTAGTCTACGAATATTGCTAATCAGAATCTAACGCACTGTATAATTATTTAAGTTTAAACTCTCACACTCAGAATATGACAGTATTACAGCAGTCTGCAGTGTAGAAATAGATAGGTAAATTAGGTTCATAAATTAAAATTCAAAGATAAATAAAATATTGTATATTATATATATATAATATATATATATATATGTGATAAAATATATATATATAATATCAATGTTCGATTTAATTGAAGTTTATATTGAAATCTAGTGTCTTAATATTATATATTAGAATATTAAATATACTATTAAAGGGGGGGGGGAAGTAGCAATACAAAAGTATAAAATAGAGACAGTGAGGTGGGTGACAGTCTCAGCATCAGACTATTACATTTCACTGCATACTTATATTTGTCAATACATATTTCTTACAATAGATTATGTATATATTACCATTATTCAATGCTATTTCACAACTTCATAATGGTAAAGATAACATTAACTGAACGTAATAGTGCATAGATATATATATGGAAATAAATATTTATGGTTGAGTTGGTTTCACTGGAATAGTTTAATTTGGTTTAGCTTGGATTGGTTTTTATATATTCATGTTGTTTTAGCTGCACATCCAAAGTGAGCCTATAAAAATATATTTAATTATATATATATAGGACGTCACTCAACCTTCTTGTTAATACCTTTATTAATATTATATATATATATATAACATAATTATTCATAAATATAATATAACTTGTCCTTAATAATACTGATATACTATTGTAATTATACATTCAATTAATGTTTATCTTTACCATTACATAATACATATTACATAACATAGAATATTATAATATGTGTATAAAGCTACTGGGAATGTGAATGCCTTCGTATTGACAAATATAAGTTATCTGCTGTACTGTAATGTAATAGAGGCTGCCACTTTTCTAAATTTTATATTTTTGTGTTGCTACTTCGCATACAAATAAATTATATATACTAATATATACTATAAAAACAAATTAAAAATCACTATTAAATCTCATATTTATATATATCTATACTATATTAGCGAAAATGTCTGTCTGTGTGTGTGTGTGTGTGTGTGTAAGTAGAAGGATCTCGCGAACGCGAGATCCGTTTTCCGTAAGGAAAACGTCGGGTGATAAAGTGGGGCAGCGGGCTTGAAATAGATGATTTACTTTTTTGGATATGTATTCGCGCGATACCAATAATCGTTAAATAGTGTCATTTTTTAGTCGATTTACGTAATCGAAAAATTTAAATTCGACGCAAATTTTTAATAACAAACTTTATCGTGAATAATTTGATGGTAAATAATTTCGTAAAAATTAATTTCTTTAATTTCGAATACATTACGTAGAATTACGAAATGGTACTTCCGGTTTGTATATCGAAATAACAATTGTTGCATCGAAATTTTTTACCCGTATTATTGAGGTGAAATTTACTAATATGTAAAATCGAGTTAATATTAATTATTTCCTATCTACGCCATGTAAAAATAAATTATTAAACATAGGTGATACAATCGTAATATATAATTAGGTGAGTTAAAAAATCAAAATCTACAATAATTATTCGATTTCAATAATTTTAACTTTATTAAATAGATAATTAAAATAGAATATAATTTTATATATTGGGACTTCTTATGTTTAATATTCTTCGAGCTACGGCAGAAATAGTGAAAAATACATGATTTTAGAGTAGTCTATTTGACCGACTTCCGGTAATATTTTCGTATAAAATATGGATTCATCAGATTACGAGTACGAAAATACATGTAATGAAATCAGAAAAATCATGAAAATATGAATAATAGGGTTTCCATCTCTGTTTTATTATTTCGCCAAATGTCATCATATATATGGTCAAAGAAAAAATATAGATTTATAAAATTTGTTTTTTTCTAAAATCTATTCTATAATTATATATGAATTACATACCGAGTGAAGCTTTAAAAGTATAGTGATATGTGTGTGTTTGTGGTCATTTATATTATGAGTGTTAGTTATTTTCATTGTTGTTGTTAGATTTGATTAAGTTTTAATATTGGTGTTTTTTTTAGCTGCATCACTTCCCGAGTGAGCCTATAAAAGTATTATTATATTTGTGTGTGATATTTTGAGTATTAGTTATTTTCACAGTTTTGGTTAGGTTAAGTTAAGTTTTAATTTGGATAGGTTTTTTTAGCAACATTACTTACTGAGTGAGTCTATACAAGCATATGTATTTATATTGTTATTTTCACAGTTGTGGTTAGGTTGGGTTAAGTTTTAATTTGTGTAGGTTTTTTTAGCTGCATTACTTCCCGAGTGAGCCTATATAATTATATTTGCACAGTTGTGGTTAGGTTGGGTTAAGTTTTAATTTGTGTAGGTTTTTGTTAGCTGCATTACTTCCCGAGTGAACCTATAAAAGCATATTCATTTATATTGTTATTTTCACAGTTGTGGTTAGATTGGATTAAGTTTTAATATTGGTGGTTTTTTTTAGCCGCATCACTTCCCGAGTGAGCCTATACAAGTATATTATCACTATTGTGGTTAGGTTGGGTTAAGTTTTAATTTGTGTAGGTTTTTTTAACTGCATTACTTCCCGAGTGAGCCTATATAAGTATATTTTCACAGTTGTGGTTAGATTGGATTAAGTTTTAATATTGGTGTTTTTTTTTAGCTGCATCACTTCCCGAGTGAGCCTATACAAGTATATTGATATATATCTTTGTGTGGTCATTGCTTTTAGAGTATTAGTAATTTTTCACAGTTGTGGTTATGTTGGGTTAAGTTTTAATTTTTGTAGTTTTTTTTAGCAACATTACTTCCTGAGTGAGTCTATACAAGCATAGTATTTATATTGTTATTTTCACAGTTGTGGTTAGGTTGGGTTAATTTTTAATTTTGGTAGGTTTTTTTTAGCTGCATTACTTCCCGAGTGAACCTATAAAAACATATTTATTTATATTGTTATTTTCAAAGTTGTGGTTAGGTTGGGTTAAGTTTTAATTTTGGTAGGTTTTTTTTAGCTGCATTACTTCCCGAGTGAACCTATATAAGCATATTTATTTATATTGTTATTTTCACAGTTGTGGTTAGGTTGGGTTAATTTTTAATTTTGGTAGGTTTTTTTTAGCTGCATTACTTCCCGAGTGAACCTATAAAAGCATATTTATTTATATTGTTATTTTCACAGTTGTGGTTAGGTTGGGTTAAGTTTTAATTTGTGTAGGTTTTTTTTAGCTGCATTACTTCCCGAGTGAACCTATAAAAGCATATTCATTTATATTGTTATTTTCACAGTTGTGGTTAGATTGGATTAAGTTTTAATATTGGTGGTTTTTTTTAGCTGCATTAATTCCCGAGTGAGCCTATAAAAGCATATTTATTTATATTGTTATTTTCACAGTTGTTATTAGATTGAGTTAAGTTTTAATTTTCTTAGGTTTTTTTTAGCTCCATTACTTCCCGAGTGAGACTATAAAAGTATATTTTCACTATTGTGGTTAGGTTGGGTTAAGTTTTAATTTGTGTAGGTTTTTTTTAACTGCATTACTTTCCGAGTGAGCCTATATAAGTATATTTTCACAGTTGTGGTTAGATTGGATTAAGTTTTAATATTGGTGTTTTTTTTTAGCTGCATCACTTCCCAAGTGAGCCTATACAAGTATATTGATATATGTCTTTGTGTGGTCATTGCTTTTAGAGTATTAGTAATTTTTCACAGTTGTGGTTATGTTGGGTTAAGTTTTAATTTTTGTAGTTTTTTTTAGCAACATTACTTCCTGAGTGAGTCTATACAAGCATAGTATTTATATTGTTATTTTCACAGTTGTGGTTAGGTTGGGTTAATTTTTAATTTGTGTAGGTTTTTTTAGCTGCATTACTTCCCGAGTGAGCCTATAAAAGCATATTTATTTATATTGTTATTTTCACAGTTATGGTTAGGTTGGGTTAATTTTAATTTTGGTAGGTTTTTTTTAGCTGCATTACTTCCCGAGTGAGCCTATAAAAGTATATTTTCAATGTTGTTGTTAGGTTGGGTTAAGTTTTAATTTTGGAGGTTTTTTTTAGCTGCATTACTTCTCAAGTGAGCCTATAAAAGTATATTGTCAGGGTTGTGGTAAGGTTGGGTTAAGTTTTAATTTTTTGAGGTTTTTTTTAGCTGCATTACTTGCCGAGTGAGCCTATAAAGCATATTTATTTATATTGTTATTTTTACAGTTGTGGTTAGGTTGGGTTGATTTTAAATTGTTGGAGGTTTTTTTTAGCTTCATTACTTCCCGAGTGAACCTTTTAAAGCATATTTATTTATATTGTTATTTTCACAGTTGTGGTTAGGTTGGGTTAATTTTTAATTTTTGGATGTTTTTTTAGCTGCATTACTTCTCGAGTGAGCCTATAAAATCATATTTATTTATATTGTTATTTTCACAGTTGTGGTTAGGTTGGGTTAAGTTTTAATATTGGTGGTTTTTTTAGCTGCATTACTTCCCGAGTGATCCCTATAAAGGCATATTTATTTATATTGTTTTTTTCAGTTATGGTTAGGTTGGGTTAATTTTAATTTTGGTAGTTTTTTTTAGCTGCATTACTTCCAGAGTTTGCTTATACAAGTAGCTTTTCACGGTTGTGGTTAGGTTGGGTTAAGTTTTAATTTTGGTAGGTTTTTTTAGCTGCATTACTTCCCGAGTGAGCCTATACAAGTATATTTTCAATGTTGTGGTTAGGTTGGGTTAAGTTTTAATTTTGGTAGATTTTTTTTAGCTGCATTACTTCCTGAGTGAACCTATAAAAGCATATTTATTTATATTGTTATTTTCACAGTTGTGGTTAGGTTGGGTTAAGTTTAAATTTGTGGAGGTTTTTTTTAGCTGCATTACTTCCCGAGTCAACCTATAAAAGTATATTTATTTATATTTTTATTTTCACAGTTTTGGTTACGTTGGGTTAAGTTTTAATTTTTGTAGGTATTTTTTAGCTGCATTACTACCTGAGTTTGACTATACAAGTAGCTTTTCACGGTTGTGGTTAGGTTGGGTTAAGTTTTAATTTTGGTAGGTTTTTTTAGCTGCATTACTTCCCGAGTGAGCCTATAAAAGTATATTTTCAATGTTGTGGTTAGGTTGGGTTAAGTTTTAATTTTGGTAGGTTTTTTTAGCTGCATTACTTCCCGAGTGAGCCTATAAAAGATTATTTTCAATGTTGTGGTTAGGTTGGGTTAAGTTTTAATTTTGGTAGATTTTTTTTAGCTGCATTACTTCCTGAGTGAACCTATAAAAGCATATTTATTTATATTGTTATTTTCACAGTTGTGGTTAGGTTGGGTTAAGTTTAAATTTGTGGAGGTTTTTTTAGCTGCATTACTTCCCGAGTGAGCTTATAAAAGTATATGGCACGGTTGTGGTTAGGTTGTGTTAAGTTTTAATTTGTGTAGGTTTTTTTAGATGCATTACTTCCCGAGTGAACCTATAAAAGTATATTTATTTATATTTTTATTTTCACAGTTTTGGTTACGTTGGGTTAAGTTTTAATTTTTGTAGGTATTTTTTAGCTGCATTACTACCCGAGTTTGACTATAAAAGTATACTTTCACTGTTGTGGTTAGATTGGATTAAGTTTTAATATTGGTGGTTTTTTTAGCTGCATTACTTCCCGAGTGATCCCTATAAAATCATATTTATTTATATTGTTATTTTCACAGTTATGGTTAGGTTGGGTTAAGTTTTAATTTTGGTAGGTTTTTTTTAGCTGCATTACTTCCCGAGTGAACCTATAAAAGCATATTTATTTATATTGTTATTTTCACAGTTGTGGTTAGGTTGGGTTAAGTTTTAATATTGGTAGGTTATTTTTAGTTGCATTACTTCCAGAGTGAGCCTATAAAAGTATATTTATTTATATTTTTATTTTCACAGTTTTGGTTAGGTTGGGTTAAGTTTTAATTTTTGGAGGTTTTTTTTAGCTGCATTACTTCCCGAGTGAGCCTATAAAAGTATATTGTCACGGTTGTGGTTAGGTTGGGTTAAGTTTTAATTTACCTATATAAACATATTAATAAAAATTCCCAAGTACATTACATCAACAAGTGAACGTTACGCGCGATCACGGGCGAAGCCGGGCCCCGACCGCCTAGTCTATACTATATTAGCGAAAATGTCTGTGTGTGTGTGTGTCTGTATGTGTAAGTATTAGGATTTCGCGAACGCGAGATCCGTTTTCCGTAAGGAAAACCACAGGTGATAAAGTGGGGCAGCGGGGTTTTAATAGATGATTTACTTTTTTGAATATGTATTCACGTGATACCAATAATCGTTAAATAGTGTCATTTTTTAGTCGATTTACGTAATCGAAAAATTTAAATTCGACGCAAATTTTTAATAACAAACTTTATCGTGAATAATTTGATGGTAAATAATTTCGTAAAAATGAGTTTCTTTAATTTAGAATACATTACGTAGATTTACGAAATGGTACTTCCGGTTTGAATATCTGAATACAAATTTTTACATCGGAATTAATTTACATGTATTATTGAGGTGAAATTTACTAATATGTAAAATCGAGTTAATATTAATTATTTCCTATCTACGCCATGTAAACATAAATTATTAAACATAGGTGATACGATACGGTGATGTGAAAAATCAAAATCTACAATATTTATTCGATTTCAATAATTTTAACTTTATTAAATAGATAATTAAAATAGAATATAATTTTATAAATTGGGACTTCTTATGTTTAATATTCTTCGAGCTACGGCCGAAAAAGTGAAAAATACATGATTTGAGAGTAGTCTATTTGACCGACTTCCAATCATATTTTCATATAAATTATGTATTCATCAGATTAGGAGTATGAAAATACATGTAATAAAATGAGAAAAATCATGAAAATATGAATAATAGGGTTTCCATCTCTGTATTAATATTTCGCCAAATGTCATCATATATGGTCAAAGAAAAAAATATAGATTTATAAAAAAATATTTTGTCTAAAATCTATTCTATAATTATATATGCAATACATACCGAGTTAGCATATACAAGTGTATATATATATATATGTGTGTGTATGTGGTCATTGATATTTTTAGTTATAGTTATTGTCACTGTTGTGTTTAGGTTGGGTTAAGTTTTAATATTGGTAGATATTTTGTAGCTGCATTACTTCCCGAGTGAGCCTATAACAGCATATTTGCACGGTTGTGGTTAGGGTGGGTTAAGTTTTAATTTGTGTAGGTTTTTTTTAGCTACATTACTTCTCGAGTGAGCCTATAAAAGTATATTTATTTATATTGTTATTTTCACAGTTGTGGTTAGGTTGGGTTAAGTTTAAATTTTTGGTGGTTTTTTAAGCTGCATTACTTCCCGAGTGAGCCTATACAAGTAGCTTTTCACGGTTGTGGTTAGGTTGGGTTAAGTTTTAATTTTGGTAGGTTTTTTAGCTGCATTACTTCCCGAGTGAGCCTATAAAAGTATATTTTCAATGTTGTGGTTAGGTTAGGTTAAGTTTTAATTTATGGAGGTTTTTTTTAGCTGCATTACTTCCCATGTGAGCCTATACAATTATATTTTCACTGTTGGGGTTAGGTTGGGTTAAGTTTTAATTTGTGGAGGTTTTTTTTAGCTGCATTACTTCCCATGTGAGCCTATACAATTATATTTTCACTGTTGTGGTTAGGTTAGGTTAAGTTTTAATTTATGGAGGTTTTTTTTAGCTGCATTACTTCCCATGTGAGCCTATACAATTATATTTTCACTGTTGGGGTTAGGATGGGTTAAGTTTTAATTTTTGTAGTTTTTTTTTAGATGCATTACTGTCCGATTGAAACTATATAAACATATTAATAAAAATTCCCAAGTTCATTACATCACTAAGTGAACGTTACGCGCGATCACGGGCGAAGCCGGGCCCCGACCGCCTAGTCTATACTATATTAGCGAAAATGTCTGTCTGTGTGTCTGTCTGTGTGTGTGTGTGTGTAAGTAGAAGGATCTCGCGAAAGCGAGATCCGTTTTCCGTAAGGAAAACCTCTGGTGATAAAGTGGGGCAGCGGGCTTGAAATAGATGATTTACTTTTTTGGATATGTATTCACGCGATACCAATAATCGTTAAATAGTGTCATTTTTTAGTCGATTTACGTAATCGAAAAATTTAAATTCGACGCAAATTTTTAATAACAAACATTATCATGGAGAATTTGATGGTAAATAATTTCGTAAAAATGAGTTTCTTTAATTTCGAATACATTACGTAGATTTACGAAATCCTACTTCCGGTTTGAATATCTAAATACAAATTGGTACATCGTAATTTATTTACTACTTTTTATTATTGAGGTGAAATTTACTAATATGTAATATCGAGTTAATATTAATTATTTCCTATCTACGCCATGTAAAAATAAATTATTAAACATAGGTGATACGATACGGTGATGTAAAAAATCAAAATCTACAATAATTATACGATTTCAATAATTTTAACTTTATTAAATAGATAATTAAAATAGAATATACTTTGATAAATTGTGACTTCTTATGTTTAATATACTTCGAGCTACGGCTGAAATAGTGAAAAATACATGATTTTAGAGTATTCTATTTGACCGACTTCCGGTCATATTTTCGTATAAATTATGGATTCATCAGATTAGGAGTACGAAAATATGAATAATAGGGTTTCCATCTCTGTTTTAATATTTCGCCAAATGTCATCATATATATGGTCAAAGAAAAAAATATAGATTTATAAAAAAATATTTTTTCTAAAACTATTCTATAATTATATATGCATTACATACCGAGTGAGACTATACAAGCATATATATATATATATATATATGTATGTGGTCATTGATATGTGTAGTTATAGTTATAGTTATTTTCACAGTTGTGGTTAGGTTGGGTTAAGTTTTAATTTTTGTAGGTTTTTTGTAGCCGCATTACTTCCCGAGTGAGCCTATAAAAGCATGTTTATTTATATTGTTATTTTCACAGTTCTGGTTAGGTTAGGTTAAGTTTAAATTTTTGGAGGTTTTTTTTAACTGCATTACTTCTCGAGTGAGCCTATAAAAGTATATCTTCACGGTTGTGGTTAGGTTGGGTTAATTTTTAATATTAATAGGTTTTTTTAAGCTGTATTACTTCCCGAGTGAGCCTATAATAGTATATTTTCACTGTTGTGGTTAGGTTTGGTTAAGTTTTAATATTTGTATGTTTTTGTTAGCTGCATTACTTCCCGAGTTAGCTTATACATGCATATTTATTTATATTGTTATTTTCACAGTTTTGGTTAGGTTGGGTTAAGTTTTAATATTGGTGTTTTTTTTAGCTGCATTACTTCCCGAGTGATCCTATAAAAGTATATTTTCACTGTTATGGTTAGGTTGGGTTAAGTTTTAATTTGTGTAGGTTTTTTTTAGTTGCATTACTTCTCGAATGAGCCTATAAAAGTATATTGTCACGGTTGTGGTTAGGTGATACGATACGGTGATGTAAAAAAATCAAAATCTACAATAATTATTCGATTTCAATAAGTTTAACTTTATTAAATAGATAATTAAAATAGAATATAATCTTATAAATTGGGACTTCTTATGTTTAATATTCTTCGAGTTACGGCCGAAAAAGTGAAACATACATGATTTTAGAATAGTCTATTTGACAGACTTCCGATAATATTTTCGTATAAATTATGGATTCATCAGATTAGGAGTACGAAAATACATGTAATAAAATGAGAAAAATCATGAAAATATGA
Organism: Osedax fenrisi; assembly: GCA_964019155.1. NCBI lineage: Eukaryota > Metazoa > Annelida > Polychaeta > Sabellida > Siboglinidae > Osedax > Osedax fenrisi. Next base: position 70,658,598 of record OZ025239.1, on the reverse strand, counting down.
ATAATAGGGTTTCCATCTCTGTTTTAATATTTCGCCAAATGTCATCATATATATGGTCAAAGAAAAAAAATATAGATTTATAAAAAAATATTTTTTCTAAAATCTATTATATAATTATATATGTTTATTATATATAATTATATACATTACATACCGAGTGAGTCTATAAAATTTATCTATATATATATATATATATATATATATATGTGGTCATTGATATTTTTAGTTTTAGTTATTGTCACTGTTGTGTTTAGGTTGGGTTAAGTTTTAATTTTGGTAGGTTTTTTTTAGATTTATTATTTCTCGATTTAGCCTATAAAAGCATATTTATTTATATTGTTATTTTCACTGTTGTTGTTAGATTGGATTAAGTTTTAATATTTGTGGTATTTTTAGCTGCATTACTTCCCGAGTGAACCTATAAAAGCATATTTATTTATAATGTTATTTTCACAGTTGTGGTTAGGTTGGGTTAAGTTTTAATTTTGGTAGGTTTTTTTTAGCTGCTTTACTTCCCGAGTGAACCTATAAAAGCATATTTATTTATATTGTTATTTTCACAGTTGTGGTTATGTTGGGTTAAGTTTTAATTTTGGTAGGTTTTTTTTAGATTTATTACTTCTCGATTTAGCCTATAAAAGCATATTTATTTATATTGTTATTTTCACTGTTGTTGTTAGATTGGATTAAGTTTTAATATTTGTGGTATTTTTAGCTGCATTACTTCCCGAGTGAACCTATAAAAGCATATTTATTTATAATGTTATTTTCACAGTTGTGGTTAGGTTGGGTTAAGTTTTAATTTTGGTAGGTTTTTTTTAGCTGCTTTACTTCCCGAGTGAACCTATAAAAGCATATTTATTTATATTGTTATTTTCACATTTGTGGTTAGGTTGGGTTAAGTTTTAATTTTGGTAGGTTATTTTATATTGCATTACTTCCCGATTGAGCCTATAAAAGCATATTTATTTATATTATTATTTTCACAGTTGTGGTTAGGTTGGGTTAAGTTTTAATTTTGGTAGGTTTTTTTTAGCTGCATTACTTCCCGAGTGAACCTATAAAAGCATATTTATTTATAATGTTATTTTCACAGTTGTGGTTAGGTTGGGTTAAGTTTTAATTTTGTAGGTTTTTTTTAGCTTCATTACTTCCCGAGTGAACCTATAAAAGCATATTTATTTATATTGTTATTTTCACATTTGTGGTTAGGTTGGGTTAAGTTTTAATTTTGGTAGGTTTTTTTTAGCTGCATTACTTCCCGAGTGAACCTATACAATTATGTTTTTACGGTTGTGGTTAGATTGGTTTAAGTTTTAATTTTGGTAGGTTTTTTTTAGCTGCAAAACTTCCCGAGTGAGCCTATAAAAGTAGCTTTTCACGGTTGTGGTTAGGTTGGGTTAAGTTTTAATATTGGTGGTTTTTTTTAGCTTCATCACTTCCAAAGTAAGCCTATAAAAGCATATTCATTTATATTGTTATTTAAACAGTTGTGGTTAACTTGGGTTAAGTTTTAATATGTGGAGTTTTTTTTTAGCTGCATTACTTCCTGAGTGAGTTTATAAAAGTATTGTGATATATATTGTTATTTTCATAGATATGATTAGGTTGGGTTAAGTATTAATTTATTTAGGTTTTTTTATGTGCATTACTTCCCGAATGAACCTATAAAAGTATATTTTCACGGTTGTGGTTAGTTTGGGTTAAGTTTTAATTTTGGTAGGTTTTTTTTAGCTGCATTACTTCAAGAGTTTGCCTATAAAAGTAGCTTTTCACGGTTGTGGTTAGGTTGGGTTAATTTTTAATTTAGGTATGTTTTTTTAGCTTCATTACTTCCCGAATGAGCCTATAAAAGTATATTTCCACAGTTGTGGTTACGTTGGGTTAAGTTTTAATTATTGTAGGTTTTTTTAAGCTGCATTACTTCCCGAGTGAACCTATAAAAGCATATTTATTTATATTGTTATTTTCACAGTTGTGGTTAGGTTGGGTTAAGTTTTAATATTGTTAGGTTTTTTTTAGATGTATTACTTCTCGATTGAGCCTATAAAAGAATATTTATTTATATTGTTATTTTCACTGTTGTTGTTAGATTGAATTAAGTTTTAATATTTGTGGTATTTTTAGTTGCATTACTTCCCGAGTGAGCCTATAAAAGCATATTTTCACTGTTGGGGATAGGTTGGGTTAATTTTTAATTTTTGGTGGTTTTTTTTAGTTGCATTACTTCCCGAGTGAGCCTATACAATTATATTTTCACTGTTGTGGTTAGGTTGGGTTAAGTTTTAATTTGTGTAGGTTTTTTTTAGCTGCATTACTTCCCGAGTGAGCCTATAAAAGCATATTCATTTATATTGTTATTTTCACAGTTGTGGTTAGGTTGGATTAAGTTTTAATTTTTGTAGGTTTTTTTTAGATGCATTACTTCCCGAGTGAGCCTATACAAGGATATTTACACAGTTGTGGTTAGGTTGGGTTATGTTTTAATTTGTGTAGGTTTTTTTTAGCTGCATTACTTCCCGAATGAGCCTATAAAATCATATTTATTTATATTGTTATTTTCACTGTTGTGGTTAGGTTGTGTTAAGTTTTAATTTGTGGAGGTTTTTTGTAGCCGCATTACTTCCCGAGTGAGCCTATAAAAGCATATTTATTTATATTGTTATTTTCACAGTTGTGGTTAGGTTAGGTTAAGTTTAAATTTTTGGAGGTTTTTTTTAACTGCATTACTTCCCGAGTGAGCCTATAATAGTATATTTTCACTGTAGTGGTTAGGTTGGGTTAAGTTTAAATTTTTGAAGGTTTTTTTTAGCTACATTACTTCCCGATAGAGACTAAGTATATTTGCACTGTTGTGGTTAGTTTAGGTTAAGTTTTAATTTGTGAGGTTTTTTTAGCTGCATTACTTCTCAAGTGAGCCTATAAAATTATATTATCACGGTTGTGGTTAGGTTGGGTTAAGTTTTAATTTGTGTAGGTTTTTTTTAGCTGCATTAATTCCCGAATGAGCCTATAAAAGCATATTTATTTATATTGTTATTTTTACAGTTGTGGTTAGGTTGGGTTAAGTTTAAATTTTTTAAGGTTTTTTTTAGCTGCATTACTTCTCAAGTGAGCCTATAAAAGTATATTGTCACGGTTGTGGTTAGGTTGGGTTAAGTTTAAATTTGTGTATTTTTTTAGCTGCATTACACTCCAAATGATCCTATAAAAGTATATTGTCACGGTTGTGTTTATGTTAGGTTAAGTTTTAATTTGTGTAGGTTTTTTTTAGCTGCATTACTTCCCGAGTGAGCCTATAAAAACATATTTATTTATATTGTTATTTTCACAGTTGTGGTTAGGTTGGGTTAAGTTTTAATTTTGGTAGGTTTTTTTTAGCTGCATTACTTCCAGAGTTTGCCTATAAAAGTAGCTTTTCACGGTTGTGGTTAGGTTGTGTTAAGTTTTTAGCTGCATTACATCCCGAGTGAACCTATAAAAGTATCTTTTCACTGTTGTAGTTAGGTTGGGTTACGTTTTAATTTGTGGAGGTTTTTTTTAGCTGCATTACTTCCCGAGTGAACCTATAAAAGTATATTTATTTATATTGTTATTTTCTCAGTTGTGGTTAGATTGGGTTAAGTTTTTATTTGGGGAGGTTTTTTTTAGCTGCATTACTTCCCGAGTGAGCCTATAAAAGCATATTTATTTATATTGTTATTTTCACTGTTGTGGTTAGGTTGTGTTAAGTTTTAATTTGTGGAGGTTTTTTTTAGCTGCATCACTTCCCGAGTGAGCATATAAAAGCATTTTTATTTATATAGTTATATTCACAGTTGTGGTTAGATTGGATTAAGTTTTAATATTGGTGATTTTTTTAGCTGCATCACTTCCCGAGTACATTACATCACTAAGTGAACGTTACGCACGAACACGGGCGAAGCCGGGCCCCGACCGCCTAGTATATATATATACTTTAATTTTGAATTAGACTTTATATTGTATAAGAGTATAATTTTAGATTTTAGACGTATTATATTATTAATAGTAATGATATATATATATTTATATATAATGACTATAATTAAATAAGCTAATGTACAATATATGTAATGTGTATATTCATTGATATAACACTACGCAGCATTGCCACATGTCAATTTAATACTCTTGTGTCTCGTATTTCTATCTAGCAATTTAGTTATAATCAGTAAAATTAATGTATATAAATATTGAATAAAAGTTATATCTTTATCTAATATATATATATATATATTTATTATTAAATAAAATAAATAAGAGAAATTGACACTAAGAATATATGTTGATGCGATTGGTGGGTTTTCATGATAAGTACAGTCATATACTCATATTTATATTATTAATAAATAAATAATGTTTATAATAGATTTTAAAATCTTAGATATATTAACTTATATTAAAATTTACAAGAATGTTTATATTACAATTTTTACGAATATTTTGTATACAATGTCTTATAAAACATGATTCTTGTGAGTTTATATAATGGCTTAGTACATTATTTTTACATGAAAAGATAGATAATTTATTTATTTAACGATACATTTGTTATAAAAATAAATCTGTTTTAAAAATTATTTTATTTAAACCACCTTAATATATATATATATATTAATATTGACAACCAAGTCGTGTAGTTAAACAGTTAACAGTTAAACATATATCAGCTTTGATACCCGGATCGTTCTACCATGCGGTATCAGAAACAAAATAAGTCGTAGCCACTAGTATCAGCAATAACGAACCTGTCTCCACATCGGCTATGTTAATCTGCATGTCTTCTGAAGCCGAGGCCAACATCTTACTGTCGTGACTGAAGCTCAGCGTTCTAACTGGCCAACTCAAACTATAAAGGTGTGCGTGGGGGGGGGGTGATTTAGGACCGGTGAAAAGGGGTGAAGACTTATTTACACAGTGAATGTATGAGATTATCTATAATTATTGTTTACTAAAAGCATGACACAACTTTAGAATTATATAAAATAATAACTACTTTTTTTTGGGTCATGTAAATTACATTTAGAACTATATATATATAATACATATTTAACATTGTATGTTAGTTATAAGACCTACATATCACCAATTTGTAAAATAATAAATATTCCAGAAATGTTATAATATATGTAATCCGGTAATATATGTTAGGTTATTTGTTATATCTGAGAGTATCATAATATAAATAAATTCTAAAAATATCATATAGTTTGATCAAGTAGTTCTAAATGTATGGAGAGGATACAAAATACAAAATAAATTAAAAAAAAAAAGAAGATATATTTGAATTTTAAAAAAATGCGCCAATATTTATAGCTTAATGATTAAATATTAAAGAAAATTCTTTTGTTTTATTGGTTTTTTATACATTTTACCATATACCATAATTTATATAATCAGTTCATGTAAAAATCGTACAAATTGTCTATATTAATAATTATAAATGGTTTTTTATAACACCACCTATTATAAATAAACATTCATTATATTATAATTAGGGTTGTGAGTTAATAAAAAACACGTTTTAAACAGACGTTTTAAACCGTTTTAAACATAGAATAAAAAATGAAAAAAACAGAAAAAAACAGAAACAAACAAGAGACATACATTTATACATATATTTATTTAATTGTTAATATTTAAATTTAAATTTAAATTCAATTTGACAAATAATAATTTATCTGCTCTTTTTTTTTGATATAATAAATTGTATAATAATTGAAAAATGAATGATTATTTAATAAATGTATAAAATATGTGTATACAAATATAATATTATTATTAAAAGTTAAATTAGATTTTTTTTATGTTTTGATATAATAAATTGTATAATAATATATATTATGTTTAATATTATATAAAAAAATAGTATGAATTTTCATATTTTTTTAATAATAATATATTAATATATAAAAGAAATATGAAAGTTCATAATATATATTATTATTAGCGTTGTCATTCGGACCCGGACTTCGGACTTTAGGTCATTGATACCGGACTGATACAGTATAATTTATGATATATCGGACTCGGACCGGACTTTAATATTTAACTCGGACTATTTCGGACTTTAAATATTAGATTCGGACTATGTCGGACTTTAAATATTAGATTCGTATTATTTCGGATTTGTATTATTGGATATCTAAAATACATTCCAATGTTTACCTTTGGGATTATATTTATTCGCGCCATTTTCAACCAACATAGCGGTTCTGTATATGTATCCGCGACACTATTACTCAGCTTAGCGTCCCTTTGTGTGAATAGGAGTCACTGTCAATCAAACTACTCCCCCCCTTTGTATGTATCCGCGACACTGTTACTATATTTATAAATATAGCGTCCCTTTGTGTGAATAGGCGCCAATGTCAATCAAATTGAAATTATTTAGAATTAAACATTATTATAAATAATTATAGTTATAGAAATTAATAATTATAATTATAATGTATTAATATAATATATATATATATTCAAATTATCAAACTGACCGATAGGTACATATATTATAAGTTATAATTTACAACTAGAATTTATTTAATCAATCTGGCCTGTCAATTTCAAATAATTGAATTTCTGAAAAAATGTGTTATTATAGATTTGTTAATTCATATTATTTATAAAATATTTATATATATATTGATTACATGATATAAAACATTTTCATTGCACAGAAGTTTTAATATTAATTGATCATATATAATAAATATACCATTTGAGGATCAATATTACTAATAATTAATTTTGAAATTATTATTAAAAAAATAGCATTTTATAAATATGAAAGATCATAAATCACTAAAATCCAGTACTAAAATTATAGATATTAAAACCTGATATTTTTTTCAACTATTTGATACTCACAAATATCTCCAAGACCCGAACCAGTTTACATCACTATACGATACTTATGCTGCTGTCAAACGATGCGGATACAATTATCAAACGATACTAATAATGATACTAATACGATACTAAGACTTCTGTCAAACGATACTAATACGATACTGAGACTTCTGTCAAACGATACTAATACGATACTGAGACTTCTGTCAAACGATACTAATACGATACTGAGACTTCTGTCAAACGATACTAATACGATACTGAGACTTCTGTCAAACGATACTAATACGATACTGAGACTTCTGTCAAACGATACTAATACGATACTGAGACTTCTGTCAAACGATACTAATACGATACTGAGACTTCTGTCAAACGATACTAATACGATACTGAGACTTCTGTCAAACGATAATGATACAATACTGAGACTTCTGTCAAACGATACTGATACTGATACTGATACAGCTGTCAAACGATACTGATACGATACTGATACAGCTGTCGAATGATACTGATACGATACTGATACAGTTTCGAACGATACTGATACGATACTGATACAGCTGTTGAATGATACTGATACGATACTGAGACTTACTTTTTAGAAAATTTGACAACACTAATTATTATATAATTTATTATATCAGAACATAAAATAAATCTAATTTTACTTTATTATTTATAATAATTTATTATAATATAAATATGAAAGTTCATACAGCTTTTATAATATTAATTATATAATGTACATATATCTATAGATTGTGATATAATCTCCATGTCTATAACATTAAATAATACAGAAATACTCAGTGTTATATTGTAACAAAATAAATATTATAATTATTAAATTGTCATACTAATGTATAGTTTGACAATATGATTTAATAATGCTAATAATACAGATATATTATTATTTAATATATTATTTGAATTATTACTGATTATTCATATAATATGTACTTACTTTATTATTATTTTATTATTTAACAACATATCTATTTTATTTAAATAATTTTATATTTTGTAACAGAAAAAAACGGATTAAAAACGTATAAAACGAATTAAAAACGAAAAAAACCGTTTAAAACATGTTTTAAACAAACAATAATAAAAAACGCGTTTTTTAACAAACTAATTATAATACTAATCTTTGACAGCTATTTTCTCATTATTTTAATTTTATGAATATTATTAAAAAAGTCTATTTTTATTCTTGAATATAAATTGTTGAAATATTCAGTATATTTAGATAACACATATACATAGATTTACCGTTTTTTTAATAATATAATTTAATAATTAAAATGTTATATCATTAATTTATCAATATATTCACTTCTAAAAAATATATACTACTAACTTTCTCTTATTTTAAAAAATAATATATATTTTACAAGTGACTTTTTTACTGATCAAGGGCTAACGCTCCTTGTGTTGTTACTTTTTTACTAAAGCAACTAAACTTTATTACTAAAACGTAACTACTTTATTACTAAAACGTAACTACTTTATTACTAAAAGAATGTTACTTTATTACTAAAAGAACCAACATTTATTACTAAAAAAAATAAACTTTATTACTAAAAGAACTACATTTATTCTAAAAAGTAACTACTTTATTACTAAAAGTAACTAATATATTACTAAAAAGTAACTACTTTATTACAAAAAATTAACTGTATTACTAAATCAACTTAGTTACTAAAAGAATTTTATTACTAAAACAACTTTATTACTAAAAAAAACCTACATAAATTAAAACTTAATCCAACCTAACCATAACAGTGAAAATAACTACGACCACACACATACACACATATCAATATACTTTTATAGGCTCAATTGGGTTAATGCAGCTTAAAAAAACCTACCAAAATTAAAACTTAACCCTACCTAACCACAACTGTGAAAATATACATGTATAGGTTTACTCGGGAAGTAATGCAGCTAAAAAAAACCTACCAAAATTAAAACTTAACCCAACCCAAACCCAACCAAACCCAACCCAAACCCAAACCCAACCCAACCCAACTCGGGAAGTAATGCAGCTAAAAAAAACCTACCAAAATTAAAACTTAACCCAAACCCAACCAAACCCACCTAAACCCAAACCCAAACCCAAACCCAAACCAAAACCCAACCAAACCCACCCAAACCCAAACCCAAACCCAAACCCGGGAAGTAATGCAGCTAAAAAAATCACCATAAATTAAAACTTAACCCAACCTAACCTCAACCGTGAAAATCTACTTTTATAGGCAAACTCGGGAAGTAATGCAGCTAAAAAAACTTACCAAAATTAAAACTTAACCCAACCAAAACCCAACTCAACCCACCTAAACCCAAACCCAAACCTAAACCAAAACCCAAACTCAACCCAAACCCAACCCAAATCCAAACCAATAATGCTAAAAAAAACCACAAAAAATTAAAACTTAACCCAACCTAACCACAACCGTGAAAATCTTTTTTTATAGGCAAACTCGGGAAGTAATGCAGCTAAAAAAAACCACCAAAAATTAAAACTTAACCCATCCTAATCACAACCGTGAAAATCTACTTTTATAGGCAAACTCGGGAAGTAATGCAGCTAAAAAAAACCTACAAAAATTAAAACTTAACCCAACCCAAACCCAAACCCAAACCCAACCCAACCCAAACCCAACCCAACCCAAACCCAAACCCAAACCAAAACTCAACCCAAACCCAAACCCAAACCCAAACCAAACCAAAACCAAACCAAAACCAAACCCAAACCCAAGTGCCCAAGTGCCCAAGTTACCTTTTATAATTTATTCGATACAGTTAAAATTATTAAAATCGAATTATTAATATAGATTTTGAATTTTCTACATGATAAAAATATTATAAATTCATGTTTTTACATGGTGGAGATAGGAAATGTACTTTTGTAAAGTCATTTATGAGGTAAATAATCATAGTAAATGCATCGCGAATGGTTACATTTATATATACTCATCACTCTTAACATTATAGAATAGAAATTAGAATTTTTTTTTTTATAAATTGCAATTTTTGTATGGTGAAATTTGGTGAAAAATTGAAACCGAGCTGGACACCCAATTATTCATATATTAATGGTTTTTCTCAATTTATTATAGGAACTTTCGTACTCCGCATCCGGATGAAATTATAATCGAGGCGAACCCGTTACCGGAAGTCGGTCAAATTTACCACTCTAAAATCACGTATTTTTCACTATTTCGGCCCTAGCTCGAAGAATATTAAATATTATATATCACAATTTATACCACGATATTATATTTTAATTCTCTATTTAGTAAAGTTAAAATTATTGAAATCGATTAATTATTGTGGATTTTGATTTTTAACATCACATAATAATTTTAAGAATTTATTTTTACATGGCGGAGATAGGAAATAATTATTATAAACTCGTTAAACCGAATAACTGAAATCTAGTACGTATGATATATATTTATAATAGTTAGTAATCTTATTTTTGTAAGTATATCTATTTTATAAAGATATATTTTTTTTGTAAAATTTTAAAATATAATAAATTAATATAAATATAATAATTAATACCGATTAATCTATTGACTTATTTGATAATATTTACATTATTTTATTATAGTGATAGTATAGTAATACTAAAATAATTAAAACATATCTATATATATCTATAAATATCAAGTAAATAGAATTTCATATTTTATGAATATATAATTTGTGTTATAAAATTATAAAATTATAAATATAATTATATTTATTTGTTAATAATAGTTACCCTAATTAATTATTCGTATATATTTATATTATTTTATTATATAGATAGTATGACAATAATAAAATAAGTAAATAATACTTATATAATATATTTATTATCACATCGAATGAATACAAATATTTATAAATTTATGATTTGCGCTATAAATTTATAAAATTATAATATAATTAAATGTATTAGTTTATATTATTTACACTATCATACTTTTCGATAATATTAATATTAGTTTATTATATAGATATTATAGTAATAGTAAAATAAGTAAAATATATGTATATAATATTATTAAATATCAATATAATATAATGATAAATTTTGTAATATATAAATTTTGTTATAAAATTATAAATATAAGTATATATATTAGTTAATAATAGTTAGTTATAGAATTATTCGATAATATGTATATTATTTTATTACATAGATAGTATAATAATAATAAAATAAGTATAAAATGATTAAATTATAAAGTTAAATTTATTTAAATCGAATAATTATTATAGATTTTGAATTTTTACATGTTAAAATTATAATAAATTCAAATTTTTACATGGTGGAGATAGAAAATGTACTTTTGTAAACCATTTATGTGGCAAATAATCATAGTAAATGCATATCGGATGGCTACATTTATATCCACTCATTACCGTTAACATTATAGAAAAGAAATTAGAATTTTTTTTTTTTTTATAAATTGCAATTTTTTTTTCTTGAATTATGGTGAAATTTGGTGGAAAATTGAAACCGAGCTGGACACCCAATTATTCATATATTAATGGTTTTTCTCAATTTATTATAGGAACTTTCGTATTCCGCATCCGTTGAAATTATAATCGAGGCGAATCCGTTACCGGAAGTCGGTCAAATTTACCACTCTAAAATCACGTATTTTTCACTATTTCGGCCCTAGCTCGAAGAATATTAAATATTATATATCACAATTTATACCACGATATTATATTTTAATTCTCTATTTAGTAAAGTTAAAATTTTTGAAATCGAATCATTATTGTAGATTTTGAGAAATTTATTTTTACATGGAGGAGATAGGAAATAATTATTATATTATCGTTAAACCAAATAACCTAAATCTAGTACGTATGATATATGTTAATAATCGTCATAATTGTTATTTTTATAATTATATCTATATATTATCGATTTTTTTACGCGAAACGAATATTATAAATTTAAATTTTTACACGGCGGAGATAGGACATTTTTTTTTATAAACTCGAAATTTTAATTAAACGAAATCTAGTATTATTAGGTTTCGGGTGATATTAGTATCGGGCGAAAAAAATGCGTATATAACGTATTTTATGTCGTACGTATACGCGATATAGACTTTCTACCTATCTCCGCCATAGAGAATCGAGAGATCAATTGATCCCTTCCATCTACGAATATCATATTTATAAATAGAATAAATATATAAATATAGTACGTATAGTATATATTACTCGTTTACTAATTATATCGTAATTATATCGTAATATTATTACTAATTTTGTATCTATATAGTATACAGTTAATATATTGCGAAAAAAATGCGTATATAACGTATTTTATGTCGTCCGTATACGCGATATAAGATCGCCCGAAGAATTTGTACGTTAACGAAAATATTTCGTAATTTTTTTTTTAACGGCGGAGATAGGACATTTTTTTTTATAAATTCGAAATTTAAATTTAACGAAATCTAGTATTATTAGGGTTCGAGTAATATTAGTATCGGGCGAAAAAAATGCGTATATAACGTATTTTATGTCGTCCGTATACGCGATATAAGATCGCCCGTAGAATTTGTACGTTAACGAAAATATTTCGTAATTTTTTTTTTAACGGCGGAGATAGGACATTTTTTTTTATAAACTCGAAAATTAAATTTATCTAAATCTAGTATTATTAGGGTTCGAGTAATATTAGTATCGGGTGAAAAAAATTCGTATATAACGTATTTTATGTCGTCCGTATACGCGATATAGACTTTCTACCTATCTCCGCCATAGAGAATCGAGAGAACAATAGAATGCCTCGATCGATGAATAGAATATTTATAAATAGAATAAATATATAAATATATGTAAATTATATGTAAATCACGTATACTAACCGTGTCCTAATTATATAATCGATATATATAAATATTATCGACGATTTATTATCTAGAGGGTATTAGATTTATAAATGTGGAAAAAATTGGTGCCGAGCGAGATTCGCTTCGCTCGTAGAAGGTCCGGTAGCTCGCTTCGCTCGCTAGCGTCGTACGACGATTAAGAGAAATAATATATATAGAGATAAATAAATAAATATTGGCTATGAATGATATATATATATATTATATATATAAAAGAATGATATATTATTATTATATTTTTTAAATAATTATATAAAAATATTAAAAATCTTTAAAGTTTGAGAGTTTTTCATATCTATTTACTCCTTAAAGGAAATAAATTGAATTTTCTGATTATTAATATTTATAATATTGTTTTTAATAAATACTATATTTATTTCAAAAATCATCAATTTTCCCTGGTCCTTAAATATACAATATATAATTTATAAAAATATATTATAAGTAATTTTATATACTATTTATTTTTAAATATAATGTTATAAAGCGAAGAAATAAACCATAATTACATGAATTTTATGAATATTTACTAAGTAACGGGTCATGTATAATAGGAGTGGCGGTGGGTATGTATAATGCGGGACGGCGGGGGCATGTATAATGGGCGCACATGTAAACGTACTAACTTGGGGAACATCATGTTTACTACCATCGCATCAGCATCCCACACCGACATCATGGAGTCTGTGCTGTTATGTAATAGGTGGTTGTTGTTGTTAATAATGATAACAATGAACGGTAGCTCATTCGGTTAGATGTCATGCAAGTTATGATATGTTTATGTTTATATATATTTATATATATATATATATATATATATATATATATATTATATAATATATATATATGTATACTATATATATATATATATATATATATATCTAGTCTATATATATATTTCTCCAAACATATAACAATGCGGAACTTAAGAAATAAATGCAAGATCAGAAGACACCAGTTATACTCATATTGTATTCCTCTGTAATATGCACTATCAACATGTTACATTGTAGTGTTCTCATATATTAAAGTGGATTTACAAATTAAGATTACAAATTTAAAATTTAATTTTTTTTAATACGCCTCGAATATTCAATAGGTGGAACATTTTAATAACATCAGATACCAGTAATCTTGTACGAGGTAATTTCGAAAGTCTTATTTAGTAATCTCATACGACTCACTAAATTAAATTTATGCCATAATTATACAGTTCTTATACGTATATATATAATACAATATATTATATCAATATTTAATAAGTTATTATTTAATAAGTCGTAAGAAATTACCTCGTATGAGATGGCTACCAGATTTATGACTCTGCATAAAATTTAAAAGTATTATTAACATTTATTTTATTAAAGGTACATTAAACGTCAATCGTATTCATATATATTGATAAATTATCTATTATTATGTTATTATTTAGTAATCACGTACGACTAATAAATTTAATTTATTCCATAATTATACAGTTCTTATACGTATATATAATACAATATATTAGATCAATATTTAGAATAGAATTAGATAGGGCTAACTCCGATAGGGATAATTCAGATAGGGTAACTCCGTATAGCTAACTACGATATGGCTAAATCAGATAGGGCTAATTCAGATATGGCTAATTAAGATATGGCTAACTCCAATAGGGCTAACTCCCATTTATTATGTATATTATATTAATTTCTCAATATTTGTTTTCAACATAATTAATTTAAATCAAATAAATAATCTAATTCTTATTTCTAAAATATACCATCAATATTTGTTTTTTATAACATAATTAATTTAAATCAAATAAATAATATATTTCTTATTTCTAAACTACACCTAGATTATGCAATTTTCTAATAATAACTCATAATTCTCAACTACCCGCACATATACCGGGCAAAAACGGCTAGTATATATATATATATATATTGATAGTTCTATAATTTATCATTATTCATTTTAATTTTTTAAGAATATAATGATTATACTAATTTAGATTAATCTACATAAATCTTAAATTCAACAGATCATGTGTATATAACAATATAAATTTCATATTATAATATCATTCTTGATAGATGTCCATATTTATGTAAAATCAGGTCAACTTAAATAACATTGAGTTAATATTCCGATGTAATCAATTGATCATAAAAAGTTGTTTACATTTTTGTTAGATAGTTTCATTAAGTCTGTAGGTGTCGGGTGACCTTCACTCGTCAAGGTCACCATAACGAACCTGCCGGTAGCGAAGAGCTCTCCCTTCTTGTCGAACTCGATGCAGATACAGTTACTGGTGTGCGCCTTGATACACGCGAGTTGATTTAGTGACGGGTACTCGAGGATAAATATACAGCCTTGACCGCTGGTCAGGAACACCTGGTCACCTCTACCGTTCCACGTCAGTTCGTTGATCTAAAGGGGGGGTCATAACCTCGTTAGTGTAGGTCGTTCTATTTATAGAAGTTTAATTACGCACACAGCTTTTGAAATTTTGTATTATTTCATAAAGGATTTTCAGTGATATATTTATGAAAATAGATTTTATAAATCGTTCCAATTAAATATACTCTTACTTCTATATCTCCAACTATGTTACTCTTTTATTATTACTTATACTATAGATGCTATACTATATATTCTATACTATAGATACGACATAATTAATGATACTCTATAAATATATTACTATGGTGTCATAAAACTTGAAAACTGTAAATTTATGAAATTATGTTATTAAATATATACGATAGTTAAATATATTATAATAAATGCGCGGTTACAATACATTTTTCATTACCGATAACATAACATACTCTATTTTTCAGCATATATTCAGTGTGAATCATAATATACTTTACGGTACCGCCTATATTAAGCGATCACCAGACTGATGATTCACACCGATACATTACCTCGCATTTGAACTGTTTCTCGCCGATTTTATTCATTGAAGGGTATTCGATGAAGGTTACCAGGTCATCCTTGTTTCCGATAGCGAAACCAGTTCCCAGGGGAGACCAGGCGATGTTGAGATTCTCTCCTGCGAGCATGTGTGTGCGAGTGTATGTATTAGTGTGTGCTAGTGTATGTATTAGTGTGTGCTAGTGTGTGTATGTGTGTGTGGTTTACACATGTATTGTGAGAATTACAAACGAGATTATTGTGGAATACGAAAACAGTGATTCTATAAATAGTGCTGCCTATAAAACATAGATAATAAATGTTTACATTTTGATAAAAGATCACGATAAATCTGAAATTTAGTCCATATAATTTTATAAAAATTGAACACTTAAATCTTAACATTCATAAATGAATGCTTTATTTAATTAATGTACAAATATCACTGTCAGTTTGGCTTGTAATATTTAAAATTAAAGTATAATCAGTGAATGTTGTATACCATGATTCATGGTCCATGAATAACTGCGTTTTAATTAGATAATTTCATAATACTTTGTTTCTTATATTGATCTTAATAAATTATTTTGGATGTAAAATAGTTAGAGAAATCTTCAGAAGTAAAAGGAACGTTGTTTGTATTTATTGTAATATGTGTATGATAATTTATCTAAAAAGATTTAAAGATTAAATAAAAAATAATTTATTATTAAATAGTCGTAATTCACAACAACAAATATACTATAAATATATATGGATATATATTTAAATGACCATTATATATATATAAAATAGAATTATAATATATACTCCACGAGAAATATAATATATACAGTCAACTCCGGATAAGTCGGACTCGCAAGGGACCGAAAAAAGTGTCCGACTTAGCGAGATGTCCGACTAATCCGAGATTCAAAATATCATGTAAATAAGACATGAGATGCGCAGCATGAGTTAAAGGATTACCAAAATGTGGAATTATGCAATAATTAACAAATAAAATGTTGTATTCAATAATATTACTTACTAAAATTATAATATACATTATTTAAAGTAAAAATTTCTGACAATTTATAAAAAGTCCGACTTATCCAATATAAAAATCATAAAAATGACAATAATATGTGTCCGACTTATAGAAAATTCCGACTTATCCAATCCAACTTCTCCAATTAATTTAACATTGAACTAGATACAAATCCAACCAAACCAACTAAATGTATCCGACTTATCCGTAGTCCGACTTACAGAGAGTTGACTGTATTAACAATACTTTTATTTTAATTATCGATATCATCAATCATAATGAAGAGATCATTTTAGTAGGCCGCCTTTATCTGACTGTTCATCCGAATCTAGACCTCTACAATTAAGTAATAATGTCTGACGAACCTTTAGTGGTAATGCAATGTATGGATTTCGAGAGTTTAGTGTCCCAGATTCGAATAGTTTTATCCCCGGAGGCCGTCAGTAGGATTTCTGGCTTAGTCGGGTGCCATCTCAGCTGGTCCACGCTCTCGGTGTGCTCTTTGTATTGTATCAGCTTCGTCTGTATAATATCAACATCATCATCATCATCATCATTATAGTGGTGGTGTAGCTAAAGCTTAGTAGGGCAACGTGCGTGAGTGTTCTACAGATTTTAAATAGTATGCGGAGGGTGTTAACAAATATTCGCTAATATAATGTTATAATTATTATAATAATAATGTTATTTAAAAATCAATATAATATAATTATTATAAGATAGGATAGGATGGTTTATTTATACACCAAATATGGTGAACGATTACCCTCACTGGTGTTGGGAACGAACAAACTAAATTAAACAATAACAGTAAATAAGGTAGCAATATTATATATAAAAATAGATATTATAATGATATTGAATGTATTACATTGTTTGTATTCATACATTGATTGTATTCATACATTCTTATCATAAATATTACTTGTTAATTATTATATAAATTGTTGTATATCTAATAAATAATAATATATTTAAATATATTATTATTTGTATTGCTTGTATTTCCATTAAATGTAACTGATAATAAATTACTAGCATCTATTGGTTATGGGTATCGGGAATTCGTAAAACCCAGATATTATAATAATGATTATTTAAAATCCGGTTTAAAATAAGCCGGTTTTTCCGAAAACGTGTAAAATTAGTTTAAAATGAATTTAAAAATTATTGTAATATATATTAAAATACAGTATTAAATGTCAAACCTATAATGTATATTAATAAACTAGTATATTATATAAGATTATATATGATACATTAAAAAAAATAACCAATCTATCACGTTCAAATGTTGATATCGTTAGTGATTTATCCCAAGAACCAAAAGCAATTTGTTTTCCATCACAATTCCAGCCGAGAGTATGGATTTTTCCAGTATTCTCTTTAAACTCCCTTACACGACCATTACTCTTGAAATATTTTTGCATTTTTTCAAGATACGGTTCACCAACAGGCTTTATATTTTCCGTTATTACGGCTACTTTTTTAAGTGTAGCCATTTTTAAATATAATATATATTAAAAAATATTTCAAAATAAAGCTATTGTTTTCAAAGATAATAGAAAAAATTAAAATAAATACTACCAATGATTTGTTCCTATCTGGGATTTACATAGACATGGATCAAATATATCGGCAATTTACAAGACCTCCTAACTTCTCAGGTTATAGGAGGTCTTGCTATAACCCATAAATATAGAGTACCTCTATATCTATGTTATAACCTCAGGCCCGAGCACTGAATTTACATGGGATATAAAGAGGCCATCAATTTATAAAATAAACCGGCCTCTTTAAAGTAAATAACAAAATATTAACAAAATATTATAATAGATTATCATTTTTAACATTGTGCATAACGCTATATATTAATATATATACTTTGTTAAGTTTGTAAATATTATATGCTTACAAAATTATTTATTAAATGCATACAATATCAACGAAATAACGACTTTATTAGACTATTATTCTGAAATTTTAATAAAATTAATTTATATTTACATTATGGATATTGCTAGGGTTCCTATATATTAATATATATATTTATATATATATATATATATGTTATAGAGTGAGTCATGATAGATTTAGATTGTATAAGAGCGCCTCGACTGCGAATGTATATTGTAGCTATCGCAATCGGTATTCCATAAATACACTGCCACTATCCGATGCACTGGAGTGGAACGCGTTCAGTAAATATTGATTCGCGTTTATGTTATTTGTTTCATTCTGATTTTGGACACAAAACGTATAGTGTCAGTTATTTACTAACTAAAATATAGAATCGACGAACCCGCATACACGGTAAACTATTATTATTATATTATTGTTATTATTATTATTATTATTACATACTATCCTATATAGGTTGATACTGAATAAAGTTGATTAAAATAGAAACACAGTTGTTCTTTCTTCTGTGGATAACAGTACTACGTCTATACGGCGACCGTACAACATTGGTGACAGCGGCTACTAGTATCTCAACTGTAGACAACCGTGTATCGACGCCACGAGAAACCCGGAAGGACAACTGATACCCGTAAAGCAGACGCCACGAGAAACCCGGAAGTACCAATCGGTACCCGGTATCATACACAACTGTGTATCGACGCCACGAGAAACCCGGAAGGACAACTGGTACCCGGTAAAAGAAGACGCCACGAGAAACCCGGAAGGACAACTGATACCCGGTAAAGCAGACGCCACGAGAAACCCGGAAGTACCAATCGGTACCCGGTATCATACGTTAGTGTATTTATTGAGTGCGTGATTGTGGTAGCTAAGTGCAATATACGTGGACTGTTTCAGTGACCTATTTAAAAATTTTTTTTTGCTTTTGTAACTAAAACTATCATGACCGAGGTAGATAAGGATACCAAACCTGTAGGGAGGCCACCTAAGAGGGATTCGAGTTATGTAAAATTGTCAAATTTTAGTGATGGCATAGATGTGAATGAGTGGATAAATATGGCGGATGAATGCGTAAGCTTATTAGGATTTAAAGGGGAGGAGGCAGCTGGATTTATACTTTACCACATACGGGGGGGCGCTAAGTTAGAATTGTCAATGCTAGGCGAGGCTCTATTAAGTAAGCAAGCGATATTTAAGGGTTTGAGGAATAGGTGTAAGCAGAAGAGGGCACGAGGGGAGAGGTTAAGAGTAATGGTAGAAAGGAGACAAGGGGAAGAGGAGAGCATTACTTCTTTTGCGGATGATATTTTAAGATTGGGAGTAGAGTTAAAGGAGGATGTGGATGGTTGGGAATCGTTGATGGTAGACACATTCAAAAGTAATGTATGGGATAGGAGTCTAAGGAGGGAGTTACTAGTGACTGGGGAGCTTAAGACATTCAGCCAGGTACGGGAGAGGGCACGACTGTTCGAGTCACTTAGGGAGGAGGGAAGTGGTGGATATGAGATTCGGGCGGTAAAGGTAGATAGAGTAGATAGTACAGATAGAGATGAAATTAAAAGGCTGGGGAATCATGTTAGAGAACTAGAGTATAGGTTAAGGGAGAGTGGTGGTAGACATGTAGAGAGACATGGGCAAGTAGGTAGACCGATGGTTAGATGTTATCGGTGTGGTGAGATAGGACATATTTCGAGATGGTGTAAAACGGAAACCCATTTAAATGGCAACCCATCTCAGTAGGTCAGGTTACGGGGATGGAGAATAGGTCGAATTCCTGGTTAATAGGTGGTTGTCCGCGAGCAGGGGTTAAGATTAGTGTAGGGACGAGAGGGAGGGTAGTACAGTTTTTAGTTGACACGGGAAGTCAGGTATCAATAATTCCATATAGAATAGTTAAGGAGTTAGGGCTAGAGGTAATAGAATCCCCACAGCTAATGTTAAAGGCAGCTAATGGCATGGGAGTACATAATTATGGCAATGTCATGGTAGATATAGAGCTATGGGGAAAGGTATTAAAAGGAGTAGGATTGGTAGTTACGAAAACAGACGGTGTATGTATATTAGGGATGAATATTCTTGCAATGATCGAGTATAGTAACTGGGAATTAGGTAGTAATCAAGTAGTAGTTGAATGTGATAAGGGTCTAGATATACATATTGGGTGCGATATAAGAAGTAGAAGGAAGGGGATCAAAGGCCTGATTGATCGCTATCGAGACTTATTTGTGAGGAAAGGTAGTCAGTTAGGGTGTGCTAATGTAGAGACCCATAAAATATGGACAGTTGACGAAGTTCCAGTAGCTCAACCATATAGAAGGGTAGTACCGACGGAGGTTGGACCGGTAAAAATACAAATAGAGGAATGGTGTAGAGATGGAGTTATAGTTAAGTCAAAGAGCGCATATGCCAGTCCTTTAGTAGTCGTAAAAAAAAGTAATGGGGATCTGAGACTTTGCGTAGACTATCGTAAATTAAATGCTAAAACTGTCTGGGATGCATATCCCATCCCAAGGGTAGATGATTCATTGGAATATTTAGAATGTACTAAAATATGTTCATGCTTTGACCTTAAATCAGCTTATACGCAAGTAAGATTAGATGTGAAACACCAACATAAAACGGCATTTAGTTCGCCATGGGGCCTATATAAATTCACTAGGATGCCATTCGGTTTGGTTAACGCACCCGCGACTTTCCAAAGAATCATGTCTAATTTATTTAGGGAGGAGATATTTAAGTTTATGGTGTGCTACCTATATGATGTTGTGGTATATTCTAAAACACACGAAGAGCATGTAGAACATGTAGAGATAATATTGAAACGATTAGAAAAGGTGGGACTACGGCTTAATAGTAGTAAGTGTAAACTGTTTATGAAGGAGATTATATTCCTGGGTATGAATATTTCTGAAAATGGGATTAGGACTAATCAGGAGAAAACACGGGCTATTAGTGAGTGGCCTAGGCCAAGAATTTAAAAGAATTAAGATCTTTTCTAGGAGTAGGGTCTTATTATAGGAAATTTATTAAGGGATATTCAACATTAGTGTCACCATTAACGTTATTAACTAAGTCTGGAGAAGGGAAGGGTAGGATTTCAAAGAGGAGAAGTAGGATAATTAATTTAGAATGGAATGAGGAGTGTGAGGTGGCCATGAAATCTTTAAAATCAAAGATTATAGAGGCACCGGTACTAAGTTTACCAAAATATGGGTTTCCCTTTATTTTAGAGACCGATGCCTCAGACGTTGGTCTGGGGGCCGTGTTAAGTCAGAGAATAGATGGTAAATTACGAAAAATAGCATTCGCGAGTAGAACTCTTAGTACAGGGGAGAAAAATAAAGCTAATTACTCTTCAAAAAAACTAGAGTTTATAGCGATAGTTTGGGCAGTATCTGATAAATTCAGACATTATTTAATGGGATCCAAGTGCACTGTATATACGGATAATAGTGCTGTGGCGTATATATCAAGGAAAGGGGAGTTGACAGCATTAGAGCAAAGATGGGTAGCTCGATTGGCACCGTTTGACTTAGATATAAAGTATAGAGCAGGAAGCTTAAATCAGGTAGCCGACGCATTGTCTAGGAAACGAAGTAGTGAAGTAGAAGGGGAGGATATTATGATATTATATGAAGATGACCTAGAGGTTACTGAGGTTAAGGTAGTACATGATATTAGTAAAGAAGAGTTAAGGAAATATCAGTTAGAAGAGAGAGACTTAAGTAAGATTATAGGGGAATTAGAGTCGGGACATCCGAAAGGACACTATAGAATAATAGATGGTATATTATACATGGGTAGAGAGAATGGTAATGATGTTCTAGTAGTGCCAAGGGTAATGATTAAAGAAATATTAGTAGGATTACATGATAAGAATGGGCATCAGGGGATATACCGTACTGTATCTCTGATAAATAGTAGATATACATGGAAAGGTAGATATAAAGATGTAAAGGAATATATACTAAAGTGTGAAGTATGCCAGATATCGAAGCAAGGTAGAATACCTAGAGTAGAGATGGGATCACTAGTGGCATCTAGACCTCTAGAATTAGTATTTCTAGATTTTGTGGGATTAGATAAGGCTTCAGATGGAAGAGATAGCGTCTTGGTTATTACCGACGCATATACAAAATTAGCAAAGGCAGTACCCACTAGGAACCAATTGGCCGTAACAGTAGCAAAGATATTGATGAACGATTGGATTTTCTGCTATGGGCTCCCATTAAGGATACATACGGACCAGGGGAGGAATTTCCAATCAGAAGTAGTTCGAGAGATTTGCAAATTATTTGGTATAAGACAGAGTAGGACAAGTCCCTATCATCCGGAGGGTAATGGTCAATGCGAGCGAATGAATAGGTCAATAATTACTATGTTAAGGACTCTTTGTAGCGAGGACAAAAGTCAATGGCCAATACATCTACCGAAATTAATTCATGCTTATAACTGCACTCCGCATAAAACCACAGGGTTTTCACCATTCTTTCTGATGTTTGGCCGGGAGGAAAATCTACCTGTAGACACACAGATGGGTTTAAGTAGGAGAAATGTAGAAAGTGATTGGGGTTGGGAGACTAGTAAAAAGATGGGTGAAATTAACCGGCTGGTTCTCAAATTACTAGGTGAAACTAATAGAGGTAAGGAGGAATCGAGGGATGATCTCGAAGTTGGGTGTGAGGTATTAGTAAAAAATAGAGTATTAGGCAGGCGGAAATTAGCGAATATTTGGGGCGATGTAAGTTGGACGGTAGAAGGTAAAGTAAGAGATACGTCTGCATATATGATAATGAGAGGGGGGTTAAAAAGGGTTGAGAATAGAAGGAATTTGAGAAAGGTGACATTTAAGTAGTGTAGTATGAAAATGTTGGGGCAACATTTTTTTTTGTAGTAGGGGTGGATGTTATAGAGTGAGTCATGATAGATTTAGATTGTATAAGAGCGCCTCGACTGCGAATGTATATTGTAGCTATCGCAATCGGTATTCCATAAATACACTGCCACTATCCGATGCACTGGAGTGGAACGCGTTCAGTAAATATTGATTCGCGTTTATGTTATTTGTTTCATTCTGATTTTGGACACAAAACGTATAGTGTCAGTTATTTACTAACTAAAATATAGTATCGACGAACCCGCATACACGGTAAACTATTATTATTATAGTATTGTTATTATTATTATTATTATTACATACTATCCTATATAGGTTGATACTGAATAAAGTTGATTAAAATAGAAACACAGTTGTTCTTTCTTCTGTAGATAACAGTACTACGTCTATACGGCGACCGTACAACATATATATATATTATAGTTTATAGCTGAATAAAATATAGGAAGGTACATTTATTAAATGTATAATACATTTATTAATATGATATATTTATATAATATATAACATTTATATATATATATATATATATATATTTATATATAGTTTATTGACTTCAAAAACAATGTGTGGTTATAGGCGTCGTTAGATAATAAAAAACAAAAACAAAAATAAACGGAGAACGAATAATAAAATAAAATAGAACGAATTACAATGACTTAAAATGAACATACAGTTTACGTTTAAACAATGAAATTGATGTAACACAACGAATATCATAAGGAAGAGAATTCCAGCTTTGTATACAAATATATCTAAACTTAAGCCAGCCTAATGATCTCATTAAATCAGATATAGAAACAATTGAAGCAAAGTTTAGTTTATATAATACACGTATAGCACGACGTTGAATACGCTCAAGTTTATACATAAGGTTGACAGGTAAATTACATAATAATGAACAGCAATATATAAGTCTGCTGAAAACTAGCGAGTGAATTAAACATTTCGTCATGGCGAAGGTAAGCTTATTACGAGATTTTCTAATATTATATAGAAAATAGTTGGCAGTGCGAATCATGTTATTAATATGTGGAGAGTAGTCTAGGTGAGATGTTTGAGTGAAACCGAGGGTAGTTATAGATTCAGAAGTTGGTAGAGATAGTAAAAAAGGATGAGTGATTGATAGTGGAGAACTGGGTCTCGAAAATATGATAGTGTCAGTTTTAGTCATATTTAAGGAGAGAGGGTTATGAGAGAACCATTCAGTGAGATCAGTAATACAGTTAAACATAGACATTTGAATCATATCAGAATCACTAGAACTAGGAAATGACGTATATATCTGTAGATCATCAGCATAAAGATGATAGTGAATATTGGATATTTGAGAAAAATTGATTTAATAGGGAGAATATAAATAATGAACAATATAGGCCAAGAACATAGCCTTGTGATACACCATGCATGTTAACATAAGGAGGAGACAACGAGGAGTTAATCTTCACGGAAGATATTCTTGATGACATAAAATACATAAACCAACTGTGTACTTACCGTATATGCCAATTTCATTAAGTATAATTGAAAGAATATTGTGATCTAGGGTATCAAAGGCACTAGATAAATCAAGTAGTACGAGATAGCATAGGGCTTTATTATCAAGAGATATGAGAATATCATTATTGATTAAATTAAGGGCAGTTTCGGTACTACGATGAGGAAGATACGCACTTTGATATTTATCAACAATAGCATTTGACGTAATGTAATTAATAAGTTGAGTGGACACAACTCGTTCTAAGATCTTAGATATTGATGATAACTGAGATATTGGACGATAACTTGATAAATTAGATTGGTCAAGAGTAGTTTTTTTTAAATCTGAATAATATATGAATATTTCATGGAGTGTGGAAAAATAGATGATCTATGAATTATTTCAGTGATAAGTCCAATAAAAGATGGTGATAATGAACGAAGTAGATTGAGTGGAATTGGATCAAGTGGGGAATTCGTTTTCAAGGATGTCATCAGAGAGAGTACAAAGTCATGTGTAGGAAGCGTAAAACATGACCAATGATTCAGATTGGATGTTAAATTGGGATTTAGTCGTACCGAGTTGATGTTTGGAAGTACATTAATAATACTATACATTTTTTGTTGGAAGAAATTAGCAAACAAGGAACAAAGAACTTAATCAGGTTTGTCAGGAAGATGCTTGGTCTGGGTATTACCTACTAAGGTGAAAGATAATTTGTAAGCTTGCTTAGAAGATATTCCATAACTACCGAGCATATCAGTAAATTATGACGATTTGGTAGAGAGAAGTTTTATTCTTGTAAAGCGATCGACAAGCTTTAAATGCAATAAGATCAGAGTCAAGTCTAGAGGATGCATATTTACGTTGTAGTCTACGAAGTAGTTGCCTTAGTTTAATAAGTTCAGTATTAAACCAGGGAGACTTAGAATAAGTTCGGTTGATAAGAGTAATGGAGGGTGCAAAAATATCAAGCGAATGAGATAATGCTAAATTAAAAGAATCAAAAAGTGTAGACAAATCAGAAGATATACTGTTGTTAAGTTGATGGAATTACAGAGTTAACAAACATTGGTTTATCAATAGAGGATATTTTCCGAAATGATCTAGAAGGTCGATTAATTTGAGATACCGGCAAGTTCAAATCAAATAAAATGGCAAAGTGTCACTTTGTGTGATCAGATATTAGAGAACTTTGAGTGGGATATGAAATTAAATTAGAATCAGCTAATGATAAAACTAAGTCAATAGTATTACCATTGGTGTTAGTAGTAAGACGAATATGTTGCGTCAAGGAATACTCAAATATAAGTTCATTCAGAGATAAGGAAGCATAATTATCATTATTAATTTGAATATTAAAATCACCAAGAATAACCGTGTTAACCGATGTAATAGATTCTAGGATAGAGGAGAGGTCAGTTAAGAAACTCCGTAGGCTAGATGAAGGTGGTCGGTAGATAAGTATAATTACAATGGTAAATAAGGAAGGAAACTGAATATTACAGATCAGAATTTCACATGAAGAGAAACATGGGGTAGATGATGAAATAAGCTTAAGTTCCGATGAGAATAACAGAGCTTAGCCGCCACCACGATGTGATATAGACCTATTAGCAAGCAATAATTTAAAACCATCTGGGGTCAGTTGAGAAGCTAGTGCAGAATCATCATTAGTTAGCCAAGTCTCAGTAATAGCAGATATGGAACAATTCGAATCAATAATTGATTGAGTAATCAAATCAACTTTATTACGTACTGATCTAGCATTAAGGAGTTGAAAAGAATACTTTCTGGGATAGTGCACAGGTAGTCATTCAACAGTTCTATCTTTTTTACGCGATTCACAGAAGGAATCATATGATTGGGACCATGTCTCAAACTCTTCAGTACTATGATTATAAGGATCAGCTTTCCAGTCAATAGGAACATCATCGATGTTAGAACGAAGTTGGTAGGTTAAACTCCTTCTATTAAAGACACACTTTAAATTAGTGATACATACTTTGGTGGCATGAAAGAGAATACGACCAGTCTTAATGGTTTCAGGATCAATATATGGTCGTATAAATAGGTACTTAAAGTCTGATGAATGAAGAGATGACCTTGAATGTAATAAACTATCAATCGTACAAGAAGATGATAATACCAGATTAGCAAAGTGAGATCTAAATGAGTAGTCCGTAATAGTGTTGGGATCAAGACGAAGGTGAACAAATAGTGATTTGATATATGTTAAGTTTCTATCGGCAGGTAAAACATGTTCGATTACAAATTGTAATTAAAATTAAATTTCCAAACTTTCTATTGTAATTTACAATAGAAGGTTTGGATGAGCAAGAATAGGTAGGTGTGGGAGGCTTAGGAGGAGTAGCAGTAGAAGAGGATGAAGGTAAGTTAGATTTAACAATATCAGAGTATTTAATAATATTATTATTAGTTTTCTCTTCTAAGGTTTTAATGGTATCCTGCATGGATATTTGATTTAACTGTATTTGATTTTTAATTTCTATTAGATTATTTGATATCGTCAGATTTAGATTTGTTATAATATTGTTATTTTCTAAGTTAATATTTGTTAAATTCAATATTATTTTATTTTGATTTTCAATTATAGTATTTAGGTATTATAAGTATACCTAGTTTTATAATTACTTCTTCTTGTAATTCATTATTTTTTATTTTAGGCGGTATTATTATTTAGTATAAGTTAATATTATATATAAATATGAATACCATATATATATTTTAGTGTATATTTATGCAGGAATGATGTATATATATAAACACAAATATATATATATATATATATATATATATATATATATATATCAATGCATAAATATAAAATTCATATATACTTTAATGCAACAAATAACTATTAGAATATAATCAAATATTTAGAATTAAATTAAATAATGAAATTAAATATATATTATGTAATAATTAAAAATAAAAAGCATGACAAAATAATGAAATATACAACATTTAATTTCCAAAACAAAAAATAAAATTATATGAATAGAATTAATTAAAATGAAATAAACTTACTAAATAAATCAATATATTAATTTATAGAAAAATAATTCACACATGTAAAATAATTATATATATATTAATTCCATATAAAATATGTATATATAATATATTAATAATTAGATAGCGGTCAAGATATAATGTTATCAATAAATTAGCACATATATATGGAAGCATATATATATAATAAATATAATAAAATTTAGTAGAACAAATATAATCAATTTAAATTGAATTGAATTTAATTAGAAAAATAAATAAATAAAGTAACTAAGCTGAGCAAAAGACGTATGTACTGTAGGAAGGATAAAACAAGACTGTATATATATATATATATATATATATATATATATATATCAATACATTCGTGTTCTGTCTCTCTTATTGAACGGTCGTGTTTTCAATTTTACATTTAATTTCTATAAAATCAATTCAAGATAAGTGAACAATAGCTTATTTTATTTTAGAATTATTTATTAAATTCATTACATTCGATATTATATTCTGTTTATATATTATAAATATTTTTCTGTAGGGGAGGGAAGGGGGTAGTGGCCGAGGAGGTAGTAGTGGCCGTTTTAAGTAACGCTTAAATGGTGCTTGATAGGATGAAAAGTTCTATATACAATATTTAGATAGTCAAAATATCTATAATATATAGTAAACTTTTTTTTTAATAATTAATTAATTAACCTAATTTATTATATAATAATTTTTTGTCAAATTTTGACAAAAAACACGATTATATATATGTATGCTTATTTATGTGTAAGAGTATGTGTATATATATAATTAAATCAGTGAATCAAATAAGGGGCATATATGACGTATACGGCGTACGCCGTACGCATTATAAATATAATTATTTAATATTACATAATTACAAAAATATAAATCGAATACATTACGACACCTATCGCATTTTCTGGTATTAGCGGCCACTACTAGCGCCTTGCCTTATTTTAGTGGTTTTTGTAATGCCTAATCAAACGTTTATATTATTAGGTTAAACACTTTATATATAAAAGTGAAATCACAGTATTCTAGAACTATATGATTTTTAGTTAATTCAAAAAAAAGAAGAGCCTAAAATTCAGTATTTATCGATATATTAGAAATCTTCTAAGGCATATGCCTTAGTAATATATATTAATTATCGGCCACTACCTCCTTCCCTCCCCTATATATGTATTGATTTTGTTTATACATGATGAATATTTGTCCAGTATGTATATATTAAATTAATTATTAAAGTAATTATTAATATATTATATCTTCATTAGTATAATTATAACTTACATTTATATTGTAAATTTTTAATAATATACATAAATAAATAGTATTACAAACTAATGGTACGCTTCACTGATTTATTCTAGTTTAATTTATTTACATTTTATATTGATTCATTGTTTATAGTTACTAATTATAGTTATTTCTTCATTATATTTATACATTATACAATATAGTTTCTTAAATTTATATTATAATTATTGGTATACAAATTATCTTTAAATATTTATATTTAAATATTATTAATTACTGATTATTACTATGTCACCAATTTCTAATGATAAACTATATAAATTAATTCAAGATTTATCAGACAAAATTAATAAATCAAATGGTAAAGTTGATTATCAGACAAGTAGGTCCTATAATTTTAAATTTAACAAAGGAAAATAATATATTTGAATAAACAATTAGTAGGTTAATTGTCAAATACAAAATAATAATAGTATTGATATCGATACAATAACTAATACACTTAAGGATATAGAGAATAATAAATATATAGCTAATAATATAATAGTTACCAATACAAATACAGATTCTAATTTAAAAACTGATTTTAATAATAGGTTAATAATTTACCAATAATTTTACAGATTTTATAAATAAAAAATTGGAAACAAAGTTATCATATAATAATATTTTAAATATAGGTATATAAATTAAATTAACCTACATATAAATTAACCTACATAAATTAAATACTAATAACAATAACAAATCTGAAACTGATGATGTATTAGATGATATAGAGTGTACTAAATATATAATTAAGTTAGATAGTTTAGAGACAAAATTAAAAATATTTAAAAATAAAAATAAACTATTTGACACAAAATATATATAAGCCAGCAATTAACTTTCCCATATAGGGGAAAGTCCCGATTACATACCCCTCCTAATACCTACCCCTCTCGTATCTCAGTAACTATAAGAGCTATACAAAAATAATATATACACGAACTGTTAGTAATTTAATTAAAAATATGAATACGTATTTTATTTAAACAAATATTTAATCCTACAATTTTTATTTGATAAAATGTAATATTCTGTTTTTACTTTTTGTAATATTTGAATAATAACTATTTTAAATCATTGTATATACTTTATTAATTAAAAGAAAACTTGATTTTGTGCATAATATTGTAGACCAATAAAATGTTCTTAAATATTATAAAAATAATTCAAGTTGAATAACTATTAACCAAAATATCTTAATTATATCAACCCATATGATTTTCCTAATACCGACCCCCTAAATCACCCTAATTCCGATCCCATGTGATTTATAATATCCAATCAAAATAGATCAGTATTTTACTTTAAATATGTCATAAGATGTTTTTGTATCATTAATATAGATTATGGATACGTGATTCCATTCGATTATATACATACTGATTAATAACAAAATATTAAATAATAATATACACTATTTTAATATAATTACTATAAAGTTTAAATTTAAATTTAATATTACTATTCACTCAATCTTCATATCATACAGACGTGTTTATCAGCTTAGTAATTTTTATAAATATTCCTACACATATTTTTTTTGATTATATTTATTCTATGTACTTTTATTTTATTTATTAAATATATATATTTGTGTATATATGCGTTAATTTATGTTTAAAATTACATCTTATATTGATTATTAGATATTAGTTAAATAATTTACCCACTAATATATATTGTATGTGTAATTTTTAGAATAAATCATTTGTAAATGGATATATACTATTTGACCTATTTTTAATTTAAATTCAATTTATTGATTTTTAATTAAAGTAAATTATTTGTATATTTCATTCTATTTATAATTGAATATATACCTATATTTTGTTTTTTGTTTTTTTTATAAATATTCTATTTAATATATATTTAATTTGATTTAAATTGCATTATAGCATAATATATTTATTTATTTGATTTAATTCTTATAATTATGTATTATATTAAAGTATATATATGTATATATATATATGCGTCAAAGATTTTCCAAAGGAAAGATATTGCACTCCCTATCTATCTCTAGTACCTTTAAAAATGTAAATTTAAAATGAATCTGACAATTAACACTAGATGGCGAAATAGTATATGAAATATTATAACATGTGATATTTTAATTAAGAAATTAAGAAATTACTATACATATAGAAAATTCTTATTATCTGACTAATACCTCTAGATGGCCATATCGAATTATTAGGTTACACAAATATACACAAGTGCAATATCTTTCATTTGGAAAATCTTTGTATGCGTATTAATGTATATTGATATGCATTGATTTTTGTATTTGTATATATATATTTAAGTTGTATGCACATTAGCTTCTGATAGTATATAATATATAAACCGTAGTAAGAAGATTATTAAAAAAAATAAATTTATTTTTCATCAATTTTTACCAAAGATTCTGAACTAGTTTTTTCTGATAAATAAGATAACTCGACTCGGCTAGACTAGATAAACTATTCGTTGCTAAGCATGTTTAATCTTTGTAACAAGTGCAACGTTACTATCAAAATAACAGCTAACACTTTCCTAACCGAGTGTTCACACTGTCTACAGCTCATTTGTCAGGATTGCAATCCCAGCATTCAACTTACATCAATAACTTAAGTTCAACTTAAGTTATGAACTTAAGTTCAACTTAAGTCGATGGTAACACATAAACTTAAGTTATTGATGTAAGTTGAACGTAAGTTTATATGTAAAATAAATAATAGTATATTAGCGTATAAGTATTACCATAGCAAAATATTAACTTATATATTATAATATATTCATTTAAGTTAGATTTAAAACTTAAATTCAATAATATAATCATTTTAATATTGAATACAATATTTAATCAATATGCAATTGCTATATATTAAATATTGGGCAATTATTTCACATGATTTCTATTTGTATTATCAATATAATTATGATTAAAATTGTAGTTCATGAGTCCCCTGCATTAGATTATGATAATATATTAAAATACATAGGATTACTTAAATAATTTTAGGTTTTAAAATAATATTTTATTTATTAAAAACAGTATATTTACTTAAATATTAATTTAAAATAATAATTTATAATTAATTTGCATAGATAAAAATTAAATCAATATTTCAAAATAATTAAAAGGTATAATATTTTATTCTTTCTATAATAAAATAATTATATAAACTTAATAATAATACTTACATCAATAACTTAAGTTGAAATTAAGTTATGAACTTAAGTTATGAACTTAAGTTGAACTTAAGTCGTGTAACATAAGTGTATAATATATTATTTATTATTATTATTATTATTATTATTATTATTATTATTATTATTATTATTATTATTATTATTATTATTATTATTATTATTATTATTATTATTATTATTATTATATTATATATAAACTTACGTTCAACTTACATCAACAACTTAAGTTCAACTTAAGTTTGTAACTTAAGTTCAACTTAAATTCATAACTTAAGTTCAACTTAAGTTCATAACTTAAGTTCAACTTAAGTTATGTAACTTAAGTTTATAATATGAATAAATATATGTTTAAATGTATATTTTTCATCGATATAAAGAAAGTTGATAAGCAATTGAATGTAGTGTATGGCACTATCCGCTACGAGCGCTGCAGTCGAAACCCACTATCTGGCCCACTACTTTTTATTTATAATAATATGTATTTATTATATATATATATATTGATAATCACTACCAATTGTAATGTACTATCTATACTAAAAATAAAATTATATATTTAAAATACATAATATCAACATTCCTCGTAATTTTGTGTATTTAAATTGAAGTTAGAACACTATTTTATTGATTTTATTGATATTTACAATTTAAATCCATTGATATAGATATAAGTCACTTTAATCTATTTCGACGAAAAGCCTACTGTTTTAATATTTGACATATATAATATGACTAATATCCAATCAAAATCACTGATACCATTTTGTTAATTTATCTATAAAAGTGTCATTCACGTGTCTATCTTTTACATGCATTGCGTGCATCAATTGCTTATCCACTTTCTTTATATCGATGATATTTTTATATCATAACTATATTAAACATAAATAATTAATCATAAAATACTAATATTTATATTAATATTTTATTTTAAATTTAAACTTACGTTCAACTTACATCAATAACTTAAGTTGAACTTAAGTTATTAACTTAAGTTGAACTTAAGTTGAGAACTTAAGTTATGAAACATAAGTTATAATAAATAATATTTAATTATATAATTTTTTATTTTATATATTATGTTCCACTAAAGTTGATTATAGTACATTAATAATAATGCTTAAATTTAAATTAATATAAAAAAATTACATCAACAACTTAAGTTCGTAACTTAAGTTCAACTTAAGTTCATAACTTAAGTTCAACTTAAGTTCATAACTTAAGTTGAACTTAAGTTATATAACATAAGTTTATAATATGAATAAATATATGTTTAAATGTATATTTTTATATCATAACTATATTAAACATAAATAATTAATCATAAAATACTAATATTTTATTTTTAATTTAAACTTACATTCAACTTACATCAACAACTTAAGTTCAACTTAAGTTCGTAATTTAAGTTCATAACTTAAGTTCAACTTAAGTTCATAACTTAAGTTGAACTTAAGTTATGTAACTTAAGTTTATAATATGAATAAATATATGTTTAAATGTATATTTTTATATCATAACTATATTAAACATAAATAATTAATCATAAAATACTAATATTTATATTAATATTTTATTTTAAATTTAAACTTACGTTCAACTTACATCAATAACTTAAGTTGAACTTAAGTTATGAAACATAAGTTATAATAAATAATATTTAATTATATAATTTTTTATTTTATATATTATGTTCTACTAAATTTGATTATAGTACATTAATAATAATGCTTAAATTTATATTAATATAAAAAAATTATATCACAACTTAAGTTCAACTTAAGTCGATAAACTTAAGTTCAACTTACATCATAACTTAAGTTCAACTTAAGTGTTGATGTAAGTTGAATGCTGGGATGATATACCTATCAAAATTGCAAAGGTGATACAGGGAAATAGTGACATAGGTGTAACCTGGAAATGTATAAGTTGCCGATTGAACTGCATACCACTTAATTTATCAACAATTGACGAAAAACTTAAACAAATTCAAGAATCTATTTGCGAAATCAAAAATAAATCTTCTGAGACTGATAAACCATTGTGGTCAAGTATTGTCAAAACTTCCCTGATTGAACATAAGAAAGAAACAGATAACACAGAACAAGATACATTTTTCCAAGAAAGCAACCATATCATTCACAGTGTCGACAACTCTAATGACCCTAAAGTATTTGTAAATGAACTAATATCGGAGCAACTCAAGCTCACAATAATACCTTTAAGTATTAAACGTATCGGAATTACTACAGATTACGCTACAAAGAATACAAAGAATAAAAAGGATACAAAGAATCTAATCCGCATAAGATGAAAATGCATATCTGACAAAGAAATTGTATCAAAATCACTTAATCTTTTAAAAGATGCACCGAATAAATTCAAATCCATAACAATTGCTGATGACCTAACATTAGAACAACAAAATAATCGACGACAATTAATCAAAAAGGCAAATGAACTAAATGAAAAAGAAACTGAATCGGATAGGTACCCAGGCTACCAAATTTATTTGAAATAACTAGGTACAGGTTATATTTCCATGGTTAGAATAGATGGTTGTTTTGTGAACATTACTGCTGTTATTACTGCTGCATAAACACTCCTTCATACCTAGTTATTTACCGGTTACAAGGTTAACTTTACTACTTTAATTATTTGTTTTAAATAGGGGAATAGTTGGATATTTAAATAGGTAAATAACTAGGTACATGTTTTATTTACTCGGTTATTTTATGTAAATGACTCCTGCATAAACACTCCTTTAATACCTAGTTATTTACCGGTTACAAGGTTATCTTTACTACTTTAATTATTTGTTTTAAATAGGTGAATAGTTGGGTATTTAAATAGGTAAATAACTAGATAC
Organism: Osedax fenrisi; assembly: GCA_964019155.1. Lineage (NCBI taxonomy): Eukaryota > Metazoa > Annelida > Polychaeta > Sabellida > Siboglinidae > Osedax > Osedax fenrisi. The sequence goes on along the minus strand of OZ025239.1, from coordinate 70,623,165 downwards.
ATGTTTTATTTACTCGGTTATTTTATGTAAATGACTCCTGCATAAACACTCCTTCAATACCTAGTTATTTACCGGTTACAAGGTTATCTTTACTACTTTAATTATTTGTTTTAAATAGGTGAATAGTTGGGTATTTAAATAGGTAAATAACTAGATACATGTTTTATTTACTCAGTTATTTTATGTAAATGACTCCTGCATAAACACTCCTTCAATACCTAGTTATTAACTTGGTACCAGGTTATATTTACTGCTGTTATTTATATTGGTACTAGGTTATACTTACTGCAGTTATTTAACTTGCTACTAGGTTATATTTAATTCTATAACTATATGTTAGCTAGATGAATAGATACATATAAAAAAACACTAAAGCTCAAATTATTAATAATTTTTATTTATAAATAGATTTAAACGTCACATCAGTCCTCCAAATCTGTCTTTTCTGATACCTATGGAAAAAAATAATTAATAAATATCGAAGTGAATATGTATTATACAATAACTAAAAATGAAACTGTCTATATTAACATCATCAAGTTCCTTTGTCCTTCTATTGCCCCTTTGTTGCATTTCCTTTAGCACCTCTCCTAATCTAGGACTTTACAGGCCTCCGAAATGTTCTTTGCATAAAGCTGATGGAAATATAATAATAATTAATAAATATTTAAGTTTTATTTATACATTATTTAAAAAATAAAATGTCTATATTAGTAATAAATATATAAATATTGTGTAGGGATAGGTCAGGATGGTATTTGTGAATGATGTCTTTTTTAATTTTTGGAAGTTTATTTCATGTTTAAATATTGCTTTATAGATTGTGAGAATATATTTGAATTGATATTCAACCCATTACAAATACTAGTTTTGAATACATTTTTTCAATATGAAAATGTATAAATTATAATATAATGTAATAAGCATTATAATATTCATATAAATATAAGAAAATGTGTCTTATATATGAAAATATAAAAATAGATCAATATATACTATATGAAATTGTATATGAACAAATGTTATATATATATGCATTACTATGAGGAACCAAAAAAATATGTTTATAAAATATACATACATTAATCATAATACATTAAACATAATGCATTATATATGATCACTATCAAATATGTATTATAATTATATAAATAGAATTTTTAATCAAATTGAAATTTGTAAATTTATATAACAATAGAATATATATTTTCATATTTTAATTTAGAACTCATAAATAATATAAAAATATATAAATATATACTATTAATATGTAATACTAATATGAAATTGTATATGAATAAATGTAGATCTTATATACAATCAGTATATATGATCACTATATATTATTAAATACACCAAATAATATATAATATACAATCAGTATATATGATCACTATATATTAAATACACCAAATAATATATAAAGTATATAGTATAATATCAAATATAAATGATAATCAAATATTTATTATAATTAAATAAAAATGTTCATATATTAATTTAGAACACAAATAATATAAAAATAAATCAATATATGAATATATGAAATTGTATATGAACAAATGTTATATATATATATATATATATATATATATATATATGCATTATATATATTCACTATATATTATTAAATATAACAAATAATATATATAAAGTATATATTATAATATCAAATATTTATTATAATTATATAAATTGAATTTTAAATTTATATAACAATAGAATATATATTTTCATATTTTAATTTAGAACATATAAATAATATAAAAAATAGATAAATACATTTATTAATTTAAGAAATTTGTTAATTTATATAACAATAGAATATATATTTTCATATTTTAATTAAGAACTTATTAATAATATAAAATTGTATAAATACATACTATATGAAATTGTATATGAAAAATGTTGATATTACATACAATCAGTATATATGATCACTATATATTATTAAATACCACAAATAATATATATAAAGTATATAGCTATAATAGATATATAGTATAGGTATATAGGTATATAGTATAATATCCAATATAATTTATAATCAAATATTTATTATAATTATATAAATTGAATTTTTAAATCAATTGAAATATGTAAATTTATATAACAATAGAATATATATTTTCATATGTTAATTTAGAACTCATAAATAATATAAAAATAGATCAATATATACTATAAGAAATTGTATATGAACAAATGTTATATATATATATATATATATATATATATATGCATTATTAGAGAAACCAGAAAATAGGTTTATAAAATATACATACATTAAACATTATGCATTATATATGATCACTATAAGTTATACAAAAATATTTATTATAAATAAATAAATAGAATTTTTAATAAAATTTAAATTTATATAATTTGTAAATTTACTTTACAATAGAATATAATATATTTCATATTTTAATTTACAACTCATAAACAATATAAAAATAGATCAAATCATAATATATATATAGAAATATAATTGATAATATATATATATATATATATATATATATATATATATATATATATATATATATTTATAATATATATGCATTATTAAGAGTAACCATAACATAGGTTTATAAAATATACGTTTATTAAACATTATTCATATTTAATATTATAAAATATAATAAATATAAAGTATAATATCCAATATTTATAAACAAATATTTATTATAAATATATAAATTGAAATTTGTATAATTTGTAATTTATATAATAATAGAATATAATCTCATTTTAATACAATATATTATATATAATCAGTATATATATATGCATTATTATAAGGAACCATCAAATTGGTTTATAAAATATACATTTATAAAACATTATTCATTATACTATCTATATATTTATATATAGGATAAGGTATTACAATAATAAATAAATAAATATATAAAGTAACTCTCTCTTGTATAAGAATAAATTTGTTTTAATCAATGGGTCTACAATATATAGATATTTAATATTGTGACTTTAGTAATGCCAATGTATTTTTAAAAAATAGACAATGAAATAATTGTAATATATATGTATCCATATGAATAACTATATGTAATACATATCTAATTAAAATTAATTTCTTTGACTACAAAGTATGTTCACATGGGAACAACCTTTTTTATAAAATATAATACTAATCACTGTGATATATATATATATATATATATATATATATATATCAGTGATTATATATATATTGCCTAAATCTGATAATAATATATTATATTGAATATTATGAATATTATATCAACTATTAATGACTAATAGTGTTTATTGTGAATTAATGTTTTATATAAATAGGTCATTTCCAATCATATTTATAATTATATTTGTAATATTAATTTATATAGATATAAATTATATAGAAACTCACCATTTATGCATATTCCTCCTCTGATTGCAGTGTGTTCTCTAGCTCCAGTAAATACCCAGTTGATGGAACTGCAACGGAGACACTAGATATAATAGCATCCTCTGTATTGTTCTTTACCTTGTTCTGAAAATATATTGAATACAAATTAAATTATATATATATATATATATATATATATATATATATATATATATAATTGATATATATATATTAAACAGTTCATCCAACACATTATTTTTATGTGTAGAATTATTTAATTTTATATAATTGTTGTAACTAGTATATAGGAAAAAATGTATATAGTATATTAAAATTTTAATTATTCATTAATAATATAAATTTATTTATGTATGCCAAATAAAAGTTATATATATATGTGCAGTAAACTTGATAACAGTGGGTATCACCAGTATCGGTTATAACTGAAATATTATGATTTGAATACAATAATATTAACTATATTAAAAACAAATAACTTATGGATAATAATATGGATAGTTTAATATTCCAACATACAAAAAACTGTAAAATTACTATTTGAAAACAAATATACTACTAGTTATTCACTACTATTCAAAGGAATCTATTATTTAATATATATATATATATATATATATATATATATATATCAATACATTTATAATTAATGTTTTTACTATGTAAAGTAATATCTAAATACTATAACTATGATTGAAATATAGTATTTTAATTCTAAATAATTATTGAAAACTATAATATTTGAACAACTCTGGTATTTTTTATTTTTGGTTTAAACTTAGATAACTCAAAAACACAACCTGACCAACCCTGCTAATAACTGATTTGATAAATGTATACATTAATGTATAATATTATCAAAAATGATAAAAACAAATTTACTTTTCATCATATATTTACTAACAAATGAATTATTGATACTGTTCTGTGTTGTGAATGCTTTGCTCCATCATAAACTGATTCTATGGGTAGACCATTAAACACTTTATTACGATTACCTGAAAATATATGTTATTTTACATTAGAATCAGAATTATAGCGGCACTTATTTAAAAATAGTTTCGTGTGAGGTATCCCAATAGCGAAATATAGTTACAGTTTTAAATAGATGGCATAAGTTCATATACATGTTATATAATAATAATATCAGAATTTAGGCATGACAATGTTAAACGAAGAAGCGAGATACTTATATCTAGTCGTTTACCCATTTCACTTTCCTAAAGAATATTTATGAGGAGAAAAGTATAGTGAAAGTAAAATTAAAATAAATATAATAAAATTTTAAGATTTAAAGTTAGTAAAATTATATACAAAATAACAAAATTATCAATACACATTTAATTATTTAGTTTTCTATTAGAATAATACATTTATAAAAAATCAGAGATATTAAATTTATATCAAGAATAGCCAACAATAATTGAAAATAATGAGGATAGATGGTGTATCAACTTCAGGGATATGGGTGCGTCAGGTCCAATGATGTAGGGATCATATTTGTTCCAAGAATAAGAACACTGACAATACTTTCCTCTCAATACAAGTATATCCATTTCTTCGATACGTACCATACCCACATTAACACAAAAATATCAGCCATTCCGTCATAAAAAAAAACAATATAAAATAGATTTAACGTACATAATACGTTAATATGTCCATAATTATATATTATCTTTTAATCACATATTTACTAACAAATGAATTATTTCAGTTCTGTGTTGTAGATACTCCATAAACTGATCCTATCGGTAGACCAATAAGTACTTTATTACGATCACCTGCAAATATATCTTATTTTAGTTTGGAATCACAGTTTTAGTCGCTTTATTTAAAATATAATTGTTTGGCATCTAAATAATTAAATATACGATACTAAATAGATAGAAAAAGTGTTCATACATTTTATATGTACCTGATAATATACTTTTAAAGTGTAAATATATATAGAATCGGTCTCATATTTATTTATGGTACATAATACGCACATGAAAATCCGCAAGAGATATATTTTATAAATTAAATTTCACTAGTGCAACAGCTTAGTAGTATATATTGGGAATAATATTATATATATATATATATTATCGAGATAATCTCGTACGGTTACCAGTAAACGATATTATCTCGTACGACTTGAGTCCAATTATTAAATTTAATTTAATTCATAATTATACAGTTCTTATACGAATATATATAATACAATATATTATATCAATATTAATAAGTTATTATATATAATCGTATAAGAACTATATAATTATGAAATAAATTAAATATAGTATGTTGTTCAAAAATACCTCTTACGAGATTACTGGCTACCTCTCGTACGTTGATAATCAGATATTATATGAGATATATGATATAAAATAGTTAATAAATATTTATTCGTAGCATAAATTATGCACTAGGCACAATGTGAGGTATTTTATTAATACGGTAATATAATAATTATTATTAAATATATATTGAATAATTTATATTAGTTGTATTGTAATGATAATAATTAGTTATAATGTATAACTATGTGGAGTAATAAAATAGTCAATTATATTATATAATTTTAATATATGTTACAAATTATGTGCAGATAATACTTAATATGTCACGATTTTTGTGCGGATTACGTCCAGATATCACATAGTTTAACTAAGATAACTATGATGGTTATCATCCAGGGTTATCATAGTTAATACTTTATAAATATTATTGAATTAAGTATAATGAATAAAATATAATTATTATAATAATACACACATTTCTAGAATATATTTCTAATATTATTATAATATTATAATAATTATATATATTTAATATAATATTATATAATTATTATAATAATATAAGAAATAATAATTATGGATATATAAATTATATAATATAATGTATACGGAATTTCTGGATCTATTTCGCCATTTTCGTTATTTAGAGCGCTTACGTGGTTCTATATCTAAATAATATTTAGTAAATACCCGAAGCTAGTCTTATAACTATGATAACATATTTTACTACAACTATTGAAACAATGTATATATATATTTTTTAAATAATTTTAAAATATATAATTTTAATATTTAAATTATTAAGTTATGCGTACATTATTAAACAAGTTATAAATATTTAAAAAATATATCAAATATTTTGTAATTCATATAGTATTATAATATTATTATTAATATAATTAATATAATTATTATTATATCATATAATATTATATTATATTATATTATATTATATTATATTATATATTTAATATATAATATTATATATTTAATATAATATTAAATATATGAATTATTAAATTTATTTTATCTTTTAAATATCTAAATAAAACCTTTTTCTTTTTGTCATTAGTCATCATGTGTTTAGATATTTTGCTTGAAGTATTTATATGTTATAATACAGAATCTTATGTTATACTATTAATATAAACATGATAATATGATACAAATATTATTTTAGAGTTAAAGTAAATTCTAGAAGGATGCGAGCAACATGTTTTCACACGTGATATGTTATGGGCGGGGCTTGTGAGCGTGCACTTCGAAGACATGAATATTATATACAAGGACTTGAACTATTCTCAGAATAGTTCTTAATAATTCTGCATGTTAAAAACAATGACTTCGCTATAGGCTATTTGAATTGAGTGATTAGCCGGGTGATTAGTTATTACTTTAACTTTACATGAATTATTGACTTTGCAGTGATATATAATGTATATTCATACACGATTATTCAGATCTAAATATAACTTATACGCGTGCATATAGGCCTACATTATATTATAATATATATTAATACATTTGATTTTTTATTAAATTTAAATTATTACTATTAGAAATTATTCGATTATAATTCGAATATGTTACGTACATATGATATAGATATAGTTTTAGAATGCCCGTTTAATTTCAAGTAGAAACAATATATTAAATATGTATAATAATATAATCCATCGCTAAGTTATCCGTAATAGTAACTGTACAATTAAGAATTTGTTAATAAATTGTTGTTGTTATTAAATTCAATTATTACTATTATAAATTATAAGTTAACTTATAGTAATTACTATAACATTTACTATAACGGATAACATATTGATGGATTATATTATTATTATAATAATTATACATATATAATATATTTGTTCTAGGTACTACTTTAAATACAGCATAATAGCATAATCATTATGATATGTAAACATGTAATTACCATCGATGTAAATAAAAGATTATTTACATCGATGGTAATTACATGTTAAACATGATGTTTACATGTTTAGAACTCATGAGTTCTATATAGTATCTATAATAGTTTCATTCCAAATTCCACTTAATTTCTAGAAGAAGTAATATATAATATTGTTTAAATATATATATATATATATATATATATATATATATATATATATATATATCTACAGTAACAGTAATTACTGTTACTGTTTTACTGGTTAACTATTTCTATATATAATTTCTGAAAGTCCAATTAATTGTAAATAGAAGCAATATATTATACATATATAATAATATTATATTAAATATAACATAACGATACGTATATATAATAGTAGATCCTAAGTCCTAGGTACTAAGTCACTTATTAAAGTCAATTACCTAATTCTCTTAAGTAAGCCTTGCTGTAGGCCCTTACAGTGTAAGGGCAGGTATATTTTGTAATTATTTGTGACATCTTTTGTTCTACAATTACTTAATTACTTTCGAACAAATATATACAAATATCTACACATTATTATTAAGTTAAACATTAATTTTATAATAAAGTAACACCATAATAGGTCAACTGTTATATTATGAATTATATTATAATTCAAAAATGAATAGTATTAGGTTATATTATATATTTACCTATATTATTATTTACTAATTTATCTATATCCACTTATCTCTATAATTAAATCCCACATATTTAAATTATACGTAAATTAATATAAATAAATAATTGTGATTTAGCCAGGATGTCTAGCATGATATCATATGTAACATATGTATTAGAATACATTTTGTATAAAAGTCTAGGTTCGAATCCCCGCCGTTGCATAATTTTTTTTATTAATATTTATATATATATATACCGACAAATTTGTATATTAATATATATTTATTAATTTATAAATTATATAATTAATTAATTATATAATTTATAAATAAATATTATTCAAATAATATTAATATTAATAATTCATATATTATATATATATATATATATATATTATTTTAATATATTTAAATAATTTATTCTTCTAAATAAATTAATAATATTAATATTAATTTGTAATGCTATTATGCTGATATTATGTTGTTATTATTATAATTGCAATATAATAGCAGCATAATATACATGTAATAGCAAAATAATAGTAGCATAATAGAATTACAAATTAATAACAGCATAATAGATTTTTAATGGCAACATAATACAGCATAATAGCATAATGTAAACATTTGAGGCTATTATGTATGCTATTATGCTTCTATTATTAGGATATTACTGTTAGCAGGGTTTAGTAATGTAAATAAATAGATACCAAATGATATATAACCTATAGTTATGAAAATAACATGCTACCTAATGATATATAACCTATAGTTATGAATATAACATGCTACCTAATGATATATAACCTATAGTTATGAAAATAACATGCTACCTAATGATATATAACCTATAGTTATGAAAATAACATGCTACCTAATGATATATAACCTATAGTTATGAAAATAACATGCTACCTAATGATATATAACCTATAGTTATGAAAATAACATGCTACCTAATGATATATAACCTATAGTTATGAAAATAACATGCTACCATATGATATATAACCTAGAGTTATGAAAATAACATGCTACCTAATGATATATAACCTATAGTTATGAAAATAACATGCTACCTAATGATATATAACCTATAGTTATGAAAATAACATGCTACCTAATGATATATAACATATAGTTATGAAAATAACATGCTACCTAATGATATATAACCTATAGTTATGAAAATAACATGCTACCTATTGATATATAACCTAGAGTTATGAAAATACCCGGATACCTAATGATATATAACCTAAAGTTATTTTTACTACTAATTTTATACCAATTTATTGATGATTTGGTAGCCTGGGTATATATAACTATAAAACATGTGGTAAGATACAATCGTTATTCAAAAAACCACTTTATAAAAATGCTGAAACCTCCAGAGAAAAAAGACCAAACGGATTAATACAATGTGTATTATTGAATGCATATTCGGTGTGTAACAAATCGTTAACTTTGATCCAATTTTTCAATGAAAATAATATTGACATTGCATTTATCACGGAAACTTGGTTGAAAGACAACGATACTCATATCATATCCGAATTATCTAAACCACCATACATCTTTAATAGCTACCCTCGTATAGGTCATGCTGGCGGCATCGGAATACTTCATAAATCAACAATATCATTAACTACTTCAAAACACTTGCTTACATCTTCAGCTGAAATAGTAATTTGTTCTTTTTCTTGCCGAGGCTCAGTGATCATAAAAACTATAATTATATATCGTCCACCAAACTTGGATTTTAAACAATTCCTTGCCAATTTCACAATACACATTCAACCAATTATCACTAAAAATACAATTATACTAGGTGATTTAAATATACACGTCAACAATACAACACTGAAATCATCTATTCTGTTCAATTCAACATTGATTAAAAATTCATTAGAGCAACACATCAAATTCTCAACTCACGTTCATGGAAATACATTAGATTTGATAATAACCAGAAATAATTCTCATATTACATCTAACTATTCTTGTTCAAAACTAATTTCAGACCACTATGCTATTAAATTCTTGATCAACTCTGTAACACCCAAACGACCAAGAAAAACAATAACATATAGAAAGTTATCACTAATAAATGATGTTGATTTCTCCTATGATTTATATCTAAAACTATCCGAACATTCCACTTTACAACCACTCGAAAACCTGAATACATCTTTAATTTCAACACTAAATGCGCATGCATCAACAAAAACTACTACCATAACAGAACGATCTAACAACGAATGGTACACAAATGAATGTGCAGAACATAAAAGATTACGTAACATGAAAAATTGTATAGAAAGTCACTGTCATCAAATGATCTTAAAAATTACAGAAACCTACAACATGAACATAATCTGATGTTATTACTGGCAAAATCAGAATATAATGCTAACAAAATAATAAATGCTGGACATAATCTGAAAATACTATTTGAAATTTCAAACGATCTTCTAGGAAGAACAACTAACCGGATACTTCCTAATTTAAACGATGACGTATGCGCAAACTCTTTTCATAATTTACATTATTTTTTATTATTACATTATAATTTACATTATTTGTATATTAATTTTCATTATTACATATTATAATTTTACTTTCGATTAAAGTTACAGACAATCATAGATTCCTTACCTATATGCACTTATTCCTATCAACCTCTGAATAGTGACATCCAAATTATTGACAGTTTTTCTCCCCATCTATTGAAAAAATTGAAATTTTAATACGAACTATTAAATCAACATCAAAAGAAGATCATCTACCATTGAAATTACTGCAGTTTCAAGAATCTACACGAGCTCCGTATCTCCTTCAGATAATCAAGTGTTCATTCGAATCAGGTACTTTTCCTGCTTCTATGAAATTTTCATCAATAATACCATTGATCAAGAAACCTGGAAGCGATAAGAATATCCTGCAAAATTATCGACCTATTTCTCAACTTACTGCTTTCTCCAAACTCCTCGAACGAATTGTTTCTACACAAATATTCAGTCATCTATTAGCTGCAAAAGTACTTCATCCTCACCAAAGTGCTTATATGCCCGGACTGAGCACAGAGACAGCCCTAAGCCGTATAAATGATGATGTTCTCAACAATAAAACCGGCTCACTCATGTTTAGATTTATCTGCTGCCTTCGATACGCTCAACCACAAGATTCTTATACAAAGGCTAATCGAGAGTTGATTTTCTGGGAAAGCTTTAGATTGGTTAAAATCGTACATTTATGATAGAATGAGTAGAGTCAGTAGGCGATTATTGTACCGAATATCAAAAGATGACTCACGGAGTACCACAAGGATCTGTACTAGGTCCACTACTTTTTTCGATATACTTATAACCTGTTTTCAAAATCTTCGCCAACCATCCATTGATTAAATTTCATTCATACGCCGATGACATCCACATTTTTACTGATGCTGATAATGAAAATGACTCATCTGCCCACATCCGTTTGCAGAACTGTCTACGTGAACTCTCTATCTGGTTTCACGAAAACTCATTACAACTGAACCCTTTAAAAACTGAAGTAATGTACGTCAATCACACTTCTAAACACTTTTCAACATCGTTAACTTTTTCATTTGACAAGTGTTTATTATCATCATCACAAACGATAAAGAATTTGGGTGTAATTTTGAATTCTAACCACGACATGAAATCTTTTATATCAGAAAAAATTCGTTCAGTAAACTTTCAACTAAGATCAGAAAATCTTTAAATTTCTTTACTTGCAAAATGTTAGTGACTAGTTTAGTAATAGGAGTTTTCGATTATTGTAATGTGCTGCGTATAGGTCTACCAGCTATCACATTGGCTGAACTTACCTCCCTTCAACGATATGCTGTAAGTATAATTCACAAGCTACCTCAACGAGAAGAAAATAACCATATCAGCATCACACAATTAATGAAGGAATTACACTGGCTACCCATAAAAGAAAGAATCATCTATAAAATATGTCTCATGACTCATAATGCACTCCACTTTGAAACGCCGTCATATTTATATGAATTGATAGAGAGAATCCACCAGACAAGAAGTCTCAGGCCGTGTCATGTTAATCGTATACGACCTAGATCGACAATACATTTTACTGCTGCCCGTTCACGCGCCTTCTCGTCACAAACACCGATAGCCTGGAACTCACTACCTGCAACACTCCGTGCTGAAAGAAACTCAGAAAAGTTCAAAAAGAATTTAAAAACATAATTATTTACAATATAACTTTCTTATTATTTCATTATACATTATTGTTAACTTAATTGTTTAAACGATGTCTAAATAACAATTCTTCTTCTTCTTCTACTATTAAAACATAAATTCAATAAAAAATAATTGCGTGTATGTTATAATTAATTATATTTATGAATACCTACTATGTTGATTGGATATTATAATACTAATATTATTTATACCACGATTATTTTAGGGGGCGGTAATAGGAGAAGAGGGTCGGTAGTAGGAACAGATCCGATTACCGACCCCCCTGTTTATTCTTGTAAATATAATTATATCAATTTAAAATAGCCACATTATTCATTGCCATAATATTACCCTATTTACAAAATTTCAAATAAATATATTTAATATTGAATAAGTTATTACAAATAATCATTTAGGGTTCGGTAATCGGAGACTTTCCACTAAGTGTTAAATGTATATATATAAGAGTTTATTTATATTTGAAATATTAATTAAATTTAACACCATACAAAAGTTGTATTATATCGCACCTGAACACGTTATCATTACCAATAGGTATACTTTATATATACATACTTTATATATCGTACATAGTATACATAATATACAGTAATACAATATATGCAATGCATTACGATGTGCGCATTACGTAATATATTGATTACGTAATATCGTTGTAGGCCGCAATATTAAGTTTTGATTGGTGCAATGGGTCAATTAGTAGGTCAACATACGAATATCGAAAAAAATAGGTTGAATAATTGATAAAATATATATAATCATATAATAAAATCATATAATAAAATCATATAATAACAGATTTCGATAAAAAAAAATATAATTTTTTTTTATATTATAGTAATTAAATATACAAGGAGAGAATAATGTGATAACATATATATATATATATATATATATATATATATATATATATATATATATATATTAATATCTATAAATTTATACACCATTTTGAATATATGACAATTAAAAACTAAGAACTGTTTGATAAATATTACACATTTTCAGCATATTATATTAACAGTTTGGTTTACTGGGTACCGAAGTCATGGTATATGTATACATGTATACAAGTATATATACTGTATACATACTTCATATCCATGTATGTATTTTTATATGTATGTATGCGTGTTTGTGCGTATATTTGTATGATTATATGTGTTTATGTGCTTATGTGTGCTAATTTGTATATATATATATATATATATATATATATATATATATAATTAAACGGTGTATAAAACATACACTATATATTAGATAAAAAGAGCGTAGGACATTAAATATATAGTATCAATGTAATTAGTTAATTCATAGAATGCAATGAATCGTCTATACATTTATTTATATTCTAACTCTAATTCACAAAGGTAATCATATAATTCCTACATATATGTATACCTATGTATACTATATTACATATCTGTCGATCCTTTTACGATCACGATCCTTTTAAAATTGACTTTCCGCTTTCCGCTTGCTTAATAGGCCGTTCACATCAACTCCGTTTTATTTTAACTCCGATTTATGCTCCGATTTTTAGATCCGATTTTTAGCTCCGTAAACTATAAATCTATGTCGGCGTCACATTGACTCCGAAAAATTAACTCCGAAATTAGCTCCGACAAAATAATTGTATTTATTAATTTTCAAATTTATTATTATATTTATTTGTTTACAAAATTCGAAATCTTTGTTAATAAATATTGTAACTTACATTAAAGCATAATATGCATGCGAATAGATTTATCATAATATATGTAATATTAATTAATTAATAATACGTGTCGAGTTAACAAATTACAAAAATGTATATTATATTCATAATATGAGTTTAAAAGTGCTGTTTTGGCATATTTATTATGTAAATAGAATTATAATTAATTTATAACACATCAAAGGATTTTAATATTTTTAACACATTAATTTTAATATTAATTTTATAATTATATTCTATACATAATTATTATATTATATATTATTATATATTATATTATGATAATATTTCATTATTATAATCCGATATCATTATGCAGTGATTATACATTATATTTAATCATGTATATTTATGCTATCTTACAAAATATAATTGATCATTCTATATAATTCTATCAAATTATATTGCCAGCAGTAAATTTGATCGATATATATCTTATCTCTAATAATGTACAATATTATATATGATATCACATCATTTAATCGGTTATATATTTCAATTAAAATTAGTAAATATGATCTATATGTAGATTTTAGTGACACATATGATGTGTCACTCAAATCTAAATATAGATCATAGTTACTAATTTTAATTGAAATATATAACCCAAGCAATATGCATATCGTGCAGTTAAATATACACCTGTATAATTAGATCATACAAATTATGATATTTTCAAGTTGTATCATGCTTAGTAATTTGATTAATTAATAACATTATGTATATATATATATATTATGTTATTCTTATTAATATTAAGTGAATATATATTTACGGCCTCATTTATTTTGATTATTATACGTCTTTTATATTTCGAATTACTAAACCTATCTACATATTACGATGTTTATTATCCTTAGTAGGTCTATATGTTTGTCTATATCTAAAATAGAATCCAAAAGTTACGAAAGAATTATAAATTATTTAACTATATATAATATAAAATAAAAATTGAATATAATATTTTAAAATTTAAATCCCACAAATTGATATAAAATACCTCCGTAAATTTTTAGCTCCGGTAAAAACTCAACATGTTGAGATTTTACCGGAGCTAAAATAATTCTTCAACATCCCATAAAACGGAGCTATTTTATCTATTTTTCGGAGTTATTTACCGGAGCTAACTACTTTTCGGAGCTAATTATCGGATCGGAGGTAAAAACGGAGTTGATGTGAATGGCCTATAATGAAAGATGATTTAAAAATATCGCCGATTATAAATTAGAATATTACCTGGCTGTAATAAAAACAGCATATTTTGTACATTATAAATGCGAAATTAATATATTCGAGTATTGAATAGCCTCTGAATGGAATGCTCTCTTAACTGTGCGGATAATGTCCACATGTAGGATCAGTGGTGTTATTGCTGCTACCATAGTACAACAATAGGTGTTATTCTCGTTATACACCACGTGATATGCCTTCAATTATAATACGTTCTAGAACATACGATACATGACTATTAACTATAGATTATGGTATATATATAGACCATAGTCTAAATATATATATATATATATTACTCTATACTATGGTCAATATATATATATATATATATATATATATAATTATATATAAATAGACTATAGTCTATATGTCAGTACATATTGGTCAGGACATTCACCTCACTAAACCATCCATCTTATGAAAGTATTAAATACCTTTGTGGTGGCATGGAATATCTATTCTGATACAATCACAATTGAGGATCACGTATAAGGGCCGCTCACTATAGTGAGCGGCCCTTATATATAACTGTCAAATAACAAAAAGCTTTGATACAATAATACAATACTAACTAATTTATAACTAATGAACGATATGCGATAACGAAAATAGGTAGACATACATAGGCGTACGTAGACATACATACATATCAGTTTACTGACGTGCTGGTGCGTGTACTTTTAATAGGTAACTTTTATTCAACCTATGTTTTTCGATATTCGTACGTTGACCTATAGGTATATATATATATATATGAATGAATGAATGCATTTTTATTTATACACAAAAATAACGTTGGACGTTCTCTATTGTGTAAACAAAAATATAAAATAACAAAATACACAAAAAATATAAATCAATTAAATTAATTAATTAATTAAATTATAAATCAATTAATTAGAAAATAATAAAATTGATTTTTACGAATTAATAACAATAAATTTGATTTAAAATATGAATAATTGACATTAGTTCTTAGCGCATTCCATAGGTCGGCTGCAGCTACACTGAAATATTATTACTGTATATATATATATATATATATATATATACATATATATACTATAGTATACTAATTGACCCGCTGTATATCAACCCCGCACCCATCAACACTTAATACTGCGGCCTACACTCACAAAAATATCATAGTCATTTTCACTGGGTATAGCCTAGTAATTTATGAAATAACCTATTTTAAGTAACCTCATTCTTACGTATATTTTTAGAAAATTATATTTTATTCTTGAATGATTTTATCATATCACATTATGGTGTGAGTACATATTTTAATTAAAAATGTAACGTATATATGAAATCTATAATCAAATGGTAATTGTAATGTGTTTACATTGGATGAGTTTGTAAACTATTAAGGACGATCTACAAATTATACATTGTATTAAATTAACAAAAATACAATGTATATATACATTGTACTATTTATTATACTAGTAATCCTATATTTTATATTTATTAGGATTATTAATACTTATATAATAAATTAATTTAATATATAATTTTAGATTTTTCTTATTGGTATTTTTAACAATTTTTTTAAACTAAGGTAATTATGATATTAGGGGAAAGTAACCTAATACGGACACTTTAACAATAAATGGTCTTAACTTGTTATGACTCATTATTTTTATTCAAAAATTACAATATATTAATATTATATGATTATATATAATCTATATCTATAGATATTATTGTAATTTTAAAATTGTATTTAATCTTTTAATTCCATAGATAACGGGGGTGTCGGTATTCGGTACCCATGTCCGAATACGGACACCCTGTGTTATAATACGGACACCCTATATACCACTAGATAAACTATATATTATTGATGAATCAATCAGACAAATTACAATTACGTTATTTATAATTAATTTTATGAAAAATATATTGTAATTTAATTAGTTAATAATTTATTTATTTTTATTATTTTTTAATTAATAATACAATTTAAGTTTCTAAATAATACACCTTTTATATTTAACTTTATTGATGTTATTAATATTATAACGCACGCGTTTTTTATGAAAATCAGAAATATTCATTCGATGCTCGCTGATTGGTTATAGGGTGTCCGTATTAAGACATTTAGAGTGTCAGTATTAGGAACTTATATGACCTCTAGATATATGCTTATAACTTAATGAATATTTGATAAAAAATATAGAAATTAAAAATACAATTTTTAGAATGCTTTATTTTTTAATAATATAATGTTATATTTTATATCGATATATTTTTATAATCTTGAGAAGGTTTTAAGTTGAAATTTTTTTTCATAAATTTAAAAACGTAATAAAAAAATCAGTTTATTGGATATATTAGCACTATTTTGAATAATTCAAAAATAAAAAATACTTTTTTAGACTATTTTTATAATTATGAATATTTTATTCATTAACATTTTTTTTGTAGGATTTATGGTTTCTGAGATACCGAGAGTGTCCGTATTCGGGCACTGTCCGTATTCGGTTACTTTCCCCTACATGATTATTTTAAAAAGAAAATAGATAATATGTATAATATATATAATATTCGTCTTGCATTTATGAATATTATTAGTTTATATCGTTTATATCTATTAATATTTTCAATAGGTCAATAATCTAATATCTATCATTAATAAATTAATTATATAATTTTATTTTCATACAAGAATAATGATTTTTGTATACCAACGAGATTTTGCTTTGAAATAACTAGCATTATAATACAAATAATAACTATCATATATATAACAAATATAAAATAAATTAACTAATAATAAATAACAATATATATATATATATACACATATTAATATGATAATTTATTTAAAAAAATAATATAATAGCTATATATATTGTTATTTATTATTTGTTATTTTATTTAATATTTGTTATATATATATATATTTCTTTTATTATATATTTGTTATATATATAATCTTACCATAATTGGTAGACATTTCTAGCATAATATTAATCATTTGGTAGACATGATTATTTGGAGGACAATTTCGTGTCCACCAAATATTTTAAGGCAATAATTTATCATTTTTGGATTAAATTTGACTTATAATAAAATTATATCATTAATATATATGAACTAAAGTTGTATATTATTTATTAATAATATAAATCAATAGAATAAGTAAGTTTAAATAATGATTGAATTTTCACTCTATATATATTGGATCCATAAAAATAACTGTTTAATAGATACACCATTGTCAATGAAATACGTAGCATTATTGGATATATGTCTATAGGGAATTGATGCATTTAGACTTTATATTACTTTATATGGATCATATATATATATATATATATATATTAAATACAAAAATAAAATATTTATTTATAAAAAATATACATTTCAATTAATTTATTATTTTTTTTATTATATTTTGAAATAATAAATGGAATGATTCATAAATACTAAGGTAATACTAGTATTTTTATTAATTTACAATTTAATATTTAAACTTTAATAAACTTAAAATATATATTAAGATTATTGTTAAATATATACTTTTTATTAATTTACAATTTAATATTTAAACTTTAATAAACTTAAAATATATATTAAGATTATTGTTAAATATATACTTAACATTTAAATATATAGAATAATTTACAATTGTGAATTAAATATATAATTATATACATTCATAATTATGTGTATTAAGTAATTTATCGCGCAAGAAAAAAATATAAAATGTTAAATGTTACCGGGTTACATTTTTAAATATTCTATTAATAATTAATTTAATTGAATTGGGTTTTACCAATAGTAGTTTCTAATAGTACATAATAAATATTATTATAAATAAAAAGTAGTGGGTCGGATAGTGGGTTTCGACTGCAGCGCCCGTAGCGGATAGTGCCATACACTACATTCACTTGATTATCCACTTTCTTCCTATATCGATGGTTTGTCCGGCTGTCCCACTGTCCGTGTAGGATATAGGATATCCATGTAGGATACCTATGTCTGTTCGTGTGTCGCTTCGTCTATTTGTATCATAGATTTATAGTTTACAAATAATGTAATGTAACCTATAAATCTATGCTTTTAAACACATCATCGATATAAAGAAAGTGGATAGGCAATTGAATGTAATGTATACATATATGTCACTATCCGCTACGGGCGCTGCAGTCGAAACCCACTATCTGGCCCACTACTTTTTATTTATAATAATATTTATTTATACATATATATATATATATTGATAATACTACCAATTTTAATGTACTATCCATACTAAAAATAAAAGTATATATTTAAAATACATCATATCAACATTCCTCATAATTGTGTGTATTTAAATTGATGATATCATACTATTATATTGATATTTATAATCTAAATCCATTGATATAGATAAAAGTCACTTTAATCTATTTCGAAGAAAAGCCTACTGTTTTAGTATTTGACATATATAATATGACTAATAATCAATCATCATCACTGATTCCATTTTGTTAATTTATCGATAAAAGTGCCATTCACCTATCTATCTTTTACATGCATTGCGTGCGTCAATTGATTATCCACTTTCTTTATATCGATGTGATACACATACATACACTTTTACATATATGTATAACGAACAAAGTAAGCCCGGTGACCAATCACTATCCACCGCTGAGGCTAGTCCTGCAGAAAGACTATGAACAATATATAACGATTACAATAATACTAACGACTACTACTGTTACTGGTGGTGACTGCAACAGTATCACATTTCCACTGTCTTCATATTTCATATTAATACGGACTAATAGTGGGTTATTACTAATAAATTATTAGACTGCAACGTAACTCTCTCTCTCTATCTCTATCGACGCCACGGAAGACAGGTCACTAACGATAAGAGATAAGCCTGCGGGTGAAGATAGCGGAGATAACGATACGATAAGCCGCCGAGGTGAGAGAGGACAACACACGTACGGCGGGTAGATAACAAAGATAGAGCGTCGCTAGCAACGGCCTGTCACGTGAATCATTTGATAATTATAATTATATATAGAAGGAACATGGTGGCGAAGTTAATACTTAAACGATGCCTATTATTATCGCTGTGCTTGTTCCTCGTGGTGCTGGTATGTCTGTTCGTCACGGGCCTTGACTCCCTGTACCACAAGCCGGATGATGTCCGTGAGAACGGCTATTACGTGCACTTCCTGCCTAGACCGAGGGTCGACTTCCGGGTGATAGTGATGACCTTCGATAGGTTGCTGTCGTTGCATAAATGTCTGACTCATCTGCAAGAAATGCTGTTAGATGACCCTAAGACAACTCGGACCATGGATATTTGGATCGATAGAGATATCAATGGTTTACTATGCATCCTATAATATATATATATATATATATATATATATATAATTATAATATTACAATTATATAGATTATATATATATGCTTATAAGTATATTTTAATTAATTAATTTAATAATATAATATGTTAACTTATTAATATATTCGTTCATTCGGTATTAATTAACACAATAGTTAGGTGTTATAGTTGTAACAAGTAAGGACATATGTCCTTACCAACGACACATACCCTAATTACTAGTGTTGTAAAATTTCAAATCATCGATCTAAAATATCAAATACTTATTTTTTCGATTCGGTTCGGTTCTTAAAATATCGGTTATTTTATAATATTTGATGATATCAAATACATTTTTTTATGATTTCGGTCCGGTTCGATTCGGTTCGGTTTTTAAAATTAATTATCGGTTCTCCATTATTAAATTTGTTTTGTAAATATATTTTCGTATTTTGATTCAATAGAAATATAGTTTAGTAAAATACAATACAAATATATAAGCAATACGATCTAGGTAAAATACAAATATATTTTTGGATCAATTATAATTAAATATCTATTAAATAATATTTGCTAATGCAATGTCCAATAGGATCACACCTATTAAGGGTATAATAATCTGATCTATATTTTAATTTTAACATTTTTTATTGTTTTAATAAATGAGTATTAATAATCATTATTAATGTATTAATAATAACGGATATATTAAGTTATTTTTATGATTTAAATAGTATACTATTAGATATAGATATATCTTAAATTATAAATATACCATATACACTATGGTGTATATGAATGTTATTATAATATATAAATTGTAATAAATATTTAATATAATTATATCAATTATCATTCATATATTAAATATAATATTCAAACAATATTAAATAGTATTTGTAATGATTAAACTAATATTATTATTATAATTATATTATATATAATATTTAATTATATTAACTATAATAATTATAAATGATGTATCATTATAATCGGGAATCATCGAGTGAGTGATCTACATAACGAATGTGAGATTGTAAATAGATTATGAAATTTGATATATTTGAAATATATATTCTATAGATTTGTAATTTTATTTTTTATCATTATTATAATAATAAGTATAGGTTTAAAGTAACTGTATAATAAAGTATATTCATAATGTTAAAAATATATTAAACATGTTACTATAGTTGTCGTTACATATATGTCGAAAATACGATATAATTTTATACATAATAGGAACTATTATTCCTACATATGAACATGAGAAATATAGAATACCTATACACAATTTCGAGATCGATTTAGAAACGCCAATTTCGTTATTTAGAGCTTTCACGCGATTCTATTTTTAAATATATTAACTCTTATAACTCATTATTATAATGACTATAATGAAACTTTAGTAATACATATAATAACATAAATTATTGTAAATAATTTGGGAACTTTGGGAAAAAGATGGGTAAGTGAACAGTGTGTAGGTTATAACACATCACCTAGTTATAACACATCACATATATCATAAAATACAAGTAAAATTACATTATTTATTTTAAAAAGAATGTGTATTCAATTTGTTCGCAATATATTTAGATCACTTTAACTTTAATTATTTAGATCACTATTAACTCAATGATTCTCGATTATAATTATTATATAATATAGGGGAAAGTAACCTAAAACGGACACTTTAACAATAAATGTTCTTAACTTTTTATGACTCTTTATTTGTATTCAAAAATTACAATATATTAATAGTATATGATTATAGATATTATTGTAATTTAAAAATTTTATTTAATCTTTTAATTCCATAGATAACGGGGGTGTCTGTATTCGGTTCCCATGTCCGAATACGGACACCCTGTGTTATAATACGGACACCCTATATACCACTTGATAAACTATATATTATTGTTGAATCAATCAGACAAATTACAATTACGTTATTTATAATTAATTTTATGAATAATATATTGTAATTTAATTAGTTAATATTTTATTTATTTTTATTATTTTTTAATTAATAATACAATTTAAGTGTCTAAATAATAAATTTAGAATTAGCTTTATTGGTAGTATTAATATTATAAAGCACGCGATTTTTATGAAAATCAGAATAGTTCATATACGCTATGCGTTGATTGGTTATAGGGTGTCCGTATTAAGACATTTAGAGTGTCCGTATTAGGAACTTATATGACATCTAGATATATGCTTATAACTTAATGAATATTTGATAACAAATATAGAAATTAAAAATACTATTTTTAGAATGCTTTAGTTTTTAATAATATAGTATTATATTTTATATCGATATATTTTTATAATCTTGAGAAGGTTTTTAGTTGAAATTTTTTTTCATAAATTTAAAAACGTAATAAAAAAATCAGTTTATTGGGTATATTAGCAATATTTTGAATAATTAAAATATAAAAAATACTTTTTTAGACTATTTTTATAATTATGAATATTTTATTCATTAACATTTTTTTTGTATGATTTATGGTTTCTGAGATACCGAGAGTGTCCGTATTCGGGCACTTTCCGTATTCGGTTACTTTCCCCTATAATTATAATTATAATAATATAATTATTATAATTTTAATAATTAAATATTATTATTAAATATTATATTAAATAAATTAATGATAACTGATACAGTTTTGTTAAATATGGATCATCTTGAATCACTTGATATATATCTAAATATATAACTAAATATATATATATTTTATTATTAATGATTTATTAATAATTATTTATTAAACATTATAAATTTAAAAATTAAATGTTGTATAGTTATAGTTATAAATGATGTTATATACTACAGATATTATTGGCATTTGATAATCTGAATTACCAAATATTGAATATTATAAATAAATATTTACTTGATCAAAAACATGATAATATATATATATATATATATATATATACAAACTAATTTAATATAGGAGAACCGATAATTAATTTTTAAAACTAACCTGAAATCATAAAAAATATTTGTGATATCTTCAAATATTATTAAATAATTGAAATGTTAAGAACCGAAAGGAAAAAATAAGTATTTTATATTTTAAATCAATGATTTGTAGGTAATCTTACAGTACTAGTAGAAGTAGTAGTTGTAGTAGTTAGGGGCGCCGGAACAGGGTGATCGTGGGTGTCCGGATCCCCCCATTTATATATAGGGGGGTCCGGATATCTTTGGACCCCCCCTGTTTTGTGTAAATTTAAAAAATAATTTAATAATTTGTTAATAATTTAGGCAATTTAATGTTAGTAGCGATTATTAGTAAAATACACATTATAATATTGTATTTGTAGTCACAATATTATCAATATCTTATATAATAATATAAAAAACGTTGATAAACACTTCTAGCCAGATATAATATGTATTAAAATATATGTTTATAGTAGTAATAGCAAAGATCAAACTTTATTATTCCAGAAAAACTGGTAGGGGAGGGTGGGGTTGTATGACCATGTTTTTATATAAAGTGAAATCATTGTGGTAATAATACATTTTTCTTAATTATTTAAATCGTATTGCATAATATATGATATTAGCTAACTAATATATCACTTTTAGATATAAGGAATACTTAAAAGATTTCATAATTACAATTAATAAAAAAAAAAAAAATAGTTCATTCAACCCCAAAGGCGGGGTTGAATGAACATACCCTTTTTTACTTCTTTAATTGCTCTTGTCATGATATTTTTATCACGTACTCTATCAGTTTGTTAAGTATAGTTTCTCATTTTTGATTCCTAGAAATAATATTTAAATAATTATTATGAATTAGTAATTGACCCTCATTAAAATTAATTTATTTAATTATATTGATATATAATTAATTATATTATTTCTATTTAATCATTACTTATTTGTATTCGTATCATTGAATATATATTATAATATTATAATAATATTAATATTATAATATTATATTATAAATATTAACATATGATATTTGGTTGATTGAACAATGTTCATATAACCCTATTTTTAGTGGTTCACTCAACCCCATATCAAATTTTATTATTAATTGATAACATTTAAATATTTTATTTAAAATTTTAAATATATTTTTATATTAATATTAAGATAATTATATATTAAAATCATATATATAATATGAAAATAATCAAATAATTATTATAGAAGTTATAACATATATTACCTTGTCTGGAATTTTTACTTTTGAGCGTACTTTAGTTAAAAATGTGATTAAAATGTTACTATTTTTATTTTTTTATTAAAAATATACTTCCGCAACTGTATTAATTATAGATGACGATACTGGTTCAGTTAAATCAAATTTCTGCTGTAGCAAACAATTGTTATCTCCAGTGGCTCATGCAAGACACCTGTTCATACAACCCCACTCTCCCCTACACTAAATTACAATGGATGTATTGGTGTAGTGAAAACGAAGTAGTGTTTTTCTACTTTTATATTCAACATTATACAAAAACCAAGTGTGATAATATCACATAATTATAATTACTGGTTATTCAAATTGAAAAAGGCATTTGAATGATTTATTAATCATGGAAAATCTAATATGTACCATATTTCAATGGAAGAATAAAAATAGTATTAAAGATGTAATGATTATACATAATAAAAATGATATAAAAAAATAATAAAATTATTCTGATAGTTATATTTACTATAAGATAACTAGGTCAAGAAAATATAGCATTCAGTGGTAAATAACATTTGAGGGTTTAATATGGTTAAATCATCGATATAAAGAAAGATATTTATATCGATGGGTTAAATATGGTAACTGAAAATACTAAGAAAATACATCTATTATCATGGACAATTCAAAATGAGATTCTTGAATTATTTGCACATGCACTCTTAAGAGATAGCATTAAACAAGTATATGGCTGCTATAATACAATGTGTGACGGCACATATAATATTTCAGGTAATTAAATTTTCATATAACGATTATAATTATTATTAATTAATAATTAATTATATTACAAAATTTGTCATGAAACGAAAAATAATCTATATTTATTCGGCATGTCAAAGCAAACCTCGAAGTTACAGAAATTTGAGTATGTCTATACGAAATAGCTAATATTAAGGCAGAAACTATAGCAAATATACATTGTATAACATTATACATTAATAATATTTTGTTTGATGCGAGAGAATTTACGAGGTCCTATGATGGAGCAAGTATACTTATATTATAATATGTCAGGAAGATACAACACTGTTAAAAATAAGGGTATAACATTATGAAATATATGGTATAACATATGGAAATACGAGTTATACCATACAATTACGTTAAATGGTATAAGATCACATATTATATGATATAACATTTGATTTTTTTAGTTATACCATATAGCTTAATTTAAATGGTATAAGATTACGAATTATATGGTATAACATTTGTAATTTGTAGTTATATACATTAGCTATTAAATATAATGGTATAACTTTATGAATTATATGGTATACAATATGGAAATACCAGTTATACCATAACATTTTAAAATTAAGTTTATATTTGATTGAAAATAAAATGTATAAGAATATAATTCATAATAGTATCTTTCATAATATCCTTAATATAACAGTTTACTTATTGTTGTGTTAAATTATTATAGACATAGCATGTATTGCTTCTAATTGCAATTAAACTGGTTTTCAGAAACTATATAGATTCCCCATAAGGAAATATGTATACATATACATATTTCCTATATTTCATATACAAATACTTATAATTATTCGAGTATATGTATATATATATATATATATATATATATATATATATATATATATATATATATATATATATATATATATATATATAAATAATTCCATTTTATTTATTAACATATTCTATTTTCACTCTACACTCAACATGAGAAGCATCTATTTTTCAACACATTACAATATACATAAGGTATTTATACTACATTATATATATATATATATATATACAAATTATATCATATTATATATAATAATATAAAAGTTTATATAATATATAATTTTATAATATATTTATATATTATTTATAATATATAATTAAATTGTTAGAATATAATTATATAATTATATATATATATATATATATATATATATATATATATATATGTTATAAAATCAAAGTTGTAGATAGGTATATCGATTAATGTAATATACATTTAAATGCATTTAGCATTACGTAACAGAAATCGATATATCTACATAAAACTTTAAACTAGATTTCGGTGTCTCGCTCTGTGTTAAATGCATATATGTCTATAGCCATAGTCATGTAAATGTTTATTTTTCTGGTATTTTATATTGTTATCGTCTGTAAAGTATATTTCGTTATTTGTCTATAGAATAAATTCCACTCGGTGAGATTGCCTCATTCTTCGGTTTGCATCTCATTGGGTAGGTACTATTATTATTATTATAATTATTATTATGTTATATTATTATTATGTTCAACAGGTCTTTGCTTTGATTAATAAACTGTATTAAAACATTCACTTTATTACATACATATATATTATAAAATTATGATAACTATATGCCAATCATTAATATGCAGGAAACTATAGAATTATTTGCAGAATTTCAAATTTCATTTAAAATATTAGAAAAACTGCCGGAGAGGAATAGTGAGTTGATGGGGATGATAAAGCATATAACGTATATACACAAATATATAGACGAATATATTGATGTACTAGGTATCGCTACTACGCAAACTGATCAAACAGGTAATTTAGTTATCTAATTAATAACATTATAATTTAACTATAGTTAAATATCTATATAAAATAAATATGCAATTATATTTTATTAGTCCATGGATAGTATACTATATATCCATATATGGTCAATTATTTATTTTATTTTTAGTTCACAATGTAATTAAATTTAAATAATATGACTAATAGGTATATATAAATAATGTTAACTGTTGTACAAATATTATCAATATCCTTCTATCCTTAATCAAATATAGATTATAAAGTGTATAATTAAATAAATAATATAATATTTCCTAAAATAGATGCGGGAATCATATATTTTATGATGGGGGTTTGCGAATTATTGAAAAATGAATTTACAATGAAAATAAGGAGAAAATAAAAAGACAAGGTTACTTAATAATTACTTAATAACTATAGATTTAATATTATAGTTATTTTATGATTTTTCGTATGCTAATTCAAAAGTATAGTATACTCTATTATATATATAACTGCAGTAATTAATATAATATATTGGATTTTTCTAATTACAATTCTAACGTATACAAAGTATACAATTATAAAGTATACTTTATATAGTATTATCATATATGATATTAACTGTATAAAGTTTCTTATAAGATACATATTTATACTATTATATAATATACAATATTATTATTCATACTCTAGTATACTATATATATATATATATATATATATAACTTATATAAATATTTGAATTTTAATTGCAGGAAATAATGACTCCATGGATACATGGATATATGCATATATCAGAAAAGAGGATGCTTATTATGTGTGTCGATAATTGTTTGGTTTTCGTTCAAAATAATTTATTTCGTATTTTATTAAGTGGTATTGTTAATTTTATTTGTTTCACGTAACATGTCTTACAAACATTAATTGTTTATGTAATTTTGTATCACGTTATTTATTTAAATATGTATCTGTTAATAAACAATATTGTTACACCAAAATATGTGGTTTTTAGAAAATAAATTATCATTATAAATGTCGATTCCATATATAAATTAATAATATAGAATAGTAAGTTATTATAAACACTGATATAAATTTAAATAAAATATAGTATAACTTTTAATAAATTATGATATAACTTTATAAAATATACATTTTAATAAATTATGGTATAACTTTAAATAAAATATAGTATAACTTTTAATAAATTATGGTATAACTTTATATAATATATGGTATAAATTTTAATAAATTATGGTATAACTTTATATCAAATATGGTATAACTTTTTATAAATTATGGTATAACTTTATATAATATATGGTATAAATTTTAATAAATTATGGTATAACTTTATATCAAATATGGTATAACTTTTTATAAAATATGGTATAACTTTATATAATATATGGTATAAATTATGGTATAACTTTATATCAAATATGGTATAACTTTTTATAAAATATGGTATAACTTTTTTAATTAGTTATACCGTAAATGGTATACCAGGGCGCCACGGGGTTATACCATTTTTTAATCAATGTTATACCATTTATTTCTAACAGTGAATGGTATACAGGCTTTAAGATTTCAGAAACAACCAATGGCATATTACACTTATTACACAGCTCATTGAGTAAACATAGTTGCTCAATATGTTAGCGAATCGTAGTATATCATATATATCCTATATATATATATATTAACTATAGTACTATTTAACGTTAATGAAATAATTAAAATTATTGTACTATAATTCTATACAATTTAGAAATAATTAAACATCTTGTAAAGTGAAGACATTATATATAACTCGTTGGATAATAAGAAATATCACTAAAATAATATAATCTCGAATATTACAAAGAAATGCGTTCGTCTTTAGGTGAAATGATACATTATATTACCTCTGATATATCTGATAAATTATAAATAAACTTGAAAGCAGCAATATATATCTAGGAAAATTATATAGAGAATATATAGAGAAATTATATACCGATGTGAAAATATTGTTTACATTACATTCGTTGTAAAACCAACAATTACAGTTGACGATGAAAGAAATGCTAGTAACCTGGATATTGCAAATAACTAGCTGAGAAATTCAATGGGTCAAAATTGACTAGTTTAATGATTTTAATAATTACCAGTAACACTATGAATTAAACATTGTTGAATTGATGTCATCATTTGTAAAGATAACAGAATGTAGAGAGAAGATGTTATCGTGTATTTCATCTCATTAAATCTACCATTTATTAAAATGGTGAATGAAGCTTATAAACTGTATGTTATTTCAAATTCAGCAGAGGATTACGATAACCTTCAGGAGGCAAAAAAGGAAATTACAGAAACATACGATAACATAGAAAATTGAAAATAACAGTAAAAGAAATAGCAAATGCAAATAAAATGGCAGAACATGCAAAATGATGGAAACTAATAAACGATATAATAGGGAAGAAATCAGCCAAGAAAGGAATAATTAAATGAGACAACAGTGAATAAAAAATTAATAAATGGTTCAATAATTTTAGAAATCTTTTCGGTGGAGCAAATATCGATGAAACTGGTACATTTGAACCTGAAAATATATTTGAAGGAACATTAGACATTAAAACTGATATTTGTACAAAAGAAGAGTTTTTAGCTGTAAAGAATAATTTAATAGATGACAAATCTGTTATATCGGATGGTATTGCACCCGAAGCAATTAAATACTGAAACTTCGATGATATTATACTTGAACATTCAAATAGAGTAGGCTACTAATGACGGCAAAAAACAACCAAATGGTATTCTTGTAATATAATGCCTATTCCTAAAGCTGGGAATTTAATGAAGTTGATAATTATAGAGGTATCGCTCTATCTACTGTCGCACTTAAAGTTACAAACAAAATGATTATTAATATAATTCAGCCATTCATCAACCCTCTTCTTCGAATTAATCAAAACGGATTTAGGCCTGGGATATAGACAATAACTCATATTCTTGCTCTAAGAATATTGATAATAGGGATAAAATCTCACAATATGAAGGCAATAATCACTTTTGTTGACTTTAGGAATTCATTTTATAGCATTAATATAAGTCGCATGTTCAAGATTATCTCTGCTAATGGGACACCTTGAGCAATAATATATATGATATCGGTTTTACATGCAGATACATGTGCAAAAGTAATTACCCATAAATAATACCCTTATATAATTATAATATATGTAATATCATATATTAAAATAAATATTAGTAACTTATATTAAATGATTTAAGTTGAATATAATTAGGACGTACGAATATATTAGAAACTATGTTACATAACTTAAGTTTAACTTAAACTGCAGTTTAACCATGGTTAGTTATCACCGACGTATGTTGAACTTAAGTTTTAATGTAAGATGAATGCTGTGTAGACCTACGTATCGAGAAATACGATTTATCATGTTTCCTACTTATATGGTATATTTACAGACTGTATAAGGCTTATTTATTTAATTATTTATTATATCCACTTATATTTTATTAATAATTAACGTTACCAGCAACTAATGTTATATCACACACACACACACACATACATACTCACACATACACACACATATATATATCTATATGATATAATTACAAACCCAAACCCCGATTGATGACGTAACCATCACACCACGTGGTTTTCACAGAGCACGTGAGCAATTCCACGTTCGCCATAGTGAAGTACTTCAAGTGGGAGAAGGGCGACACCAGTGTTAACGTTCACAAGACCCATGGGGGCGTGTTCGCTCAATGGATAGACACCTGGGAACCCGAACACAACGATAGTAAACATCAGGTAGGTTTCACGCATAGATTTAAAGTACCATATGTAGCGCATTCGCTATTCGCTCAACACAACTTATTTCTACCAATGCGGAGAGAGCTGCCGCCATCTTGAAGGAAACATATATACGTAATAATATATATTATTTTTAAAACTATATTTTAAATGTTATTTATATTTTATTTATAGTTGATACAATGTTTAATTATGTAATAAGTTACAAATATAATTATTACTAAATCGATGCTATTAATAGTTATTAATCTAATATAGTTATAGTATTCACAGATTCGTTTTATTCTCAAATAAAGTAAAAATGTCACAAATATATTTTAAATATTTATTAAAATGTAAAATTCCGATTAATTATTATTATAATAATATATTAAATAAATAAAAATTAGTGTTCCAATGTTATATTAAGAATATACCTTTATAATATTTGTAATTATAATATATTAAATAAATTATAAATATACATTTTAAAATAATAAAACACTATTTATATGATATACATAATTTAATATATTTTACATATATAAATAAATCGTAAAATATTAAAATTCGTAAAATTGTAATTTATTATATTGATAAACTCTGATTATAATCAAATATGTTATTATATGTAATTTAAATATTAAATAAAATAATAATAAAATAAATAATAATATAAGTAATAATAATTATAAAAAGTATGATAATATAGATAATAATATAATACAAAGTATAAATATATACTTATTCATTATTAAATAATATTAATTTTGTAAAATTTGTTTCTTATACATTTCGTAGACTTCTTCTCGATCATTTCCTTATACACTTGGTGCATTCTTATTTTAATAAATATTTCTATAATATTGTTAATTAAAAGTAGTATGGTTTATACTATAGTATATAGCCTATAGGCTCATCAGATGTATAAGAATGGTTAATAATATGTATAAATGCAATATATGCATATATTCATGAATCTCCTAAATACTGAAGTTTTATTTTACCTATATTATATGAAGTAAGTTTATTATACATTATTGGGTGATTTTAAAATTGTATTTAATCTTTTAATTCCATAGATAATGGGGTGTCCATATTCGAACATGGGTACCGAATACGGACACCCCATTATCTATGGAATTAAAAGATTAAATACAATTTTAAAATCACAATAATATGTATAATCATATAATATTAATATATTATAATTTTTGAATACAAATAATGAGTCATAAAATGTTAAGACCATGTATTGTTAAAGTGTCCGTATTAGGTTACTTTCTCCTATATACATATGTTGACGAAATCCAATGAAAGATACATTAAACCTACATTGTTTATAATTAAAAAAATATAAATATTAAAAAAAAAATTATACTTATATGAATTATAATTATATTGATTAACATTTCATCCATTAATTATTTGTTGATTGGACTTATATTTTAGGAGATCTCAGGTGTATCGATATTATGTGCATGTCGATATTAGAGCAATCTCCCCTATACTGTATTTATAAACTATAAACATATAAAATATAAACAATATATATTGTTATTTATTTATATTACAATATTTTAATATTAAATATATGTTTAATATATTTTTATTAATTACAATTACATATTTAAACTTATTTATTTTTTGTATTGTTGATAGTTTTAATGTGCGACACCCCCCTACATCAATCAAATACTTATTATATTTAAAATGGACACCTTTCATGACTAATCCAATCACTCCAATAGCAACTATTATATATATATATATATATATATTTATATATGTACAACAACAATAGCGATATATAGAATAAAAGAATTAATAAAGTTGCAATAAAATTACGACTATTAGATTAGTACAAATATAGTTTAACATGTATTACAATAATTAGAATGCATACGCATCATTGCAGTCTATATTATATATATATATATATATATATATATATATATATTTATATATATATGTATATATATATATATACAATAATTAATACAAAATAATGAAAATAATAATATTATATTAAATATTAAATATATACATATTAAATATTTAATATTATATATTAATAATACTTAATCAGTAATACATATTATACTATAATGTATAAGTTATACATTGTAAAACTATATTTTTAGATATGTATATATTTTAAAAAAATATTAATTTTAATAATAATTTATATAATTGTTTAATTAAATACTATTTATTGTATCTATAGATCATATATATATATATTTTGTAATAGTTATATATTTAACTATGTAATCATATTTCTGGTGCACTTTTTGTTCATCTATAATACAAAAATTCGCGCTACAACAAGGCATAATAATATCTTAAATGGATTTATTATTAAATTTAATGTAAAAACAGTTGCTAGAGTCCTTCAAGATGGCGTCCGCATCTCCATTGGTGTATAATCACAATTGCAATTATCGCGAATGCGCTATCTATAGATCCATATATATATATGGATAACTATAGTACCATATATGGTCATATATCTAAATCTATGGTGTCACGTGTGCGTGTCACTCCATTATATGTATGTATACACAATGTACATTGTAACGTCATAATATTAAATATACAATATACGATGACGACTTACATATACTAGTAATAATAAATTGATTACCACTTTCCTAATATTACTACGCATAATAAAGTTGTTTCTAGCTGTATTAATATAATAAATTATATATATATAAAAAGGGAAACTGATATAACAGTTGATATATGCAATAGTTATATATAATGTAATTAAAACTACAGCACGTCGAACACGTGCTTACATACGTGTGTCCTTCGTGTGTCCTACGCTATGTCCTACTCTGTGTCCTACTCTATGTCCTACTCTATGTCCTAATTATGTCCTACGTGTGTCCTACGCTATGTCCTACGTGTGTTTAATGACCTAGTATCGAGCTGTTTACGTAGCTCCACCTAGCGCGACACACCACCACTGTAACCATGGTAACCACCGCCCTCCGCTACCAGGAGGTGGCGCTGTTCGTGGAAGACGACATAGATGTGTCTGCGTACGCGTGGAGGTGGCTACGAAAGGTACGTCAGTTCTATTCCAATCGTACGGACATCGCCATGTACTGTCTACAGGATGATAATGCCGTCAAGCTACACATGCAACTTCGCACCAAGGTAGGAAAGCGCACACCTCACAACGAGCGCCGCACCCAATATTCGTGATTATATAAACAAGTTAATGCCAAAGATATTCTAAAGGAATCTTTATCACATATGTGTTAAAGTGTCAAAACACGCAAGCAGTATGACCCGTGTTCGAGCCCTGTCCGGACCATTAAAATAGGTCTCACAATACTATTTAGAAATGATCTTATATAAATGTGTATACATAAATGATCGGCTCTCGTTAAAACTATGAATTACAAACTATGGCATTCACTCATAAAAATAACTTGGTCAACTGACTAACATTATGCCTCAAATGTGGGTCAAAAGTATAGTGTAAAGTTTGACTGATATTTATAAAATATTAGTAAACTGATTATAAACTATTTATTTTTAAATAGGTCAAATGAACAACATTTAAATAAAGTTGGTCAAATTATTTTTTTATAAAATAGGTCTCATGACCCACATTTAAAATATCATTAGTCAATCGACCTATATCCATAATTTTTGTTTCCTAT
This sequence comes from Osedax fenrisi, assembly GCA_964019155.1. Classification (NCBI taxonomy): domain Eukaryota; kingdom Metazoa; phylum Annelida; class Polychaeta; order Sabellida; family Siboglinidae; genus Osedax; species Osedax fenrisi. The sequence goes on along the minus strand of OZ025239.1, from coordinate 70,588,133 downwards.
ATTAGCTTACCCTATTTTAAGCTATTTTTAGATATTTATTTAATTTTTTAATACATTTTAATAACATATGTACTTTATATAATTAGCTTGTAATAATATATTTATACATTTTAATTATATTTTAGAAATTTATATGCAAGATAAATATTATTAATCCAATTAACAAAACTATTAATTGTATACATATTAACTAAAATAGATACTCATAGATAAAATATAGTATACATAAAATATAAATGATGGGTTATATGTTTTATTACAATAAAATATTAAACAAATAGTATATACATAATAACATTAACTGGGCATTTATCAATGATGGCATTCTATAGAATATATATATATACAACCCTGTAAACAAAAGTGAAAAAAAATCATGTTTTTAAAATAACTTGTAAAACAGACAATAACATAAGTCATTTAAAAACATATTTGGTTTTATATATTAATTTTCTCTCTTGATATATTAGATATTGTCCAATAATTTCTACAATAACCGCATTACTGTGTTCTTTTGAAACATTGTGAACAGCTTCTGTAAACATTAATTAATGATTATATATTGAATATATTAGTAAATAAGTATCTACCAAATAAACTATTGAATATAGTTAGGTAGCTCAAGGCTTAAGCCGCGACCATACAAAAAAATACAGCCAGATATCGGTCCAAATTTTATAACCATATCAAAGATTTTTCTAAGGAAAGATATAACACTTACGCGAAATCGTGAAATTCGAATTTGTATACAAAATATCCCAGTACCACCTATATCGGGTTACTTTTAGGAACTACACTGTTAAAAATTAGGGTAAAGAGAGTGCCTTTTTTAGGGTATAAGTAGTGTCCCCATAGCCGTACCCTGATTAGGGTACTATTATTATGCTGCTATTCCTTTTAAAAGTATATTATGCTTTTATTATGTTGCTATTATTAGAATGGTTGGTAATATTAGTGATATGATAATATTAATAATATGATTATTAGTTATTAAATATTGTTAACAAATTTTAAATATATTAATAAATATAAGTGTATCTAATATTTAATATATGTATATTATATATCAGTCAGTTGACCAATATTTTCTTTTAATATTAGTCATAATATAATATACGATCAATATATATTAAATGTTGGTCATATGATAGATATATAATAATGTGTACACATCAACGTTGATCAATTGACCAACATTTAATCAATATAAGTCAAACTTATATTTATTAAATGGTTAATTGATCAATAAATTATTATATATCTATCATATAACCAACATTTAATATATATTGATCGTATGACTAATATTAAAAGAAAATATTGGTCAACTGACTGATATATAAATTACATAAACTAAATAATATCAAATTGACTTACATTCAAAAATAAATATTGGTCAAATGAACAATTTTACTTAAATATGGGTCGATGGACTAACATAATATAGTATATAAGTCACTTGACTAAGTTATTTTTATGAGTGTTACATTAACATGAAAGCGGCTTCGAAGGGATATTGGAGCCATATATAATTATAAATGAAAAACGTTATCTATAGCTAACTTATAAGTTATTGGAGGGGATGAAATGACAATGAATATTGAATAAAAATAACAATAACAATACTAATAACAATAACAATATATAGGACTTAATTAAGAACACTGTGGCCTAATAATGAATTTGTAATATTTAATTATTTAAAAAAATAATATTCAAGAGCGTCATATTATGCATATATAGATAGGCGTGACTAGGTATGCTTATAATAATAATTCATTCTGTTTTCGCCTCTCGCCGTGAACGGTCGTGTTTTCTATTCATTTGATTCGCATTGTTTTACAATAACAAATATTACAACATTATTGTGACGCATTTACATCGTTTCTGTACGTTCATCATACATTCATAAATTGGTCAACGTTTACGTGTTACTCGGTACCCGTCCAGGAGGATCTCCCGTGCCTGGCTCGCTCTGGTTGTCGGTTACCCGTACTTTAAACCGTCGGTACCTTGAGTTTAGTTACTATTTATCACGTATCTTATATTTATTTAATATTTATAATTATATTGCCTGTGTGCTTATATTAACTTTATTAATCAATACATATATATATTTATGTTTATGTATGTGTGTATCTATGTGAATATATATATATATACACATATTTAGCTGTATCTATATATATATATGTATATATATATGTAAGTATTTTATACTGATATTTATAATTGTATTGTTTTGTTTTATTGATTTTCTGAACGTTTCGCTTCAGTGATTTCTTTCTTTAAATCATATCATACAATATAATGGATTGTAATTCATGCACAAAACCATTAAATACTAAATGTATTAAATGCGCTTGTGGATATTCAATTCACTTTGAATGTTTGTATAATACTTATATACTACCAAATGATTATACGAATATTTCCCAGTCGAAATATGCGATTTATATTCTATCTTCGCAACACTTTAAATTTATATGTGAATCGTGTATAGTTAAACCAACTGAAAATATTACTGAATTAACTAACCCTAAATTTAATACCAATGATGATAAACTTGATTACCTTACTAATATTACTACAAATATTAATCAAAAACTTGACATAATGAATTCAGAAATAATTTCATTTAAAAAATCATCTCACACTATGAAGTCAAACACTTCAACTATTCTTAATAATATTTCATCCGCCTTATCCTCACTTCCAGATACATTAAATAAAACTACCTCTAAATCTTTTAGTGATATCGTTAAATCAACATTACCGACGCATAAACCTACCGTTACTAAACCAACTCCTAAGATTTTGTCATGCTCTTCTCAACCCTCGGTTGTTATTGAGCATATTTCACCTGACAATAGAAATCTTACATACATTAAATCACTATTCAAACAACTAGAACTCGATTCTAATACCATTACAGATTACTCATTCATTTCTCACTATGCTAATCTAGTAGTATCTTCATCATGCATAATTTATAGTTTAATTAACTCTAGATCTGATCTTCAACCAACTGATTTCAAATCATTATTCGTTCGTCCTTTCATTGCCAGTGATATAATGAAAATTTGACGTATTTACTTCCACGCTTCTAAATCTTCTCTGACGAAATTTAAGTGTGTACTTAATATGCGCAGTCTTTCTTATCAACTTCGTAATTTGATTAATACAAGTAACTCGGAAACATATGGTATCGATTGGAAATCAAATCCATATATCCCTGATGTAAATGAATTCCTTCAATGGTCAAATTCATATGAAAATTATCTGAAATCCAAAAAAGGCTCTTCTCCCTCTGATTGACTTTGTTATCATAATGATTATAAGTATTTATTTCAATTAATTAATTCGAGATCTGTTCGTAATAAAGTTGATATTATAGCTCAATCTATTATTGATTCAAAATGTCTTATAACGGCAATTACAGAAACCTGGCTAACTGATAAAGACACTGCTCTATCATCACAACTAATACCTCAAGGGTATAATAAAACTATTGCTAATAGATCTATTCCTTGTCGTGGTGGTGGTCTTGCATTAATTTACTCATCTAAATTGAAACTGGTCTCCACTACCATTCCGTCTTTCTCATCGTGTGAAATGATGATCTGCAATCTTAAGTTTCCATCTTCTTGTACAATATATTTTGTTCTAATTTACCGTCCTCCTTCTTCTAGTATCACTGCATTTTTAGTTGATCTAACATCTATTTTTGAATCGATCTCTTCAGATAACACTATAATTCTTGGCGATTTCAACATACAATATAATAGATCTTATCCTGCTGCATCATCTTTAAAAAGTTTGATCAATGAGTTCTCTCTCACGCAACATATACTTTTTCCCACTAATACGAATGGTAATTGCATTGATCTAGTTATATCACCATCTTCATGTGACATTGTTTCATCTCCTTCTCAAAGTTTTCTAATTTCTGATCACTTTGTAGTTACGTTTGAGTTGATATTACCACCATCTACCTCTCCCCGACCAGAGCGTTCTTTTAGGAAGATATCTGCTATTAACATTCCTTCATTTGTAAATTCTATATTTTCACAACTTGATAATCCTCAGTCGTTGCTCGTAGTTGACTCTCTTTACGACAATTTTAATGCTGCTATCTCAAATTCTCTTGAAATATTTGCTCCTGTCATTAAATCCATTAATCGATCATTTTCCAAATCACCTTGGTTTAACAATGAACTAGTAAACCTACGTCGAACACTTAGAAAACTCCAAAATAGATATCAAGTATCTAACCTTGAATCTGATATTAAATCTTTCAAAGTATGCCGTTCACTCTATAGGACTAAACTTATCACATTAAAATCCTCCTACTTTACTGATAAGTTAAATAACTTTGGTATGTCTTCCAAACAAGCATTTCAACTTTCATTTAAATTAATCGGTCGAGATCAGAATAGACGCCTTCCTGATCATTCTGACTCCTATCTGTGCAATGCTTTTTCCAATTTCTTTCAACGAAAGATATCTAATGTTATCGATTCTCTCCCAATATTTGATGTCGCACTATTTGATGTTACTTTCATTACCTCTTCAAATCATTGGTCTTGTTTTACCCTTCCATCTCAGGCATTTGTTCTTTCATTAGTGACTTCCCTCAAATCTCACTCCCCTTTAGATCCTGTTCCATTGGTCTTACTTCGTTCCATTTCTCCCTATATAATTGGTTTGATTACTAATATTATCAATGTATCTCTTATTACTTCTACTGTTCCACAATCGATGAAACACTCGTATATTGCCCCACTACTTAAAAAACCGACTTTAGATCACTCAAACTTGACTAACTACAGACCAATATCCCAACTCTCGTCAATATCAAAGACTTTAGAACGAGGTGTTTCAACCCAGTTAATACATTATATAACTACAAACAATATTGCTGATTGTTTTCAAAGTGCTTATCTCCCACACCGCCGCACAGAAACTGCCCTCAACCTTATTTTCAGTGACATTCTTTTATCTCTTGACACCAAATGCCCATGTTATCTTATTCTACTAGATTTATCGTGCGCTTTTGACTCTCTTAATCTTATTATTCTTTCGTATCGCCTGCGTGAGATAGGAATTAATGGTCAAGTACTCAACTGGTTCATGTCCTTTGTCTCAAATAGAACTTCTTCTGTTAAAATTAATTCTTCTTTATCACACCCATTTACTAACGCATACGGTGTTCCGCAAGGCTCCGTACTCGGGCCCATTTTATTCATAATCTATATATTACCTATTAGATCAATATTTCTTAAATATCCTCATCTACATTATCATCTTTATGCAGATGATTTGCAAATTTATACGTCCTTCCCACCATCATGTAACACTGAATCTATTCAATTAACTATTTATAACTGCATTACTGAATTAATTACATGGTTCTCCACTAACTCATTATCATTAAATATGGCTAAAACTAATACCATTATTTTATCTAGATCCTCTTCCCCTTTAACTATATCCCATCCTTTTTTACGCTCCCTTCCTATTTCCGAATCAGTGACTACACTAGGTATTACCTTTGATAACAAGTTCAATGTATCGTTGCAAATAACAAATGTAATTCGTATAGCTAACTATTATCTTTACAATATTAGAAAGACACGTAATAAACTTACTTATAACTTAACGAAGTGTTTACTCGACTCCCTTGTATTCAGTAGACTTCGTTATTGTTGCTCATTATATACTACTCTCCCACTTTATTTAATGCACAGATTTGAAAATATTCAACGTCGTGCGGTTAGAATACTGTACAAGCTCAAACGTCGTATGGATGTTTCGATTACATCTCTGATGATTTCTCTTGGTTGGCTTCCGTTTCATTCTCAATGCAAGTTTCGTCTCCTGTGCATAACGCAAAGAGCCATTTACCGATCTATTCCCGAATATCTCGCTACGTTAATTTCAATTCGTTCCGACTCCCGATCTCGCCGCTCTGGATCCACAATGGTTCTACACCAACCAATTACTTCTACGAGATTTTCTGAAGCAGCATTTGCTGTTGCAGCACCAAAATATTGGAACTTATTACCAACTGATATACGTATAACTAAATCTGAGTCATTATTTAAACGTAAATTATATAAATATTTTCTTTATTTGTAATTCCATTTAATATCATTGTTCTCGTTATTATGTATTGTTCTAGTTTTCGTTCTTTACTATTATTTTTTGTTTATTTTTATTTTATTATATATGACGCCGATAAACATATAATGTTTTGTTAGTCAATAAACTATTTAATAATAATAATAATAATAATAATAATAATACTAATATAATGAGGCCTATTGGGCTAACTGTATAAGGTGTAGGTACTATATATATGCACGCATTCATAGTAGAGATTAACGTATATTAGTACATATATGAGGGATCAATCCATCCCACGACAATAACTGTCGGGCAACAGCCGTATCTTTGTTATAACAAATGTAGGTGAGGGAAGGGGGTAGTGGCCGAGGACGGAGTAGTGGCCGTTTTAATTAATGCTTAAATGGTGCTTGATAGGATAAAAAGTTCTATATACAATATTTAGATAATCAAAATATCTATAATATATATCTATTATATATACTATAGTACATTTTTAAATAATTAATTAATTACTCTAATTTATTATATAATCATTTTTTGTCAAATTTTGACAAAAAACACGATTATATATATTTATGCTTATTTATGTGTAAGAGTATGTGTATATATAATTAAATCATTGAATCAGATAAGGTGCGTATGTATAAAACATATAATTATTTAATATTACATAATTAAAAAAATATAAATCGAATACATTACGAGACACCTATCGCATTTTCTGGTACTAGCGGCCACTACTAGAGCCTTGCCTTATTTTAGTGCTTTTTTTAATGCCTAATCAAACGTTTATATTATTAGGTTAAACACTTTATATATAAAAGTGAAATAACAGTATTCTAGAACTATATGATTTCTAGTTAATTCAAAAAAATAATAGTCTAAAATTCAGTATTTATCGATATATTATAAATCTTCTGAGGCATATTAATTATCGGCCACTGCATTAATGCATCCACTAATACACGCACTAATGCACTTACTAATGCACGCACTGATGCACATACTATCAGGTACAGATCAGCACAGACTACACCTCCCCGGTGTTCCTGTACGCTATATCGGGGTCGTGGGGCTGTAGTCCTCACGAAGATGTCTGGCGGGACTTCCGGATCTGGTTCAAGGAACAACAGGTATGTTTGCGCGTTAACTACATGGGGTAGGGTGGTACTACCCCAGCCCACTTATATATTGTATATTGCTTACAGTTATCTAATGTTAATGACAAGTTAACATATGAGATACGCCCTTAACATATGATATAGGCGTTTATAAATTCAGGATATAATCCAGTAGCTATTTTATATATATATATATCAATATTAAATAATAACATAGTTAGGATACCCCTTCATTATAAGGTAAGATAACATGATAACACCTACTACTTAGTTACTTAGTTAGGTGATGATGTCGTCGTAGGGAGAGCACATGATAATGACGAACACAACTTCCTCCATTCTTCACGATCAGCAGTCTTATTTAGGATTTCGCGCAAGGGAAGATTAGACCAGTCCAAAAATTCATTCATCCAGTTTCTTTTTCTACTATCTTCAACCGTACCAATATCATTAACTAGCGATTCATGTCTAAATATATATCATTGGGTATATATACCAAAATAAAGTAATTTTTCTACGTACCTCCATTTCTAAGAGAGACTCGTAATTTCCTATTTTCCTTTTTTATTTCGGTGGAAACGTATATATTAGTTTTCCTTTGTTTGTATGTGATATTTAAGAGTATTTATGAGCTTTAGATTCGAATGCACGAATCTTCTTTTTAGACTCTTCAAACAAGGTACAGGCTTCATAGTCATATATTAAGATTGATAATACTAAAGATTTGTAGAGCTTGTACTTGAGATCGAATTTAATTTCTCTAGATCTCCAAATCATCTCAAATCTCTCCATTGCTGCAGTTTTTGTGGCTAGTCTAATTATAATTTCTTTCTTGCTCGTTCATTTTCAGTAAGCATCGCGCTAATATATACATATATATATATATATATATATATATATATATATAGTATACGTTATAATGTTGCTGATAAGCTGATACCCATACGTCTTACATTTTACAGGTGTTGCAGAAGTTGGGAGATAAGTTTAAACCGTACGTACCGGAAGCGATTCTACACAACAGCTGGTACCAGGTGAGTTTTAACCTCGTTACGTAATTCATCGCGTAATCATTACGCCACATTCGATCAAATTAAGGGGGGGTTAACAGAGGGTTAATGAGGGTAAAACTAATATATATTACATCGCGCTTTACATGTGAAAGATAAGGTATATAGCACACTACCTATAGGTATTGTGCTATGTATAGGTAGTACTACATATAGAACTATATATAATATATATATATATATATATTATATATATATAACTATATTATAATTGGTTTACATAATTTTCATGCGAAGTTAACAATTATGACGTAACTTACTTTAATTAAATATAATCAACCCACTTGTGAAACACGCCCACCGTGACGTATTGCACGCCCACCGTGACGTATGGCACGCCCCTTCCGCAGATATTCGTCAAAAAAAATACACAACACTCGATGTGGACGATGTGGTTTATTTACTACTGTCGTCAACGTCAACTTTACGGATTGTATTCAAATCTTCCGCGCTACATGTCCATGAATAATGTCAGGTAGGCTACCTTATTGCTGTGTCTACATATATATGTATACATATATGTGTCTACATAGATGTGTCTACATATATGTCTGCATAGATATGTCTACATGTATAGGGAGTGGGTGGTAGTGGTCGGTAGTTGCTGCTGACGATTTAATTCGTAGACTTACCGCTAGGCTATGTATACGTAGCATAAGTATATATACCTATAGGTTAAGTATACATAATAGAAATAAATACTAATTTCACTTTACATTGACATACTTTTGATTTTTAATAAGTTCCAGAGTGTACTTTAAACTTGGCGAATTCCGTAATTTCATTGTAAATAGTGTAAATATAAGTAGGGGGAAATATACAAATAATGACACCCTAGCGACGAATTTGTTCCTAATAATTATAATTTTATATATTATTTATGGATATTTTTAATTTTAATATACGCATATATGTGTATGAAATATTAATGAATATATTCATCTACTAATTGGAAATTTTCAAAATATAATATAATAAGCATATTTAAATAAATGTGCGATGTCGGTATTAGTAAATCAATTTTAAATATCTATAACCTTAGAAAAACTAGCTACAAAAATCTACCATGTGACCCATTTTCTTAATGATGCAACCAATAATATCGTTTCATTTATAAAATAAAACCTCGCGCAATTAAAAAATAGATACCATCATATAAATTAGTAAATATCTACGATCGTGTATATATATATATATGAATTTATGTATTTTTAAATATCTAAATTGTTTATTTTTTTTAGAAATAGTTGTAATTACAACGTTTAATACATTTTTTCAATTTCAGATATATCCATAGATATCAAATGATGGGTTTATATAGTCGCGTAGGTTTCGATATTAGTGCACATAAGGGGCCTATATTTTAATTGTTTGTGTGTTTGTTAAATTACTATAAAACTGAAACTAAATATTATACTTACATTATTTGTGTATACAATTATAATCTAACTATTCTATTAAGTATATTTAATAGATATATTAAAATTATCAATAAATATTCAAAAAATAAAATACAATTTAATTTTCAATTTTTTTGTTAATTTTTACATTTTGTATGGACAAATATAAAAATACACATTTATTTTAATAGGTAAATTTTAACAGAATAAAAAATAGATATAATCTTTAGTGGAATTAAATTATTTATAATTCGTATATATAACTTTTTTTCTCTAGAATGTATAGTTACTGAGATACGATAGGGTGTCGGTATGCGTACACTTTCCGCTAATAGAATGTAGTATAAAGAATAAATGTTAACAATTTAAATAAAATTATAACAAAATTTAAAATGTGAAATTTTAAAATTTTAAATTTAATTATTTATCGTGTAGGATTTCCATTAAGATATGTAAATAATTTGAAGTAAACACCCAACTAACACCTACAGCCTAGTGGTGAACCGAAAGGAGGCTGGTATGCACTATCATACGCGAAACCTAGTAGATAAAACCGATGACCTCATTCTGAAGTTCTGGGACGACAAGTTCACCGAATTCCCCGTCGACATCCCGAAGTACGGCTTCGACGGAATACGTATCAAATCACCCTAGTATACTTGTCGTATACGACTATCAACGGGAAGTCACGTGTGATGATAGAATGTCACGTGTATACTAGTAACGTATGGCGTGTTTTCACGGCCGTAAATAAAATACCGGTAAATAAAATCATCACGTATTCTCGTCTGCGACGATTTTCTCGTCACATATTTGAACCTATTATCGTCCACCTGTTCATCTTGTGGTAGAAGTACGCTTTATCGTGTCGTACATATTTACCGTGTGAACACTCCGTTGATCGTTTAGTTTTAATGCAAGTCGTGAGTGAACAGAACTATGTGTTAGATGTGTATAAATGAGCGATTCCGTACCTGTAATATAGGTGATCTTTTTATCGGAACTAACAATTAATAACATTTTATATTTCGAATAGAATATAGGGGAAAATCCCCGATTACCGACCCCCTCTCGTATCTCAGGAACTATAAGAGATATCAAAAAATAATATATACACGAACTGTTAGTAATTTAATGAAAAATATGAATAAGTAGTGTTTTAAAAAATATTTAATCCTACAATTGTTATTTGATAAAATGTAATATTCTGTTTTTACTTTTTAAATATTTGAATAATAACTTTTTTTAAATCATTGTAAATACTTTATTATTTAAAAGAAAACTTAATACTGAGCACAATATTGTAGATCAATAAAATGTTTATAGGTTAAAACTATTATAAAAATAATTAAATTTGAATAACTATTAACCAATATATCTTAATTATAGCAACCCATATGATTTTCCTATTACCGACCCCCTAAATTACCCTAATGTGATTTATACTATCCAATCAAAAGAGATCCGTATTTTACTTTAAAATATGTCGTAAGTTGTTTGTGTATCATTGATATAGATTTAGGATTCATGATTCCAGTTGATTATATACATACTGATTAATAAATAAATATTAAATAATAATATACACTATTTTAATATAATTACTATAAAGTTTAAATTTAAATTTATATTTAATATTACTATTGAAACATAAATTCAATACAAAATAAATTGCGTGAATTTTATTTGAACTATTTTTATTGGATATTATAATACTACAATTATTTATATCACGATTATTTTAGGGGTCGGTATTAGGCACATGTATCCGATTACCGACCCCCCTGTTTATTCTTGTAAATATAATTATATCAACAATTTAAAATAGCCACATTATTCAATATATATTATGAAAATATATTATTTTATTTTAATAAAATATCCAATAAAAATACAATATAGATTTTGTTATTTTATTTTATTTATTATAAATTTACTATATATTTATATATATATATATATATATATATATATATATATATATATATATATATATATATATATATATATATATATATATATATATATATGTAGCCGTGACCGAAGTACAAGAATCAGAAAGTGTTTGATTAGGAACAATATATACAATTATGAGATGTCACATTACCTCAGTTCCAATAATAATAATAATAATGTTTCGTGATAAGTTAGTACTGTGCTAATGAACGTATCGCGACTAATGAGAGATAATTCGCCTTGCGTGCGTATGACGTACGTCGTACGTATCTAGATTATAAATATAATACTATAGGTCTAGTAATGACTCCATTACACTCACGTTCAATATAACTTCGGAAAATCTTTGTTTACATTAAAAAGGCCGGTTTATTTTAAAATCGTCGGCCTGATTCTACGCCATCTTAATTCATTGTTCGGGCCTGAGGTTATAGGAGGTCTTGATACAAGTGACATAGCATTACTGGCAAAAGAATTGGTTGTATTTAATAAATAGCCGTAGGGTCAATTATATTTAATAAATACCCGTAAACAATGGAACTTCGATCCATGTCTATGTAAATCCCAGATAGGATCAAATCATTGGTAGTATTTATTTTATATTTTTCTATTATCTTTGAAAACAATAGCTTTATTTTGAAAGATTTTCTAATATATATATTATATTTAAAAATGGCTACACTTAAAAAAGTAGCGGTAATAACGGAAAATATAAAGCATGTTAGTGAACCGTAACTTGAAAAATGCAAAAATATTTCAAGAATAATGGTCGTGTAAGGGAATTTAAAGAGAATACCGTAAAAATCTCTCGGCTGAAATTGCTTTTGGTGGGGGATGCACGAGTTGGGCTATACATGTCGGGCGGCACACGGTAACTAGTAAACACTCGTGAGCCTCGCGAGTGAGCCGCGTGAGGCGGGTGTATATGAGCTGATTATTTCGAGAAGGCAATGTGGGCGTTCTATAATATCTTACTAGTTTACTAGCTCTACTGCATATGCTAATATATTCTGAACGTGTAACATCTATATGAATAGAATATAGATACACCACATATATGAACATTTATATATACGTATACTATAATATATATATATATATATTTAAATAATAGTATACTTTATAATAGTATATATATATATATATATATATAATATATATACTATTATAAAGTATACTATAAAATATATATAGGCTGTATCTATATATAATATAAATATATACATTTTTTGTTGATTAAATTACAATTATTACTATCAGAAAGTACTCGATAATAATTCGAATATTTTACGTACACATGAGATCGATATAGTTTTAGAATGTCCGTTCAATTTCAAGTAGAACCAGTATATTATATATGTATAATAATATATTCCATAGATATGTTATCCGTTATAGTAACCGAACAATTAAATATTTGTTAAAAATAAAATAAATTTGATTTTTTTATTAAATTTAAATATTTACTATATGATATTATTCGATTATAATTCGAATATGTTACGTACACATGCTATCGATATAGTTTTAGAATGCCCGTTTAATTTCAAGTAGAATCAATATATTATATATGTATAATAATATATTCCATAGATATGTTATCCGTTATAGTAACCGAACAATTAAATATTTGTTAAAAATAAAATAAATTTGATTTTTTTATTAAATTTAAATATTTATTATATGATATTATTCGAATTCGAATATGTTACGTACACATGAGATCGATATAGTTTTAGAATGTCCGTTCAATTTCAAGTAGAATCAATATATTATATATGTATAATAATATATTCCATAGATATGTTATCCGTTATAGTAACCGAACAATTAAATATTTGTTAATAAATTTGATTTTTTATTAAATTTAAATATTTACTATATGATATTATTCGATTATAATTCGAATATGTTACGTACACATGATATCGATATAGTTTTAGAATGCCCGTTTAATTTCAAGTAGAATCAATATATTATATATGTATAATAATATATTCCATAGATATGTTATCCGTTATAGTAACCGAACAATTAAATATTTGTTAATAAATTTGATTTTTTATTAAATTTAAATATTTACTATATGATATTATTCGATTATAATTCGAATATGTTACGTACACATGAGATCGATATAGTTTTAGAATGCCCGTTTAATTTCAAGTAGAATCAATATATTATATATGTATAATAATATATTCCATAGATATGTTAAAACAAATTGATACACATATTTAATTGTTCGTTTAAATTTAATAAAAAATCAAATTTATTAACAAATATTTAATTGTTCGGTTACTATAACGGATAACATATCTATGGAATATATTATTATACATATATAATATATTGATTCTACTTGAAATTGAACGGACATTCTAAAACTATATCGATCTCATGTGTACGTAACACATTCGAATTATAATCGAATAATATCATATAGTAAATATTAAAATTTAATAAATAAATCAAATTTATTTTATTTTTAACAAATATTTAATTGTTCGGTTACTATAACGGATAACATATCTATGGAATATATTATTATACATATATAATATATTGATTCTACTTGAAATTGAACGGACATTCTAAAACTATATCGATATCATGTGTACGTAACACATTCGAATTATAATCGAATAATATCATATAGTAAATATTAAAATTTAATAAATAAATCAAATTTATTTTATTTTTAACAAATATTTAATTGTTCGGTTACTATAACGGATAACATATCTATGGAATATATTATTATACGTATATAATATATTGATTCTACTTGAAATTAAACGGGCATTCTAAAACTATATCGATCTCATGTGTACGTAACATATTCGAATTATAATCGAATAATATCATATAGTAAATATTTAAATTTAATAAAAAAATCAAATTTATTTTATTTTTAACAAATATTTAATTGTTCGGTTACTATAACGGATAACATATCTATGGAATATATTATTATACATATATAATATACTGGTTCTACTTGAAATTGAACGGACATTCTAAAACTATATCGATCTCATGTGTACGTAACAAATTCGAATTATTATCGAGTACTTTCTGATAGTAATAATTGTAATTTAATCAACAAAAAATGTATATATTTATATTATATATAGATACAGCCTATATATATATATATATATATATATATATATATATATATTATAGTATACCCATGATATAAATACGTATATATACATTTTCATATATGTGTGACACACACAGATAGATACACACACATTGTGTGTGTATCTATATTCTATTCATATAGATGCTACACGTTCAGAATATATTAGCATATGCAGTAGAGCGTAACTAGTAAGATATTATAGAACGCCCACATTGCCTTCTCGAAATAATCAGCTCATATACACCCGCCTCACGCGGCTCACTCGCGAGGCTCACGAGTGTTTACTAGTTACCGTGTGCCGCCCGACATGCTTCCCCACGAGTTGGGAACGGTTTTCAAAATGATATCATCAATTGAGGCGGGCGGCGAGCGCGCATAGCGCTATATATTTTATATATATATATATATATATATATGAGACACATAAATATATATATATAATATAATATAAATAAAATATATTATATTTAAATATATAAGTTTTAACAATATTTAATATTTAACTAATTTAATATAAGT
Organism: Osedax fenrisi; assembly: GCA_964019155.1. Lineage (NCBI taxonomy): Eukaryota > Metazoa > Annelida > Polychaeta > Sabellida > Siboglinidae > Osedax > Osedax fenrisi. The sequence continues at coordinate 70,572,784 of OZ025239.1, read as the reverse complement.
TTTATCAATATCGGTAGGTATTGTCAATACAATCAATACCGTATTGATGAGTGAATATAAACATATAATCTATTGTTAACTGTATTATACAGTTAAAATGGCAGTGTATACAGTGTATACACTATGTGCGTTCGCCGCCCGCCTCAATTGCTAGTAACATTTTGAAAACCGTTCCCAACTCGTGCAGTAACCGCTTTTGGTTCTTGGGATAAATCACTATTACTAATAGTGATTTTACTAATTATTAGTCTAATAGTATTAGTGATTTGTTAGTGACACTAACAATATCAACATTTGATCGTGATAGATTGGTTATTTTTTGTAATGTATCTTATATAACATAAACTGTAACATATGCAATGCCCAAGTTAACGATAGTCGCTATGCCGTGAAATGCGATGACAATGAAGGTTGGACTCATATTCAGCGTGATACTGGTATAACTGAAGCCAGATACAGAAGAATGGTTAGCGGAGAACTGCTACTACTGTGCAAGTATGAGCCACGCCGACGTATATCTAATGAAAGAACTGCGGTATCATATGGCCCACATACAACATCTACAGATATAGAAGAACCAGTAATTATAAATCCTATTCATTTTCCTCAGGCAATAGAGGATAATTTACCAATATTGTATAACTTAATTGACAAATCCAGTAACAAAGGAAATAGTATAATACCTAAAATAGAGGATATACATATTTTATAAAAAAAGACAACACCAGAAATGCTATTCATTGGATGTGTAGATATAGTAGAGGGCCAATATTTTGTAAATATAAATTAAAACAATTAGATGTAAATAGTATAATCTTAACAACGGATACACTCGTAACTATACCTATAAGAAATCCGCACAAATATACATGTAATCCAGTTATCGGTTAGTTTAAATTATATATATATATATGTATATATATATATATATATATATATATATATATATATATATATATATATATATATATATATTTATATGCATTAAAATTAAATTTACGGTAATATGAATTTACATATATGGGGAAAGTCCTATATTAACGACCCCCTCTCGTATCTCAGTAACTATAAGAAATATCAAAAAATTATATACATGAAATTTTATTAATTTATTGCTAAATATGAAGAAGTATTTTGTTTAAAAAATTATTCTATCCTAATGTAATATTATGGTTTTACTTTTTAAATATTTGAATAATAACTTTTTATAATTCATAGTAAACACTTTATTAATTAAATTAAAGTTTAATATACAAATATAAAGTTTTAATATAAATTAAAATTAAATTGAGTGAGTTTTTGAATTCAACATATCTATTTATGTCTGCCATTTTGATTGGATATTATAATATTACAATTATTTCTACAACGAGTATTTAGGGGATCGGTAATAGGAGAAGGGGTCGGAATTAGGAACATGTATCCAATTACCCACACCCCGGTTTATTCTTGTCAACATAATTATATCAAAAATAAAAAATAGCAACATTTATTATCTTAATATCATATACTTACAAAATTTCAAATACATATATTGAATATTGAATAAGTTATTACAAATAGTCATTTAGGGGTTAGTAATAGGGGACTTTCCCCAATATATCGAACTTACCATTTAGAAACAATATCAATAAATATAGAAATATTATATATAATTTATAACTAATTATAAATATTTATTTTACAATAATTATATTATTATATATAATATACAATATATATTTATATATAATAGGAAATATAGAAAATATAGAATTTATAAGAGATGCAAAGTTCTCATCGAAAAAAAGACGATTCGAATCAGCGTCCGATATCGTTGATGATGTTAGCTACTAACATTCTAAATTCTACAATTAATACTAACATTATCAAATATAATTGTGTTTCATTATACATCTGTAATTTAATATGATTCACTATACATCACTAGATAATATATAATTTATCATATAGGCTTTACAGAACACCGAATCATTAATGTTTGCTATGCCGAAACATAAATTAATATGCAACACCGTAAATCGGTATCGTAGGTGGTCCTGGTCACGTGGAAGAGTTGTCGTTTACACTCAATCACGACCACATACCTGAGGGCTTCCTTCGCGGAGATGTTCGCGTCTATGACGAACCTCGTCTCGTATTCACGAGCGAACATCGGATGCAAATCTTGAAATCTGCGACGACATTGTTTGATATGGACGGCACATTCCGCGCGATCAGGAGCACATTTACGCAGCTCTATGGATGATATACATGCTTTTGTAATCAGTGGTGAATGCAAGAAATAGATAGTCGTCGCTCGTGTATTCGTGAGTAGACGCACGCACACACGGCTGCTGATTACGAAGCTGTATTGCGTAGTATCAAATCTACGGTGCGGAGAGAGGTGGCTGTTGAACGCGTAGTCGGCGACTTTGATAAGGCAGCGTGGATGGCTGTACCGGTGTTTGTATTTGAAAACGTGTCTCGCTAAAAGGATGTCTATTTCATTTTAGTCAGGTTATATGATAACCAGTGTTCCATAGGTTATTACCGCCTATGGTAATAACCGCGGTAATAACCGGTAATAACCTGTCCGGTAAAAACACGTTTTTACCATGGTAAAAACCTAGTGTTGTCTATATAATTAAATATAATATTATCTATATTATATTAAACCTACTAGTGTCTATATAATTTACAATTATATATTATTTATAGATTTTATATTTAATAGATAATATACAATTATAAAGTTAAATAATACTACATTAAAATCAATATTATAAGATTTTTTATATTAAAAAAAAAACTTTATTAATTTTGACTCTATGTAAAGAAAACATTTTTAAAATAAATAATATGATATTGAAATAAATGAGTAAATAAGTCAATATATATATAAAATATTGAATATAATAATATATTTATTTTTGCATTAGTAAAAGGAAAGCCCATTCACACCAAATAAAGCGAGCGATTTTTCACCGATATGCGCAGTAACGAAATCGTCGAGAAATAGTTAAATATTTAGAGATATCTCGAAATGATGAATAGTGATATTGTCACGATATCGATGATATATTGGTGATATATCGGTAGGGGTGTAGCACAGAGAGAGAGAAAAATCCGTACGATATAGGTGAAAAATCAGCCAACTTTTTCGGTGTGACAGGGATTTAATATTGTAAAAAATAATATATATATTAAACAATAAAACTAATAATATTTTCATTGAGAAATTATTTGAATATATTCATTATTTGATTTTATACTATGATATTTAATTAAACATATTAAATATATCTATATATATTGTTAATTATATATATATATATATATATATATATATATAAATACTGAATAGAATATTTATTTATATATATATGAAATTAAATATAGTTTTTACAAATATTTTTTACAATACTGTATAACTATTTAGTAATATTTTCATTGTGTAATTTTATAAATATATAACACAGTATGATTTTATTTCATTTATAAAATATATCCAATTACATCAACTTGTTAATTTTACAATATAAGGGTGGCAGACCTCAAAATCCAGTTGGATTTAAAATAATAAATGTACTATAAATGGCATAATAAAGCAGACAAATGTTGACAAATTTTCAAATAAATCTGCTAGATTAATTAGCCATAATATTTATATATAAATGAGTCAATATTACTTTAAATTTCAATATAAATTTTTTTTTAAAGGTATTATATTTTATGAGTACTAGGTTTTTACCGGTAATTACCGGTTATTACCGGTTTTTACCGTAAATTAACATGGTAGAGATAGGTTTTTACCGGTTTTGCCCGGTAAAAACAGGTTTTTACCGAAAATAATGGAACCCTGATTGATAACACATAGTTTTACATAATAAAGATATATATATCTATATATATATAATATAATATATATGTATACAATAAATTAATGACATGCATTTATAATCAGTCGATCATGCTGCGTTCACTTGGATTTGCTCATCGATGTGCTACTCAGCTTCCAACTAGAACATTGATACGGTGCTTTATGTCATTACCGCTACTTCCGGCTGTCAGTTACGTTTAATAGAAATACAACCAATACAAATAATAATATATTTAAATGACCATTATTATTATAATCATTATAATAATAGTAATATAATCATTTTAATGATAATTTATTATAATGGTCATTTAATTATATTAATATTTATTATTATTTATTAGAAATACGACCATTTATATAATAATTAGCAAGTAATATTTATGATAAGAATGTATGAATACAATCAATGTAATACATTCAATATCATTATAATATTATAGTAATTATATTCAATATAATTGTAACAATATAATATTATATTGATTTTTTTTAAATAACATTAGTATAACATTATATTAGCTAACACGAATATTTGTTAACACCCTCCGCATACTATTTAAAATCTGTAGAACACTCACTCACGTTGCCATACTAAGCTTTAGCTACACCACCACCATAATGATGATGATGATGTTGATGTTATACAGACTAAGCTGATACAATACAAAGAGCACACCGAGAGCGTGGACCAGCTGAGATGGCACCCGACTAAGCCAGAAATCCTACTGACGTTCCGGGGATAAAACTATTCGAATCTGGGACACTAAACTCTCGAAATCCATACATTACGTTACCACTAAAGGTTCGTCAGACGTTATTACTTAATTGTAGAGGTCTAGATTCAGATGAACAGTCAGATAAAGGCGGCCTACTAAAATGATCTCTTCATTATGATTGATGATATAGATACTTATAATAAAAGTATTGTTAATATATATTATATTTCTCGTGGAGTATATATTATAATTCTATTTTATATATATATAATGGTAATTTAAATATATATCCATATATATTTATTGTATATTTTGTGTTGTGAATTACGACTATTTATAATAAATTATTTTTTATTTAATCTTAAAATCTTTTTAGATAAATTATCATACACATATTACAATAAATACAAATAACGTTCCTTTTACTTCTGAAGATTTCTCTAACTATTTTACATCCAAAATAATTTATTAAGATCAATATAAGAAACAATGTACTTTGTATAATACGTATTATGAAATTATCTAATTAAAACGCATTTATTCATGGACCATGAATCATGATCTTTTATGTGGTGTTTAAATTATGTTCATTACATTATTCATTTTGTTCATATTATATTATGTGTACCTGTATATTCATATTGTTTATATTCATATATTATATTTGAAACTTGATTTACTCAGAATAATTATTTGTGACCAATCATGCTGACTAACTGGTATTAACTTTTGTACAATTGAATATTTTTTCTTAATTTTTTCAATATAACTAATTAAATATGTAAGATTAAAGTTATTTGTCAAAATTAAAAAATATTTATTTAAAAAATTTTAATTAGCAATTTAGTTGGAAAATTAAAATTTTTTATCAGATATTTCAATTATTTTTTTTAGAAACGTATAACATAAAGATGTGTAAACATCTATAAATTTCAACATATAATATAAAAATATGGAATATTATTAATAGATTAAAAAAAAAAAAAAAAAAAAAAGTGAATATTTTTTGAGTTAATAGATTTCTAAAAATAGCATTTTTTCGTATCTTTTACATGTAAACCAAACAATGGTATCGCGTCCCATTAAACTAATCTATTAAATATTGTCGCATTTTTTTTAAATTCCAATATATCTGCTTTTTTTTAAATTTATTTTGTATTTTGTATCCTCTCCATACATTTAGAACTACTTGATCAAACTATATGAAATTTTTAGAATTTATTTATATTATGATACTCTTCAGATATAACAAATAAGCTAACATATATTACCTGATTACATATATTATAACATTTCTGGAATATTTATTATTTTACAAATTGGTGATATGTAGGTCTTATAACTAACATACAATGTTAAATATGTATTATATATATATAGTCCTAAATGTAATTTACATGACCCAAACAAAAGTAGGTATTATTTTACGTAATTCTAAAGTTGTGTCATACGTTTAGTAAACAATAATTATAGATAATCTCCTACGTTCACGGTGTAAATAAGTCTTCACCCTCTTCACCGGTCCTAAATCACCCCCCCCCCCCTTTATAGTTTGAGTTGGCCAGTTAGAACGCTGAGCTTCAGTCACGACAGTAAGATGTTGGCCTCGGCTTCAGAAGACATGCAGATTAACATAGCCGATGTGGAAACAGCTTCGTTATTGCTGATACTAGTGGCTACGACTTGTTTTGTTTCTGATACCGCATGGTAGAACCATCCCGGTATCAAAGCTGATATATGTTAACTACACGACTTGCTTGTCAATATTAATATATATATATATTAAGGTGGTTTAAATAAAATAATTTTTAAAACACATTAATTTTTATTACAAATGTATCATTAAATAAATAAATTATATATGTTTTAATGTAAAAATAATGGACTAAGCCATTATATAAACATACACAAATCATGTTTTATAAGACGTTGTATACAAAATATTCGTAAACATTTTAATATAAAAATTCTTATACATTTTAATATAAGTTAATATATCTAAGATTTTAAAATCTATTATAAACATTATTTATTTATTAATAATATAAATATGAGTATTATGACGTTACTTATCATGAAAACCTGCCTATCGCATCACAATATATTCTTAGTGTCAATTTCTCTTGTTTATTTTATTTAATAATATATATATATATTAGATAAATATATAGGTTTACATTTATTCAATATTTATATATACCTACATTAATTTTACTGATCATAACTAAATAGCTAGATAGTAATACGAGACACACGAGTGTCAAATTGACACGTGTCAATGCGTGTTATATCAACGAATATACACATTATATATATTGTACATTAGCTTATTAAATTATAGTCATTATATATATATATATATATATATGATTACTATTAATAATATAATACGTCTAAAATCTAAAATTATACTCTTATACAATATAAAGTCTAATTCAAAATTAAAGTATAAATATATATATATATATATATATATATATGAATATGAGATTTAATAGTGATTTGTATGCGAAGTAGCAACACAAAAATATAAAATTGAGAAAAGTGGCAGCCACTATTACATTTCAGTGCACCAGAGAACTTATTTTTGTCAATACGAAGGCATTCCCAGTAGCTTTATACACATATTACAATATCCATGTTATGTAATATGTATTATGTAATGGTAAAGATAACATTAATTTAATGTATAATTATGATAGTATATCAGTGGTAGTGTACAATAGATAATAATGTATATATAACATTAAGGACAAGTTATATTATATTTATGAATAATTATTTTATATATATATATATATATATATTTATGTATTATATTTATGAATAATTATTTTATATATATATATATATATATATATTTATATATTATATTTATGAATAATTATTTTATATATATAATATTAATAAATGTATTAACAAGAAGGTTGAGTGAAGTCCTATATATATACAATTAAATATACTTTTATAGGCTCACTCTAGATGTAATGCAGCTAAAACAACATGAATATATAAAAACTAAACCAATCCAAGCTAAACCAAATTAAACCATAAATATTAATTTCCATATATATAATGCTGAATTATGTAAAGTTATTATCTATGCACTATTATGTTCAATTAATGTTATCTTTACCATTATGAAGTTGTGAAATAGCATTGAATAATGGTAATATATACATAATCTATTGTAAGAAATATGTATTGACAAATATAAGTATGCAGTGAAATGTAATAGTCTGATGCTGAGACTGTCACCCACCTCACTGTCTCTATTTTATACTTTTGTATTGCTACTTCCCCCCCCCCTTTAATAGTATATTTAATATTCTAATATATAATTAAGACACTAGATTTCAATATAAACTTCAATTAAATCGAATATTGATATTATATATATATATGTTATCACATATATATATATATATTATATATATATAATATACAATATTTTATTTATCTTTGAATTTTAATTTATGAACCTAATTTACCTATCTATTTCTACACTGCAGACTGCTGTAATACTGTCATATTCTGAGTGTGAGAGTTTAAACTTAAATAATTATACAGTGCGTTAGATTCTGATTAGCAATATTCGTAGACTACGCACATCTAATTAGATGGTCTATGTACAGTGTTTAACACACGTTTGCCTATGTATATACACCACCTCAGTATTAGCTACACCTAGCTATACACCTAGCTACAAGTGATACAGCTTAATACCGATACAAGTGTGTTTCACATTACGCATATTGAGAATGTGTATTCTCACTTGCTTTTGATATTGTACTATTTTTAGTGTGATATGACTTAATTTATAGTAGTATTAAATCATATATATATATGTATATTAAATATGATAATATAGACACTAATTTATAAAAAATAATAATTATATAGTACTATTTTTTCAAATTATTTTTATCTCAATTTAATTATTTTCTCATATGTACTTGCATTCAAAATGTAATATCGATCTCATTTTATGATATAATCTAATCTTTTATTTGATATAATACAAAGATAAATATATCTATAATTCAACGTAATCTAGCTCCATTGTGTATATTTAGTCATATATAAAATAATTATAATTTTATAAATTTGGATAACAAATTCATATTTATTTTTAGATATGCATTACATATAGTCATATTAAATGATATACCTAAATCCATGTCAAACGTATTTCTCTGTATATCTAGTATACAAATTTAAATACATTACCAATATTCCACCACTTATCGAGTCACATGTATAATGGGACGACCCCGCCTCTCTATTACACGTAAACACTAGTAATATCAGCTAACTACGCTATCTCCTAAGTCGCAGTAAGCACCCCATCCCTGACTGACTGTCACACATCGCCACAGGAAGAACTATCCTCGACATAAAGATTGACAGACCCACGTTCTCCATGGCATGGCATCCCAGACGTTACCTGCTCGCCTACTCGTGCGAAGATAAAGACAAATACGACTACTACAAAGATTACGTTCTCGTTACGCAATACTCTATTCAGTCGTATGACCTCTATTCAGTCGTATGATCTCTAGGTCGTTTTTTATAGTTTAATTTGCTTATTTTTTATTTGAATTATAAAAAAGAATTATTTAAATTGGGTTACTATTTAAAAAATGATCATTAATTTTCTAAGTTTTTAATTAATAAAATATTAACACCTTGACATTATATATTACATATGTATTACACTGTATTCTTTAATAAATTTCATAATCTCCTTGATAACTTGATGATATACCCTTTCTACAAAACATCGTTTACTAATCCTTCGGATTTTATTATCTCTATAGAGATAATAACCATGTTATAACCATTCAAAGAGCATTAATCACTGTTACTATAAGGGCAAGGTCTATGTCTTTCGATTATATAGTTTATACAAAATAAATTGTTATAATATTATAATTTAATCAAGTATCTATTTAAAATGATGTATAATGTGTCATAAATAAGTAATTATAAAGGCATCAAATATGCATTTTTATCACCAGCCTAGAGATAATATTTGTATTTATCACTATGTACATATTATATATATATATAATAAACAGTAATATTAGTATGCTAATATTCTTATCTATTTTATATATTATAAACAGTGAATATTATAATTTATTACTCAGAAAATTAAAAGTAAAACTTTATCTAATCTCAAAAATAAATCTCATTTTTTTAGAAGATAATAACCTTTGAACCCATCGATGAATCTTTATAATATGTTCTGAGTGTATACTTAATATAATACTAATGCTTATTGTTGTATTACAAAACATGATTCAGCTTTAACAACTTCACTAGATCATATCATAAAATACGAAAACAAATATATTTTAAAAATATGAAATAATACAAAATATAAGTTCACTTTTCATTGTCGTATATACTTATCCTTCAATTTTGTAAGCTAATACATTTTGTAGGTGAATGTCATCTAAATAGTCAAATAAAATTGTGTAATTATTTATTCGATGTTATCAAAGTTATCACATTTGTACACCCATTTTTCTTATATTTTACATGCCACGAAGGTTATCTCTGCTCTTAAAAACATTCAATCTAACTACCGGCCTGTAATAAATCTGATCTCCCAACTGATCATCTTATCATTACTAGCGATATTAACAAAAAATTGGTATAATACGTAAAGTATACAAGTTTAATAATCGTAATAATTATCTTTCCATTGTAAATAATCCATTCTTTATAATAATCCCATCTAACATAATCAGATAAAATGTTATAAATATATTCAGTATTGATAATGTGATAGTAAATTGAATACAGCTATACTAGGTCAATTAATTATTTTAGGAAAATATTATCTATAAATAATAAAGGATTTGAAAACAATAAATTGATAAATTATTTTTAATTTTCATAATATAAATATGCAGTGTTATAAAATATAATTGTATTGTATTTTAATTTTAAATCATCATTTGTATGCCATTATTTAAATAAATGTGATTGTATTATTTAAATAAAATTTCTATATAATAAATACGTATTAATAAAAAATACTTATCAATAAGAACGGATGTCTGTATTAGTAACTTTTTGTATTCTAGAAATACATACTTTTTAGTATGTTTAATTATATTACAATGATTTCATAGATAACAGATATGTATTTATTTATAAAACAATACAATTTATTTATAATTTCTTTTTAAATTGAAGAATGTTTTTCTGTATTATTCATGTTAATATAATAACATAATAATACAGTGTGTATAGTATTATATTACTATTTTAATATAATCATAGTGAATCATTAATTTAAAAACCAGTTTTTGCATTGATTTGTATATCATAAACAAAGATGTACTTCTGGACCTTGATGCCTAAGATAAAATCATGTGTAAGTGTAAAAAACGTTTCATAAAATATACATATTCATTAACAAACTGTCCTGTCATTGTTATTAATAAATAATCTTATTATTATCTAAAAGAATATATAATATTTATGCTAGGCAATATAAAATTGTATACCAATTTAATAGTTATTAAGGTATAATACATAGTAAGTCTTATACCATTTCAGTTAGTTTGTAAAGTAAATCTCTAGAATGTCAGTAGTTATCTCATATGTGATAGTATACATATTCATAATTTACTATGTATAATATATTATACTGTACTTTAATATATAATTATGTGTATTCATATTATTTTAGTAGATTTGTTATCAGTAAATATTTATTATTCATTATTTATGTTATATCAAATGTCAAACTTGATAATAATTCATTCTATATCATGTATTATTTTGTTAAGCGAATTAATTATTAATCAGTTTTTATTTTGGCTTTCACAAAATCGGAATTATTGAATGTTCACATTTGTATGTACTTTGATACAATCTATTTCATCTGGGTTAAATCTGTTAATGTTGTTGTATCTAAATATACATCTGGGGCTAATGTGTGTGTTATCTTTAGTTGTTTTACCTATAGAGCTTAATACTGATTTAGGATATTCATTTAGAAATCTACATAATATATTTAATATTGATTTTAACAACATTTATATTTTCTATTAATTATTTCTATATTTCATTTTTTAATATTACAAATCTATTCATAATAAATTAATTTTAATTTTTCCTTTATATTACATAAATTTATATATCTGCCTGTAACATTTTATCAACCATAATTTGATGTATTTTTATTAAAATATATATTCTAATTTTTAAATGCATTATTAATAGTCGATAATAATTTATTATATATTTAATTTAATATAATTTTGTGGAACAATAATTATTAATTATCTATATATCTATCTTATATAATATTTTATATCTACCATTACTATCTAATACAATACTAATTTACTTTTTCATTGTAGGTTCAATTAAGCTCTATGGTTTTGGACCTGACATATAGAATAAACAATGTTTTTACAAATAAATTTATTATAATATAATTGTGGTTTAACACCCTGTGAAGTGTTTCTATTCATTGCGTCCTGCGATATGTCGCATGCACAATGCTATTTACATATATAAATAATGATCAAAGTGGGGGGGGTTGTACAAAAGCGAATTCATGTGAAAAGATAATACTTGTAGTTTCTATGTACACAATGTTGTGGCATCGGGCGGGCTGCTGGTGGGGCGGCGTAGAGTGGGGGGGGAGGGCTACACCCCGTATTGATTATTGTACACGGGGTTATGCGAGTGGTCAGATTCCGAGTAGCTGTCCGTATACTGTTGACCGGCTGGACGTAGTGGTTCCGCTACAGGTATAGGCTGATATCCTTGAGAACAGGACGACGACGAAGGCTGATGAACTGATCCCTGCTGCTGCGGGTGACCTCTATTGTTGGCAGGGGTCACTATGCCGGCGTTCGATTGGTCGTTGGATAATTGGTACTGATGCGCACTAATCATTGCATTCTGATACTGCATCCTGTGTAGGGCGATTTATTAATATACTACATCTATAAATAGCATACCTATCTATTAAGGGGTTAAGTTGGAGTTATATGTAAAAGATAGGGAACATTGTTATTTTTAAAGGGTGGTAACTTTTTTAATTTTTATTAATTTTTAATACTTTTTTTATGCATCAATAATATGTAGTTACATTATATTTATTTAGTAATGTATACATGTATAATATATTCATATATTTTTTAAGAAAATTACTCTCCTGTTATATGTTTAATTTAAAATATGTATGCATATATATTTATAAATACAAATTGAAATTATTTATGAGAGATATTTTCTAACTATATTTTAAATGTAATTTATAACTATAACTATATTTCTTATTCTACAATCTAATTTTTAATTATATTTTATAAATATTTTTATTATATTTTATTTATATATATACTAATAAATCATATAATATATGTATTATATTTTACTATTAGAATTTATTTTCTTATTGGTGTTTTAAAATTTGTTATTTTATATATTATATTTCTCATAGACATGCTTTAATGATCATTTAAAGATCATTTAAGGGGGTTCGCGGCCTTTTGAAATGATTTTTAAATAATTTTTTTTTTTTTTTTTTTTTTTTATTTGAGAAAAGTATTATTTAATATATATTTAATATTCTCTGAAACTTGTAGAGCAAATAAAGACTTATAAATGATACAACTTGATGGTTTAGTACAAGACCTATTTTGTATAAAAAAAAAATGTGTAAAAAATGGCCTAAATAATAGCAAAATACTCATATTTTAAACTTATAATATTATATCTATAAGTGTATACTTTAAAAAAAATTTAAATGCAGTGTTATATACGATCTATTATTTAATATGATGTCAACTAGCGACATCTATAATTAACGTATTGATATCAAATGAACGCATTACATTGGCTGTAAAATTCGAATTATAAACAAAGTAATTGAGATTGCGTCATTAATTATTTTATTTCAAAATGCCAAGACGTAGTAGAAAATCGATCACCGGACAACTTAACCGTACTAAAACTTCATATGATGATATATTACAAAACCAGGTTAGTAATACATAATATATAAATCATCACGATATAATACAAATATGTATTATAGAATTAAAAACTAGTAAATATTGTTTATTTTATAAATTTTATTTTCATTTTCTACATGTCAAATAAATATACTAGTAATTATCTAATTATATTATTGTATTGTAATCACAACATATAATATATATTAGAAACGTAACATACATAATATATAAATCATAACGATATAATGATTATGTATTATAGAATTAAAAACTAGTAAATATTGTTTATTTTATAAATTTTATTTTCATTTTCTACATGTCAACTAAATATACTAGTAATTATCTTATTTTATTGTAATCACATCATATAATATATATTAAAAAATTAACATACATAATATATAAAACATATAAATCATAACGATATAATGATTATGTATTATAGAATTCAAAACGAGCAAATGTTGTTTATTTTATAAATTTATTTTCATTTTCTACATGTCAAATAAATATACAAGTAATTATCATATTTTATTGTAATCACATCATATATTATATATTAGAAAAATAACATACATAATATTTAAATCATAATGATTCTATCTTTAGGTACTTCATCTGTGGAAAGAACATATACTCAATTTAAAGACAATTCAAGACTCAAAAATTCAAGAAAAAAGAGACTATTATATACTGTTTATATATTGTACATAAATAAATATGATAAAAAAACTTATTTTCTTGTAAAATAAATGTCAAATATAGTTTATTATGTGTAATTGGTAATATAATTTAATATAAATATTATTAGTGTGTATATTATATATAATGAGTATATTATTGTGGTATTCTGTTATATTATAATACTAGAAATATATTACTTAGTTTATATATAGTACATATATAAATATGATAACAAATTTATTTTCTTGTAAAAAAATTTCATAAATATAGCTTAGTATATGTAATTATTTGTAATATAATATTATATAAATATTAAAAGTACAACCTTATGGGTATATTAGTGTGGTATTCTGTTATATTATAATATTAGAAATACATATATATATTAATGTGGTATTCTGTTATATTAGAAATAAATAAATATACTAAAAAAAATAATTTTATTGTAAACATTTTTTTTTTTAAATGTCATAAATATTAGTTTATTATGTGTAATTATTGGTAATATAATATAAATATTATAATAATAACTCTATGGATATATTAGTGTGGTATTCTATAATAGTATAATGCTATAAATGTTGTCAAAGGTAGAAATAATAAACAAATATTAAATACCATAAAATTAAAAATAAATCTAGTCAAACTTTAAACTCGATTTACTCAGAATATTGAATTTAATTAATTTTGAATCTTAGAAATTTGTCAGCCCTCTCAATAATTATCCAAACTTGATGAATTTTTCACAGTATCTTCATTATTATATGTATAATAAAACTTGCTTAAAAGAAATGTAATAGACATATTATAACATATACAAAATTATAAAAATTAAAAAAAAAAAATTAATTTAGCATCATATTTTGTCTTAAAATATTTTGGGTTTTCAGTGAACCATTTTTTTTTTAAATAAGCAAGTTTTATTAACATTATATTGGTTAACAATATGCAATTTACATAATTGAAATCAGATCAAAACCCTAGGTGCTGAACAAATTTTAAAATTGGTTAAAATACATAAAAAAAAATATCTCCTATCTTAATACATTGTATACTCAAAAAGCGGCGAACCCCCTTAAAAGATTATTTTGTATATATTGTAGATTTACAATACACAATTTTTGTGAAAATGAATATATTTGATAAGAAACGATCTGCACGTAAACTAACCTCTGTTGCTGCAGGAAGTACTGCTGTTGAGCTAGGTTCTGTTGCTGTTGTGCTATGGACTGTTGTTGATTGTACATCAACTGTTGCTGAGGGTCCATGTGTTGCAGCGCATCAATCTGATGGTTCTGCAGCGAAGAGTTGGTCTGCTTCAGAGACGTACTGCCTGCAGAGTATCCCGAAGGAACCGAACTCAGAGGAGATCTTGTAGGTTGTAGGTGACTTGTTTGAGATTCTAAATCGAATAGAATTGGAAATACTAGTACGTTATGCACGTAAATGCTTGGGTAAACTAACGATTCTGTTTTGCATTCGTGTGACGTTTATAGATTGTCAACGAAGCGATGATAACAATGATGGAAACTATGGCAACCGGAATGCCCACCAACATAGTGATGGATGTGGTCTCCAGGAATGAATCTTCATTTTTACTAGAGTACGCATCTACAAATCAATATCGTGCGTTACATAAATGTTGGTGACCTTGATGATGTAAGGTCAAGGCTAACCTCGGTTAAGTTTAACGGTGATCAGTTGATGGCTGTAACCCACTGAATTACCGGCTCTACAAACGTAATAGCTGGCGTCCTTACTAGAGAAGTCGTGAATCTTGTAAGACGTAGAATAGCTATTGTGGGTTAACATCTCTACTTCGTCTACCTATCATTGATGGGTGTGTCAGAGGGTTACAGAGGTCATAGGTCATTATAGGCTTACCTTGATCACTTGGTAGGTTTTCTGACCAATGTGAATGTTCTCATCTGCAGAAGGGGATAGTCCTTCTTTCAACCACTGCATCGGTAACATTTGTAAAGTGAAGCACTAGGCTATACTATTATTAACTCTAAATATAGATCTATACATACATGTGTAGATGATTAGATGATTCAGAGGGTGTTATAATGATGTATTATGTAATTAAATGTGTAGTTCCATTTGCGCATTTAAATATGCTTGGTAGTTACATTTGATACATTAGCATAGCCATAGATACTACTATGATTACATGCAGAACATCACATGACATCAATGTTAGTGTAATGATATAATCATGTCTACTATAGTGTTACTGTCTCACAATTGGGAGAGGTATCTATGTGGGGGGTCTCTCCACTATTCTCACACATGTAGATATATTCAATACACGCTTGTAATATTTAATTGAAATATTATTAATGTTATAAAAATTCACATCATTATAAAACCATACATCATGAATATATATATATATCATGAAATGAGTTTTATCTATTTCTTAATAATGAATGAATGAATGTGTTAGGTATAGCCCCCCTTAATAAATGCTTATGCTTGATGTACCCCATATCCTAATAAGGAATGCATCTGTACCCAGCTAACAGTAATAGACTCATAATAGCATAACTAATAGCCTCAAATGTTTACATTTCTATTATGTTGCCATTACAATTCTATTATGCTGCTATTATGTTGCCATTAAAAGTCTATTATGCTATTATTATGCTGCTATTAATAGCATAATAGACATTTAATGGCAACATAATAGCACAATGTTAACATTTGAGGCTATTAGTTATGCTATTATGTTGCTATCATGAATCTATTACTGTTAGCTGGGTACAGATGCATTCCTTATTAGGATATGGGGTACATCACGAATAAGCATTTATTAAGGGGGGCTATAAGATGTAAACTCATAGTGGGGTGCCCCATGTTCCTTAATAATGAATGAATATACAAGAACATATGAACTAACCATAATAGTTGGTTTCTCATCACTTTTCACTTCACACTGTAGTAATACAGTTTGACCTTGAGATATGGAAAGATTTGACGGAGACTGAAGAATAACCTTGGGTTTAGTTAACCGACCTTGATAATTATAATTATGCTTCTTGTTAATTAACTATACATTATAATAAATATATAAGTACCATTATCATGTTATAAATATATACTTTCTAAAACATAGTAATATTTGACCTACTATAAAGGATTCTATAAGAATTGCTTCACAGTAGTAGCTATCTATACTACTACTGATAGATAGAGGGGTAGTTGTAACAGTTACCTAGTACTTGTAGCTTGTATAGGAAATCAATGCGTCCATGTGTATTAGCCGCTATACATTTATAGTTGCCAGCATCGGATGTCTTCACGCTCACGATCACCAGCTCATCCCTATCTGTAGCATGCGAATGTTCATCACTAATTAATCTAGGTCACCAGTGTTTATACATGTGCGCTAGATGTTTTAATGTCTTATTATTTTCTACATATTTGTATATACAATTATATAACTATCTCTAATTATAATACATTATTTATATCTCTGCTCATCACATTATATATATATAGTTATCACACACACACACACACACACACACACACAACACACACACACACACACACACACCCACACACACACACACACACATATATATATACACGCACACATCATGTTATGCATAGTATTGAAAACTTACCATCGTATATAGTGAGGCGAACATTATCTTTAAACCACATATATTTAGGTTTAGGAGTTCCGCTAGCCCTGCACTTCAGCGACAGGCGGGCCCCTATCGATTCTTCCCTCTCAGGACGGGACATATCTCCTGGGTTCGAGAACTGAGGGTTTCCCGCTGTACAAATATTGTATAATTTAATTACATAGTCTAGCCGAAGACATATCCACATGCATAAGTCCCTCACATACATGCGCGCTTACTTACATTATATATAGTATATAGTATATTCGTGTGGATATACTTTGTGTGTATGATACATAATGAGATGCGAACCTCTTTTGTCCTGTTTCTTCACGAAAGTTGAGGTGTCGTTCTCGGAAACTGTTACGTAATGAAGTGTTGTCATAATAGATGAGGCAGTATTTTAAGTTATATAATAATGTATACAATGGATTCTATAGGATATAGTATGGTGTAGGTTATAGTATGATGTGTATTTATTTATCTAGTGCACATTAATCTGATATACTATCTGTATAATTATAGCGTTGGTTATGTAATACGGTTACGCAATATCGATATAATGGAAGCGTAATTATGAGGTAATAGTGACACGTACAAGAGTCATAATCATCGGCAGCATCCTCACCCCTTCCCCTAGCGGCATCATCATCATCATCATTATCATCATCAATAATTAAATATGGACACAAGCGTAAATATTTAAGCCATCTGCTTTCGGTCACTGTATAGCACCAGACGCACACGCATACACTCAACGATAACACGCTACGGAGAACGCACGCAAACACCAGGTACACAAGTGTATTACACATGCGCACACTCACACACACACCTATTGTAGTCATAGCGGGGAGGTAATCGAGGTAATGATGTGAATGGCAATGTACCGTATGAAGTAGAGTTAGATATCATTGTACACACACGGCTGTTCACTACACAGTAAATGTACAGTGTAAATGTGATATCCGCTATAACAAAATGTATATATATTGATATATTAATACCTGATAATTATGTAATATAGACTACAGATGAAACCTTTACTGAAGCATTTACTTTATATTTGTGATATTATATTAGTAACTTACTGATAATATAATACTATATAAGTATACTTAATACACTATCTAAATACTGTATTTCACAAATATATGTATATATATATATATATACACGTTAACAATATACTGAGTGATATGATGATTAGGGTGAGATCACCTACAGTTAAGATTATTCACAGATATATAATAATTGCCTGCGATGACATATGTCTCACTAATGCTGTTAACATTTTGTTTTACATATGATAGTAATTATCAGACTGCATCGAATGCAATACCTAAAATACACACAAACACCCACTCTCCCACACACCCATACATTTTATACCGGAAGTCCGTATATACCATATATATATATATATATAGATATTCATAGCATCTATAATCTATATAATGAAATTAGTTCAGATTTATATTACAATTTTCTCATTTCTAAATTATGTATCCAATATTTGTAACTAATAATATATTACCAAACAGTGTGGGTACCACATATGCACAATAATACACTAAAACCCAATCACACACACACAAACATTTGTTCACAATATATAAATATATATATATATACATAATATTAGTCACTATTTAGTATCTCCCTAAATAACGGCGCCAGTTACGTAATATTACGCAATCACTAGTTACACAGTAGAAACGTGGTCCGTATACAAGGGAGTGTAGTCGATACTAGGTAAATGAATACAGCAAACAAAGCTGGTCACACACACACACACACACACGCATACATAGACATACACACGGTAGGCAATGCCGGAGCCGTTCCTCCATTCACTTAAGGGTGTGATGTTTGGGTTTCGAGTAAATAAATGTGCGCTATAATGCTTAATGCCTTTGCAAATATTTAAATGTACTCTATTTTGTTAAGTTCTTACTATAATATAGTTTAGTAATATACTACTATAGTACATATACTATAGTATACACTCATTCAGTATGTAGTACAATATCTATATACATATATCTAGCACACACATATAAATCGCCGTATACACTACATATAGCATAAATTTCATGATACATATTATGTATCATCTACTATAAATGTAAGCATTAATACAATGTATCACATACGTATTTTGTATTCATAATATATTATATAACCGTTATATATATAATATAGTATACTCATATACAACAACAACATAATCATTTAAATTAATAAATTCTACTATGTTATATATTGTAATTTCTTACAAAATAAATTATTTATAAACAACATTATTAGAATATGTTAAATTATTAAATTTTGTATTATATTACGCATATATAGTTCTAGAAGATTAAAATAATATTTAAATATATTAATTATATATTTAATACTTTTTAATATTATCGAAAAATAACTATTCTATTTATATATAATATTCATAGTAATATAATATAATAATAGCTATCTATTAATATATATATAGTAAATATAATAGTGACTATATTGAACAAAATATTCCCATACACATGCGTTTATTATTGTTGTAGGTTTCGTTAATTATAGACCCTATATATAGTAATTACATGCTGGTAGAGTGAATACCTGCATATCAGGTGGTATTAAAGTGTTATTACCATTATGGCCGTCGGTGGTCAGTGGCATTGTTAGCCATTCAATGGGGGAGGTTGTGTCCATTGTAAAGCGCGGTTATTACATTATAATGCTTGAATGGGAGTAAATGCATCACTGTTTACAAATTAATAACAAAACTAATATTGATAATGGAATTCCTACTTTGTAGGTGTCACTAGTAGTACTGACTAGTCTAGTGCAGTACACTGAATACCTACTGGTAATATCTTCAAGTATAATCTGTGCACCATTGTAGACAAGATAATTGCACGCCTCGCTATAATAGCACGAACACTGTTGTATGAACAGCATTGTATGAGCGCGTATACGTGTACGTTTACGTGGACGTGTATGCGTGTGTGTTTGTGTTCGCGTGTGTTGTGCGCGTGTGTTTGTGTGTGTGTGATTATAATCAAGCTGCGTGGCTATCACACTTCGTAGACCACCCGCTGATGTGATGATCAAAGCTCTCATGCGACGTCCCATTGCGCAATTAGTGAACACACTGCACACTACAGTACCGTGTGTAGTGTGTTCACTAGTGCTAATTGCGAGCGCGCGCACGTACGCACGCATGCACGCATGCATGTGCACATATGAAGTGGATTCCCGGACCGTAAATACCCATTGTTCTGTTCGCAACGGGAGTTACTTCAAAGCAGGTGCATCAAGTGGGGTATTGTTCTAGGCTTATGACTATTGAATTAGCATAAGTGATTGTTAAGTGTAGCCTTATACCTGTATTACGGAATCCCAACTAAGTATTGTGTAATGAATATTATTGTGTATGACAATACCAAGTATTTCTAATTTATCTTCATTAACTTATATATATATATATTGTTATATTGCAATATAGCAATATTTACAATATAACCAGAACATACACATATTTCTATATTTTATTGCATTTTAAGTGATGATAAAAAAACTTAATTTAATAATAAAATTGCTCTATATTATTCTATATATGTGATGTATATATGCGGGTTGCATACATTGTTTTTATGAGTTATATCATGAGTTATATAACTCCCTGGTTATACAATGTATTCAACAACATAGTATGTCCTATATAACCAAGGTCCTTGATAGAACATATGGTTAACGTTATGTTAACACTATTAGTAAACAGTGTTTACCATATAAATAAATATATTAAATATAAAATTGTATCATTATTATACAACAGTTATATTTAAGTTATATTGATTATATAAATATTATTAAAATTAAATAAAAAATGTTGTACCAATAACAACATAGAAAAAAAACATTTACATATTACTTTGATCTTTATATATATATGAAAATATAAATTAAATAAAAACAAATTACATACAAATAAATATTTGCACAACTTTTTTATGTTTTTATAAAATATAATATGAATATATATATATATATATTTATGTTTGATTTTGAGTGTTATCATTATATTTACATATAATTTATGTTATGTATAATACATATAATTAAATTTTCTTAGTATTGACAAAAAAAATCAATAATTTAAATTATAAAATCACAAATGTCCTTGAATAAAATATAAAACTTAATAACAAAACAGTTTCACAATTTTTCAATCAAGGAAAATCCTTTTTATTTCCCTTTGATATATACTAATATAAATTTTAAAAGAAAATATTTAAATTCTTAACAAATATTTTTATAAATTAGTGTTTTTATTACACATATTATATTTACAAAAATGCAATTAAAAAGTTATACATATATTTATATTTTTTAATTTCCACACACATTATCTGGGATCTCCCTGATATTATATTTATCTGTAGCAAAGATTTTCCGAAGGAATTGTTTCGCAAAATCTTTGTCTGTAGTTTAGTTTCACTAATTACATTTTTAAATACCATATCATAATAGTGTATTATATATATATATATATTATATATATATATATATATATATATATATATATATATATATATATATATATATATATAGATATATATCAATTATGTACATACTGTAAAATATATTATATAAAATACTATTTTATATAATATTTTAAAAATAGATTATTATTTGTATATTGATTATAATATTATATTATATAATTTATATATATATATATAGTATAAGCCCTAAGATGGTATAAGCTATAATATACAAACACTGTATATATGCATTAAAGTTGATTTCAAATTACACACGTCAGTAATAGTTAATTCAGTCAATCTTATAATACAACAGGTTATTGGTGTTTGGTCATATTCTATGACCCGTTCATTTCATTTATAGTTTTGATAAATCAATAATATGCCATAGGGCTCTTTATTGAATAGGTACACATGACAGGTATTACGGGTGAACGAATTTACAACCATATCATATATTCTATATATATATCCTATAATAGAATCTATTTTCTCATAACACAACTAAATTGAAATATATACGTATTTATATACAGATATATCACATTATATATATATATAAATATATAATGATATATATTTATATATAGATATATCAATGTATAACTTGATTACAGCAATTCACTATAATATGCATATTTATAACGCTAACTATCTATGTATGCAATAGAATTACGAGCCACCACCGCCGCCCTCGTCGTCGTCGTATGTCGGCCGGTGGTTTAATTATGTATTCACATAATACATAGCTAGAACACGTGTAAAGGTTATCACAGCGAACGTTACTATTACACCCCATATAAGGAATCTAAAGTACTACTATTCAACTCTCCCCTCGCCGTACGAACACCATGGGGTCGGTATCTATTCTCTACCAGATATACCCACACACACACACACGCACGCACGCGCATAGTATCTCTGCCACCCATCCACTACGGCTATGATGATGTATCAGGTAACAGAAGACAAAGTAGACACTAGTACTTGTTGTAATACGAACATTTCTACTTAACTAACTGTGGACGTGTTGTAATGATGATATCGTATATGTCCGCTACATATTATTGTAATGTGTTAGTAATTATAATTCATATTATGTAACTATATATCTTATTGTGAGTGATTATATATGAAGTATAGCACTTACTATAGTAGTATAAGTTATACTACTATAGTATACTGTATAACATACATTAATAAATATAATAAACAATGTATACATAATTGAATATTATATATAATATAATGTGTCATGATTACAAAAAATTAATTAATTTAAGTAATTTAAGTAATTTCAAATATTAAGAAATTACTCTATAGTTATAATTATTTATTATTATAATTATAGTAAATATAAGACTCTTTGTTATCAGTTAATTTCATAGACATAGAATTGACCTAATTCTATGTCTATGGTTTATTTATAACAATAGAATATATTTATTTTCCTTTATAATATTCAAGTAAAATATTACAATATTTACTAGACTCATTAAATAATATATAATTAAACCAAAGTTACAACATTATCTTATACAGTGTAGACTCTACAATGTAGAGTCTACATTATACAAGCTAGACTATTACAATTTGTACTTATGATAACAGCGTTATGAATAACTTATGAATACATGAATCATCCGCGATGTGTAAAAATGTATCGTGTTTAAAGTAATATAATGTTAAACCACTATTAAAATATTACTAATTATATATATATATATATATATATATATATATATATATATACATATATGTAGTATATATTATATACCAGATTGGGTACTATCTATAGCGCACTATCTATAATGAAAATGTAGTAATCTATTATTCTATAATACAGTTAATAGCATCGTGTACAATTGTACTTATGTAAGAACTCGATGTAGTAGATGTTCATACACCACGAATACACACACACACACACACACACACACACACACACACATATATATATATATTTAGTGGTATAGATAGATAGGAGATCGTGACATATACCACGTGACTAACACTACGGTGATTAGATGACGATGATGATGCATACTACTGAAGACAATAGAGGATATGATATAGAGCGTGTACGCGCGCGCGTGTGTGTGTGTATATACACGTATAGACATCTATAGAGCATTGTGTGCGGGCAGTCCGGTGTCAACTCGAAACTAATAACAGAGTGCGCGGCGGCCTAAACCACTGCTAGCTAGCCAGCATATTAATTATAGAACAGCCGTTACGCGGCGCTGTACGTTACTACTACCGCTACTACTTCGGACACGGCGGTGCTAGCTTCCCTAGCCACTGGCTAGCCGACCACTGCTGGCATTGTTTATTAATAGACGATAAACATGCACACACGTTGTTGCATTGTTTACAAAGCATCTGTAGCCGGGGTAGTGATGACACCACGCCAGTAGTAGTGGTAATACTGCGTGCAGCTAATGATTCGACACGTGCAAGTAACTATTACTAAGTACTAAACACGTATTCTATTAATAACGTAGAATACAAATTGCAAATAAAGTGGGGGGGGGGCTTCGTGTTATCGCGCTTTTATTCAACAACTACAAATTATGTGAATTGATTTTATTTTCGATATAAAATTATGGAATATCAATATCAATACAAACGTATAAAAATTAAAATAATTAATTCGCCATAATAAACGATGCATAAATGATGTTTTTTATGAAACCATGTAGTAAAACAATTAATTATGAATTCATTATATTATTATTAATTGTATAATATACTATATAATAATGATATGATACATAACTATATGACAGTACTGTTACATTATATAGATGCAATATATAGAATAATATATGCATTATATATATTAATATATTTTTATAATGATAAACTTTATATTCTCAGTTTACTTAGTTTATATATATTACAAAATATATAAGTCAGTTTCTTCTATTGAAGATAATTATTAATAATTACATAATATATATATATATACATATATATATATATTATATAACTATATCTATTGAATGATTGATTGATATTTTAAAACATTTATAATTATTAGATGCATCTAATTTAAATATAAATAGGTTTAAACAAAATAAAGTAATACATTAACAATTATAATATAACTGCATATGATAACGGCATATAATGATTTATATAACCATTTAAATATAAAAAATATTAGAAATTATAAAAACGAATATACTAAATATAAATTAAAATAAGTATGTGAATAAGTATATGTAAATATATATATTATGTTAATTAATGTTGTGCATGGTAATTAAGATAATTAAGTACATTAAGTATATAATATATATATATATATATATATATATTTATATATATATAGTATATTATACTATAATATAATATACTATAGTATATGCATATGAAAATCTACTATTATTTCTAATAAATCTAGTTACACAAATCAGAATGTAGAAATAATTAGTTTATAAATAACAGATAATAGTAATTATAAATAGGCCTATTTAACACATACTACACATTAGAATCAGCCCAAATTCGAATGTAGCAGCGCCCTATAGATTTAAATTAACACGGTAATACAAATCTATGCCCCCATCGCACTGCCAATAGAATGGGGAGGATATCTACTGTCTGTGTATGATAATCTTGACTATATTATTCATTAAATTCATACATGATGTATGAGTTATTGCACTACATACATTAGTGATACAGATACGTAGTCTGCTATATAGACATCTACACATACACACACTCACACACACACGCACACACAACAATGGTGGTGGTAAGTAAGGGAGGAAAGTGTGTCGGATTTATACTTTCTAAAAATATGACCCCTCTACCAATAACTAATAAACAATAACATATGCACTCGGTGGGTGGTAGGCTTTTTCTCTCGAGGATCCCTCTGACTCTCTCGTGGTTTATATAGCTCAGCATGGGGTATGCGGCATACATCATGCGTGTAGTCTAATCCTGTTTGAAATACACACACACACGTGAACTTTCTCGTAAATTTCAAACAGGCTAGAGCCGTATAATTCATAGATGTCGCCTATACTATTGAACACATCTAACACATACCTACTGTAATGTAAGTGTACTTATTATTACACCGAACACACACACATATACCCACCCACCCTCACTCACACATACACCCACACAAACCCACACACAAACACAGACATACACCCACATACATAAACACATATACACACACATATACATATATACAGGCACATGTTCACGTATATAAATTAAGCGTATTCGCGTATATAACCCTAATTTATTATTATTACAGGGGTTCTGTGGGGTTAACTCTGCGGTCGTACGCTATACTTGATCGCAATACATTACAACTATTACTACACTAAAAAAGAACTCGACTGTATTCCACTGAGAGATTTACGATATACATGCTACTACCACCCCGCAGGCACCTACCATGTTGCGTATACGTATACGTTATATACGAATACGAATACTAATAACTAATGAATATATAACTGATGCAGTCGTAAATAAGCATAAAGAAGAATAGCTCCGCACATCGCTGTAGCTACTACACTGCTACTACAGGAGGTAGGTACGGCTAGCAGTGTATCCACACGCACACACACACTCGCACACACACGCGCGCACACACTGTCGTGATTACTGGTCTCCTATCTCACCGGCAGATAACGCCCGATAATGTCTATACCGGTGATATCAGTCTGCTAGTCTGCTATAATTACAATGATCCGACTATGATCTGTGTGTAATGTGATCTGGTGCGTGTGTGCGGTGGTATGTGTGATGCTGATGCTGCTACTGCTGGTGGTGACTGTGGTACGATTAACTAGCGTCGTGTACATACTAGATATACATCGTGTACTAATAAGAACAATGAGTTATTCTTTCTTATCTATCAATCATATGTGTGTGTGTGTGTGTGTGTGCGCGTGTCACATATACGCACACACATACTCGCATACACGTGTACTAGTGCAGTGATACTACGCTACACTAGGAACGGTAACTGATAGTAACTTACTACCCATACTATATGAGATAGTTTTAACTAGCAATTTCTATACGCTGCACGTTTGAGTGTACATTGTACATATCATATACTGCGTCCTGTACACTGTATAATATATACTGTATAATGTAAACTGTATAATGTACACTGTATAATGTAAACTGTATAATGTACACTGTATAATGTACACTGTATAATGTAAACTGTATAATGTACACTGTATAATGTAAACTGTATAATGTACACTGTATAATGTACACTGTATAATGTACACTGTTTAATGTACACTGTATAATGTACACTGTATAATGTAAACTGTATAATATACACTGTATAATGTACACTGTATAATGTACACTGTATAATGTACACAGTATAATGTACGCAGTATAATGTACACTGTATAATATACGATATATAATGTATACTGTATAATGTACACTGTATAATGTACACTGTATAATATACACTGTATAATGTAAAGTGTGCGTTGTAACCACTACTATGAAGACGTTAGTTACTATAGTATATTATAAGCGTATACGCTAGAACACTTACTTATAACGACGAGTCTTGTGATGAAGCTCAGAGAAGAGCCTTGACCTCCGACAATGGAACACGTGTAGGTTCCGGCGTCCTCCTGGGTGACGCTCTTTATCTTCAGAGTTCCGGTTTTGCTGTTTTGCTCCAGGTTACCTATGATATGAAGATTCGGTTTCCCCTCCTGTTTGTGTATTAGAGATCACGTGAGTGACGTATTAATCACTTGAGTGACGTAGTAGTCACATCAGTGACGTATTAGTAATCACGTGGTATGCAGTTAGTCACGCGAGTTGCGTATTATTAATCACGTGGTCTATAGTTAGTGAATGCTACTAACTCGATATCAAGTGCAATGTAGGTATACGGGTAGTGTTCCTATGTTATATATTCATAGTGGAAAGTCTAAAAATAAACCCTGTACTTTTTACAATAAACCGAAAAAAATTTCAGTTGCTTATAATTTTTACAAATAATGTATGGATATTTCTAATTTTAATATATTATTGAAAATGTATATTCATATATTGACAATTGTTAAAATATAATATAATTCTCATATTTTAATAAATGTGTTGGTGTGGTATTAGTAACTGGGTTTTAAATATCGACATCTTTAGAAAATTATCTACAAATAACAACAGATGTAAAAATCAACAAGATGGAATAATGTTCATACAAATTCAACCAATAAAATCACTTTCAACTTTATAATAATAATTAAAGCAATTAAAATAGATGCAATCATATAAATTAGTAAATATAATAAATATTCTATCACCATATATGTATATAGATATAGATATAGATATAGATATAGATATAGATATAGATATAGATATATACATAGATATAGATATAGTATATTGATGTATTTTAATTTCATGTATCTAAATTTTTGTTTATTTTTTAGAAAATAATTGTAAACGATACACTATATAATACGCTATAAATAATTATTTATAAAAAATGCAATTTATATGATAGTATTTAATTTTAGATAGTAATTGATGGGTTAATTAAGTCATTAGGATGTCATTTGCCTATTATCATAATGTTTAGTGGGATTATTAAATGCCTATAAAACTGAAATTATATATTATATTTACATTATTTTTATTGTATCTAATTTAAAACGAACTGTTATATTAAGGATATTAAAATTATCAATAAATATTAAATATTCAAAAGGGAATATTCAATTTAATTTTTATTTTGTTGTTAATTTTAACATTTTTTATAAAAGTACACATATTTTTGTTGGATAATTTTTCAAAATAAAAAATACATATTCTTTATTAGCCTTTAATTCATATATATATATAACTTTTGTCTCAAATATGTAAAGTTACTGAGGGAGTTGGCTGTTTTCAGTGCCTGTTGATATTTGTACCATTTCCACATACTGTAGCATATATATGTTTGATATTTATGTTCTATAGAATATTATACTAGTATACATAATGTATAATACAAGTATAAACACAACAATAGTGATTGTACAATAAATTGTACACCATATAATCTATAATAAATATGTGTACAAAGTAGTATACATTTTTTTTGTAAGGTAAATAACAATTCTAATCTTCATGTATATAACTATTAGTTAGACAAATACATTGATAATGTTAGTGTAAAATTAATATATAATCATATACGATTAATATATAATATATATGATTATTATATATATAGTATGAAGTGTGAAGTGCTTTGCTAGGCATACATTATCAGCCATGTCTACATTCATATATAGTGATATGCAAGTGTTTAATTTATATACACATACCAAAGATTTTGCGAAGCATCCTTCAGAAAATCTTTGCACATACAATAGTATATACGATATGATTTAAATAAATAGACATACAAGGTATATGTAGTACATGTCTATATGGCGGTAGCGATATATGATCGATATTGAATGTAACTAAGCAGTTGAGTGGTATACTGTAGTGGTTACTACTACTACTACTACTACTACTACTACTACTACTACTACTACTACTACTACTACTACTACTACTACTACTACTACTACTACTACTACTACTACTACTACTACTACTACTACTACTACTACTACTACTACTACTACTACTACTACTACTACTACTACTACTACTACTACTACTACTACTACTACTACTACTACTACTACTACTACTACTACTACTACTACTACTACTACTACTACTACTACTACTACTACTACTACTACTACTACTACTACTACTACTACTACTACTACTACTACTATCAATCAATCAATCAATACGATTTATTTATACACTCAAAGTTAGCATGAAAATGCTCTGGCAAGTGTTAAACGAGAGAAACGAAAAAATATAAACATTATAAACAAAAACAATTTAAATTAATCAGCGCATGGCTAGAATATATTTTTTAACATTACGTTTAAAAGCATCATGATTAGAAATAATACGGATACTTAGAGGAAGTTGATTCCAGTTTAACGGAGCAGAATAAACAAAAGCTCCATTTAGAGTATGCGATAGTCGACATCTGTCAGAGGATAGCAAATATCTATCATCGGTAGAACGGAGGGTTCGAGTCGATAATTTAGGTTTTAACATCTCATTGATGTATTGTGGTTTAGCGGTTAGTAACGACTTATGTACTATACAAAGTAGTCTGTATAATGTTCTTTGTTTCATAGATAGCATTTTGATGGACTTCATCTTCAACGTTATGCTAGAGTGATCGGTACGTGGTTGTTTAAAAATCAAACGTACAGATGATCGAATGATTCGTGTGAGAGGACGAATTCGGCACTCGGGTAAACCTTGAAGGATAGAGCAGCAGTAGTCAATGGGTGACATTGCTAATGAATTAACAAGTATTCGGCAGAGGTCATTGTTGATATATTTACGAATATTACGTATCATATGTAGCTGGTAATTCGAACGTTGACATATGTTGTTGATTTGCTTCTTAAAGGTTAAGTCATCATCTATTGTAAAACCAAGATATCGTATAGAACTACTTGGTTCTACTATAATACCATTCACAGATATCACACTACTACTACTACTACTACTACTACTACTACTACTACTACTACTACTACTACTACTACTACTACTACTACTACTACTACTACTACTACTACTACTACTACTACTACTACTACTACTACTACTACTACTACTACTACTACTACTACTACTACTACTACTACTACTACTACTACTACTACTACTACTACTACTACTACTACTACTACTACTACTACTACTACTACTACTACTACTACTACTACTACTACTACTACTACTACTACTACTACTACTACTACTACTACTACTACTACTACTACTACTACTACTACTACTACTACTACTACTACTACAGTAAGTGGATACTACAACTGGTTATAAGACATAGTAGCTACAGTTACAGTATAGTTATATTATCAGTAATACTACCAGTTATCCATACAATGCACACACACACACTCACACACACACACACACACACACACACACACACACACACACACACACACACACACACACACACACATACACATACTTTATATATACACACTATCATAAAAAGTGGCAGCATTACAAAGGTATATATATATACTACTAGACCAGCAAACACTTAAATATCTTTATACATTATATGCAGTATTATCTATATATATATATATATATATATATATATATATATATATATACAGTAATATAATGTAAACTATATGTCAATAGTATACATGACATTAGACATGCATGATATTTTACAAGCTTATTGAGATAAAAGTTGTAAACCTGTATACAAAGTATATATTACTTACACACACACTCACTCACTCACTCACTCACTCACTCACTCACATACATACACAATTGTATACTACTATATATATATATTTGTATTTGTATATTAACTGTATTGATTATATTTTAAATTAATGAATAATATTAATATAAATTATTTAAGTATTGGGAAATTATCTTAATTATCAAACACATTACCCATTTCATAAAATAATAATAAAATATAATAATTATAATGATAATAATAATATTAGTACCTATATATATATATATATATATATATATATTGATTATATAATGATATATTATAAATACAATACAATGTGTGTATTTGTGTGTGTGTGGTGTGTGTGTGTGTGTGTGTGTGTGTGTGTTTCAAGTAATAATCTATATATATAGCTCTAGTGTACTATAGTTGAATATCATTAATTCATACAATGCAAAATGTGAAGTACACCCATGGATACAATAGATTATATATAAATATATATACAGCTTTCCATTCTCCAGAATATCCCAAGTATTGTTCATTTTATTATTTCATTAGATAATTAATATATATAGATAATAGATAACTATATACTATTACGTATTAGATAACTATAACACTAATTATAACTATACATAATTATAATTATATAATAATTAGAAAGAATATATTTAATAATTTAATTTCATTTCATACATTTTCATAATTTTTTTTATTTTAAGTATGAATAAACTTGTAATACTATCAAAATAATAACTATATAAAACTCTTATATAAGCATTATACATATATAATATCTATTTACTATTATATTATTTATAATTATATTATACTATTAGATATTATACTATATCTATAGGTAAATACAATCTAATATATAATGCTTTGTTTGAACACATTTTTTTAATATTACCTGTTCATCATAATAGTTTTTATATTATGCAATATCTATTAACAATTCAATTAAATCAGACATTCTAAACATTTGTATACAACATACATGTAGTTAGTTACTTATACAATTCCCTATTATACATTTAATAATGGTATCCAATATATATATATATATATATATATATATTTATATATAATAAAAGTCAAGAAATGTATGATATCATTATATGCATATATTAAGGGTATATTAAATAAATTAAATGTATAACTCTAAACACATATTGTATGATTACATAGGTATGTGTATATGTATAAATGGTACCTTAAATGTAGTATATATGCATATAATTGTTTTATAAACTATTGATTTAGATATGGTATGATAACAGATAACATAACTGGTCAATAATAATGTATACATGATAATACACTACATATATTTAGTAAATACTATATATATATATATATATATATATATATATATATATATATATATATATATATATATATATATTTATACATATATATATACTATGTACTACATAGTATGTATTAAATAAATATCTAAAACTTGCACCATATATATATATAGTTGTTAATTATTATTTCAATAATTATAGGAATATTAGGTATACCTACTCAGTTTAGTATTAGTAATTATTATAATTATGATACATTATTTAATCTGCATAATATGTATTGTTATTATATGAATATCATATGTTATTATTGTGTAAAATTAATAAAAAAAATTATTAGTAACTGAAAAGTACTAATGAAATATAATATTAAGTTTATATAATTTAAATAACAGTAAATATAAAAATATACTTATAATTCAAATTTTTGACATATAAGTATGACATCATTACTAGTATTAGTTTAACTTATTATGATTATTATGCAATTTGTCGGAC
>OZ025239.1:70486684-70534184 GCA_964019155.1 Osedax fenrisi | reverse complement strand
TATTAATAATATATACACCAAAGAAAAATTATATAATATAATATACTATTGTTATGAATTAACACTATAGCTATTATTTTATAACTAGCCTGTAATTAAAATGTAATTAAATAGTTCACAATAATTGTATATATATATATATATATATATATATATATATATATATATATATATATATATACATATAATGTATATATATATATTGGTATTCATGATTTCATGATAACTCAGACTCCAACTAACTCAGAACCCCACTAACTCAGTATTTACAAATGATAGTTTGGTGATGTACCTATTTAAATAAGAATAATCCGATATCTCATATGTTGTACTTTCAAGTTTAAGTAAGCTAAGGAAGTGGATTGTATACAGTTACAATATATACTATTGTAGGATATCTTTTGATTTATATAATTTAGTTAATTAATACAACTATAGTATATATATATTATGATATTTAGTCTATATTTCAGATATTTTTAATAATATATTAATTCATTATACTTTTGAAAAGAGGAAATCAATAATATTAATAGAATAATAAATATTAAAATATTAAAATGTATATGATTTATTAATATATTTAATAAAGTAGCATGATGATATTAATATTAATATTTGTATATTAATAATGCATACCCAAGGGTATTCACTAAATAAAAAAGTATACAATTTAATATAATGATATTATAACACTATAACATTAAAGCTATTATTTTATGACTGGTCTGTAATTAAAATGTAATTATATAGTTTAGAATAATTATATATATATAATAAAAACATACAGAAAATATATTATTATAATAATATCATAAATCATAGGTTAATAATATATAATATTTATCATACATGTCAATGATAAAATCAGGGGATAAAATGTAATAATATATAAACTATATTATTGGATAAATATATATTTATATATATATATATTAATATATATATTTATATTCATATTCATATACAAATACATAACCCTAAATATATACTGACTGAGACTGTTTTTATATTTAAATTATAGATATTATTTCATATGTTATGATATATCATATATCATATGTAAATTATATGTTATTTTATGATAAGTAACACACACATATATATATATATATATCATAATAATATCAAATGAATACCTTATAAATAATGTTATGTAATACAAATTAGAATATCATGAATTTAATCTCAATACATATACTACATTAAATACATTTTAATTTGTATATAAAGTAGATGTTGTTGTTGTAGAACATATGTTATCCTATTAAATTCACTATGTAGTTGCATAATTATATTTATTATAAAATTAGTAATACACAAATTTCAACTTTACCACAATATCATTGATTTAATCAATATAATATTTTATTGATATAATATTATCTTGTTTTATACTTTTGTTTTTATAAAAATATGTTCTTTTATTTTTAACCACATATGATTGTAAGATAATGTAGTACAATTAAATAAGGTTAACATTATTATATCATTGATATTAACATAAATGTGATTGTTAATGGTTAACAATTATAAATTTGTATATAAATAATTAACTATAAATCAGTAACTAACTATGACCACGATTTTAAAAGAATTTAAAATTATGTGAATAAATGTTTGTACCAAGGTATACATAATCTAAAAAATTGACAATACATTAGACACATATATATATATATAATTACAATCAATCCCGGTATCTTAGATTCGTATGAACCGATAAAATGTGTCTGATATATCGGGTTTCTGAGATATTCAAATATTCTTACATTTATATAAATACATACAAAATCAAACTTGTTGATGTTAACATTTATTAGATATCGAGAGTTCACTGTATATATATATATATAATTGTATTGGAAAGATGTGATTACGTAAACCAATAACCTAAAATTGACACCCAGTGATCCGATAACGAAAGGTCATAGTTCAACAGGTCGTCGTCGAGTAAAAGTACTGATGCTAGATTTAATTAAAAGTGTCAGATTACAGAAATAGCTGATGATCATTCCGGCCACAATCATCTGCAAAACACACACGCACACAAACACACACACACACACACATACACACATATACATACGAATTAAACATACACATTTATATTTAGTTTATATATATACATATTATATATATATATATATATATATATAAATATAATAAATATGAATTATACATATTATATAGATTTTCTATTCTTAAAAATATATGAATATTTGTATATATATTTTGTATTTTTTAAACATATTTGTCAAATACTATTTGATAGTTATTTGCTTTTCTAATGTATATGTATATAAATATGGTATACACTATAACTTAGCCTATAAGCAATTTATATAATATAAAATTATTAACATATATATATATATATATATATTTTGTTTTATACAGTATATATTATACACCCATATCAACAAATTAAGTGTATTCAGGAATATAAGAAAATAAACATAGTAATGCATAAGTAAGACGTTAAGTAAGTACGTTACATAGTACCACTAAGTACATGAGTACATTATACAAAGTGTATTAACAATAAATAGAAGGAAAATGAAAAGTTATGTGTTGAATATACGTAATGTGAGGTAGGTATATCCTATATTTAATCATAACATATACGTTATAAAGTATAAAGTATAAAGTATAGTATTATACATATATGTATACTATAGATAACATGATAAGCTACTTAATATTATGATTCTCGTGGTTTTCTTATTCTAATTATTAAACTTGTATGAAATACTAGTGGATACCTACGCATATAATTAAAAATGTATAATTTTGTAGTGTAAATTTGTTTCTATAACTAGAATGCATTGTTTAAACCATACATTAAAACTGAGATGAATTAGTTCATTAGTTCAAAATCACGTATTAATTAGAGAGAAGTAATGGATTAGTACTACAGTAATAATATTACTACTACTATTACTACTACTACTACTACTACTACTACTACTACTACTACTACTACTACTACTACTACTACTACTACTACTACTACTACTACTACTACTACTACTACTACTACTACTACTACTACTACTACTACTACTACTACTACTACTACTACTACTACTACTACTACTACTACTACTACTACTACTACTACTACTACTACTACTACTACTACTACTACTACTACTACTACTACTACTACTACTACTACTACTACTACTACTACTACTACTACTACTACTACTACTACTACTACTACTACTACTACTACTACTACTACTACTACTACTACTACTACTACTACTACTACTACTACTACTACTACTACTACTACTACTACTACTACTACTACCACCACCACCACCACCACCACCACCACCACCACCACCACCACCACCACCAGTACTACTACTACTACTACTACTACTACTACTACTACTACTACTACTACTAGAATGATGTGAACAATGGTCTGATTATTATGACAACTATAATATAGTTATTGCATAACATGTCAAAGCATGCTATATAATTTATGTCTACTGACCAATATACTTATATTTATAATTAGCATTAATGCTTATATTTATAAGTAAGCATAATAACCAGTTTTAGTGAATTAATCACTCACGTTGATATAGAAGTTTGGTAGATTATCGAAATATTAAAGCTTCATGGTAAGTAATTTAAATAATTATGAAAGATAAATATTTGTTCATATGCATTCAGATTAGTAATTTTAGATGATGTTATTATTACATATTCTACTGTATATACATGTTTGCACTATGTTTATGATTTAAAGTACACTAATGTTTATTGTTCCTGAGATTTATCACATTATGTTTAATTATAAGTACCTACAATGTCCAACATGCCACTTTTTAGGCGTTATAATTTATAACTTATAAATAGTATCATAATTAGAACACTGCTATAACCTACATTATAATTAAAATAATAAAAAAAATTACTTTTACTATAATAACCTATAGGTTATATACTACACTATAGAATATACTATATTTAAAAAGTAGATACAAATCTAGATGTAATTTCGTGAAATAGTATGCTCGTATAATATACGACGTATATATAAGTTACTTATTTTATTATTAACTATTATTTAACGAATTTATATCAATAATATACTACGTTACTTATTATATAGAATATATGTTATAGTATATATGTATATAGAATTATTTAATTATATAATATATATATATATAATTATATATATATATATGTATTTAATAAATATATAATTTTATAACTAATTAAATTATATTAATAATCTTAAATTATAATCTTAAATGATTATAATTAAATGACTTTTATAAAACTCAAATAAAAATGTTATTTATATTTTCAAATCAAATTTACTTTATAATATATATATACACATACTTATAAAATAACTTTATTATAAGTATTATAATAATGATGATAATCAAATGTAGGTACCTATATATTATTTATATTATTTTAAGTATAATTTATTTCACATATCCATCTTATTGTGTGAAGTCTTCAAAGTCATAAATCATTGGATCATATCAAAACCCAAATAAAAACTATCATGCTGCTTAATGTTACCATGGTACATTCAGTTATATGTACTGGATACCACAACATTAGATACTCTGATCAATATGATACATACCGAACTTTCCATCATGATGGATTCCATCATATTGCAATATAGGTATTATATTCACCTTATATGTATAATGCACCAGTTTCTAAATCATCTATTCCATATATTCTATAGGATCGATTGTTTTCATCAGCTTCTTCATCAGCTTTCATCCCCAATATTCAATATAATATACGTCCATATGAATTTATTCGACAAGATAATATTATCATATTAAAAAAATGCCACCAAAATATTTATTAAATAATTATCCGAATATATGGATAATTATTATCAAATGTAATTCTATAATTATTCACGATTATTATCATTTTAGTTAATCATTTAAGTTATATTATAATTAATGGATATATTTATTTATTTATAAATGTAGGCTTGATGGTATCCGTTTATTATACATGAAACCTATACGAAGAATGTATTTTTTATTAAAGTTTAATATAATCAAGCCCATTTATAAATTAATAAATAAACTATGTTTTTTTATAACGATTTTATTGAATAACTTTTATTAATGAGATATTAATAGTAAATATGTATTATGATATAATCTATAAACGTAATTGTAATATTCTATGATGACTAATTACAATTGTAGACCATATTATCATTACCCTTGATAACAGAATGCTATCAGAACATATATTATATTTGGAATTTAATTATCTTGTGTCTATTCATAGTGTTATTATAAACTTATTAATTAATATTAAGCATATATGCAATTATATTAATATCGGACTACATGCTATGCTATTATATTACACAAACAATCATATACAAACACGCACAGTGTGCGTCGCACACGTACACAAACATATACGTATACAGTGTATACGGTATACACACACATACAGTGTATGTGACATACACACTCACACATATACACACGCACATATATATATATATATATACTCTTCCGGACAATTTAAAATTAGATGTTGGTGATTAAATAAATGTTTCCACTACTACTAATACTACTACTATTATAGTAACTATAGTATACTATTACACATATATACTTACACATACATAGACAATTTGTATATGATGGGTATTTGTATATATATTTTTGAGTATATCATATACTATATGTGAATGTGTATATTTATTTGATTTTTACGGTAAATTTGCATATATAAGTGTATATATAATATATAATATATATTATATTCACAGAATATAAATTAGTATAAATATATATATAAATATAATTAACAAATAAATATAATATATTATATATTCTATATATAAGTATATTCTATAGAATATACTGAATATTAAATATATTATATTATATAATATATAATACTTATATATTATATAGTATATAATATACTATATTATATACTATTAATTATTATTATAATTATTATAATAATACCTTCTATTAAAGTTTAAATCCGAATAAATGTGCATATATCCTTTTAGTAAACAAGAGTAAACGATGTGTATTCAGGACTGATATTATCTATTTAAGTACCAGTATACTAGTGATAATATAACAACAGTTAAACTTTAAGGAGCACGACTTATCTACATTAGAATATCTATGAAAATAAAATCATTTTGGTGACTATTCAAGGAGGTGCGCCAATTTGATTGACAATAGAACGTTACGCCCACTTGTTATTCTCCTTCCCAAAAGACGTTCAATATTAAATTGTATATATCTTTAGTATGGATATTTATATATTTATATATAGTGTATATTATACATATACATGTATACATTTATGATATTAATATATGTGTATTTATTCAGTTTATAGTTAAATTAATAAACACATCAACATATTGACGTATATTAATGTAAATGATATAGCTTTTACATAAAAATATATATATATATAAAACAATCAATTTACGCCTATATATTCTATTATTATAGCATACTAATCACTTCGACACACACACACACACACACACACACACACACACACACACACACACACACACACACACACACACACACACACATACACACACATATATATATATATATATATATATATATACACTGACATATACTCATATACACATACATACACACATATTTAAATGCCTATATAACTATATGGCACGTTAACCATAAGTTAGTATATTTGAAATATATAAGTGTAACAAATTTATATTTTGAACCTCTCACTATTTATAATACAAACATTTATATATATATATATATATATATATATATATATATATATACACTAAAAATACCAAGTCCTGTATTCTCGAGTCCACAAGATTTGTTACATATACCATTGTATGTGTTCATTATGGAACTCAACATATATATATTTTTGAGTATATCATATACTATATGTGAATGTGTATATTTATTTGATTTTTACGGTAAATTTGCATATATAAGTGTATATATATAATATATAATATATATTATATTCACAGAATATAAATTAGTATAAATATATATATAAATATAATTAACAAATAAATATAATATATTATATATTCTATATATAAGTATATTCTATAGAATATACTGAATATTAAATATATTATATTATATAATATATAATACTTATATATTATATGTATGTAACAATCTCTCACGAACACACATGCAAACATACACGCACAGTGTGCGTCGCACACACACACACACACACACACACACACACATACATAACACACACATATACACACACATACACCCACACACACACACACACACACACACACACACACATATATATATATATATATATTATTGATTTCTATAATATATTATATTTAGTGTTGTAAAATAATCTATTAGTATTTATATTTATTTGTAATGTAATTATCATAATATAGTATAATATAATCCATCACTTTTAGATGGGTTTATTTATAGACCTATACCTTTACATATATCGTATAAGATATATGTATGTATATATTTCTATATATATATACATATATATATTAGTGATATTAAAGTGTATCAATGAAATTAATACGCCTACGCTATATATATAATATATATATATATATAATATATAGGACTGATAGTAAAGTGTATCAATGAAATCAATACGCCTAAGCAATGTATATACAACTACTAATTATTTTAAAATAAATACACTTCAGTCACAGGCGACTTTGAATAATGAATAAGTACTACTGTTATATCATATATGATCCATTACTATACGTATGTGTGTATGTATGCGCGCGCGCGTGTGTGTGTGTATGTGTGCACGTGTGAGTGAGGATCAGTATGATGAGCGCGCTATCGACATATCAGCCTAGCGAATCATATCGCCGTCGTAGTCGATCTGTCACTCATTCGAAGGTCACCGATAGGTCATCCGAAATAGATGTTATAGCAGCTATCTATAATGTTATCGAGATACCCTCGAAATAATAAATCGATGATGAATGTTTTGACGAATAAGTTATAATTTAATTATGAATTATAAACATATATATATATATATATAATTATCCTTAGATTTAATTGTTAACACCTGAGTTAATTATTGACACAATCATACAATGGTATGATACATAATGATACAAAATGTCATGTTATTTAAATAACATAACATTTCTATAACGTGTATTGTATTTATAAAAGTCCTGATTAATCTAGAAAATAATTACGAAAATACATAATAGATATACATGTACTTTCTATAAAGTATACTTTAAATCATAACGTTTATATAATGTCAATAACATTTTTTTAAATGTAGATTAATTTAAAAATAAATAAAGGATGGTCAATTTTGTTTATAAATTTAAATATTCTTAATTTTGTTAACATGTTTAACACCACGCGTGATGATAAATGTATTATTGATGCCATAATAGGGTATGAATATTGATTTTATTGTTAAAGTATTTCGAATAGCAGGGGCGGATACAGGGGGGGGGCTAGGGGGGCTCTAGCCCCCCCCTCATGATTGTAAAATATATGATTTAAAAATAGATAATATGGTTAAATCAGCAAAACATTCAATATCAATTATAGGTAGGGTGAATCTTTAAATGGCGATTGTATATACCATGTATTTTTCATTTAAAAATTAATCACAATCAAGTTGGAAAATGTGTCACTTCGTCCATGATTAAGTTTAAAGATTCGATTGCAGATTTAAGAAAATTTGAATCAATTATAGTTGATATATTTACCACAATAACTCTTTGGAAGAAAATTCTCGTTTTATTGCAGTGATAGAAAATAAGAAGCATGCTGCAATCAGCTATAATGCAAGTCAACAATAACATATCTAAGTAAATTTAATGCAACAGAGAAAAATTTAAAATAATATTAAAGGGGTATCCCACTATACTTGTATATAAGATTTTCCGGCAACTTACTTGAAATATTGTAACTTTAAAAAATTATTATATCAAGTTGTAATGGAATACTCCTATAAAGTTATTATATTTCAGGCAAGTTGCCGGAAAGTAAGGGGGTTTCCCACTAAAATTGTAGTTAACTTGATAGAAAGTCATTTTAAAGTTAAAATATTTCCGGCAACTTGCCGGAAATATTTGTAGTGGGATACCCCCTTTAGATATAATCATTCTTTATAGAAGATAAAATATTTCATTACATGGTCATAATGAGTATTCTCTAGAATCTATAGATCAGTATGCTGATCCACATTTTAATCTAGGAAATTTCAATGCACTTCTAAAACTATGTATAAACTCTGGAAATGATATATTAAAAGAACACTTATTAATGTGTAGTAAAAATGCTAAATACACCTCAAAAACAACACAGAATGAATTGACATTTGAATGTGGTGAATATATTAAAGAAAGAATAATTATTCTTCAATTATAATTGATGATATAAAAAAAGCTAAATATTTTAGCTGATGAAACCATAGATGTATATAATACTGAACAAATGGCTTTATAAATTAGATATTATAATGGTAAGTGTATCACTGAAAAGTTGAATTATTTCATAGGATGTGAACATCTTAGTGGAGAAAGTAAAGCTAACTTGATTATGGATACACTAACTAAATCTGAATTAAATATTGAACATTTAAGAGGGTAAGGATACTATGGAGCAGGAAATATGTCTGGAAAAATATAAGGAGCGTCAACTATAATTTTGAATAAGAACACTAACTCTACACACGTATACTATAGATCACATGTATTACATATATCAATAGATAGATGAATGCAAAATGTCGTTAATTCAAAATATGTTAAGCATATTATTAGAAATCTGCATATTTTTTAAATATTCTGTTAAAAGGCAAGGTTTATTAGAAGAAAATGTTACACAAATTTGTGTTGAATCTTCTAACAAGAAATTAGTTAAAGTAAAACGAGATCGGTTGCCAGACATGATGCTTTGCGAGTATTTATCAAACTGTATCAATCAATACTTGAAAAATGTTAGAAATATATGAAGATAAAACATGGAATTCAGAAAGTATAACAAAAGCTAACGGTCTTTACAATTCTATGATTAATACTCAATTTAGTATGTCATTAATTGTATGTAATAATTCAATTAATTTCATAGAAAATTTAACAAATGCTCTCCAGGGTAGGCCAATAGACGCATATAAGGCAAATCATGATATTCAAAGTGTAATTAAAGGGATACAAGTTTGTAGAGATAATATTGATGAAGTACAATTAGAATGGAATGAAGAAGCGTCACATTTATTATCATATTCAAATGAAGGAATTTCTTTACCAAGGTTAAATAAAGACATCTGCTTCATCATCTGAAGAGTATTTAAAAAAAGATAATATATATATATTCCATTCTTGGATCATTTGATAATGGAGATGAAAGAAGGATCCAATATATACATATTGTATATATCTCTTGGAGCATTATTAATTCCAAAAGTAATGAATGAAAACAAGGATTCATGAAAAGAAAATATATTAAAGTTTTATGAATTAGTAAAATATGATTACCAAAGATACATTTAATACAAACCGAATTGATTTGTTGGGAAGTTAAATGGACAGAAAATAAATATCTATAGATATAGGTATACCTAATACATTACAAATTGTTACGATCAGTACTCAAGTACTCGATAACATGGCAAGGTAAATTGAAATTATTAAATAATTTATAATTTATATATATTATTATATACATTTTTTACTAATATCTATGAAATGCTTTTATTGATGGCTACTACTCCAGTTACCTTGTGTGAATGTGAACGTTAATTTAACCGATTAAGAATAATAAAGACATATTTACCTTAGATTATGAGTGAAGATCAACTAAAAAGACTTTCTTTATATATACATAAAGACATAGAGATCGATTGTGATTATATTATTTCCAAATTTGAAATACGTAATCCAAGAATAATGCAATTGATTAATATATTGGATTAATAGTTTTTATTCAATAACATATAAAATATTATTCTATTTAATTTAATATAGTATTTAAATAAATTGAATATTATCATAGTAAATATGTCTTATTTTAAAAATATACTTTTATTTGAATGTCAGCCCCCCCCTTGAAAAATTCCTGTATCCGCCCCTGAATAGTCCTATAATATCCTATAAATAAACATACATATATAGGTATAAATAATATATATATATATATATATCAAATTATGTTCCTAAATA
Organism: Osedax fenrisi; assembly: GCA_964019155.1. Classification (NCBI taxonomy): domain Eukaryota; kingdom Metazoa; phylum Annelida; class Polychaeta; order Sabellida; family Siboglinidae; genus Osedax; species Osedax fenrisi. The sequence continues at coordinate 70,522,954 of OZ025239.1, read as the reverse complement.
TAATTCTAATTATAATTCCTAAACGATGTAGAATTCACAAATATGTAGTGGGATACCTCCTTACTTTCCGGTAACTTGCCGGAAATATAGTAACTATAAGGGGGTATCCCACTACAATTTCTAGAAAATCGCTTTCTAGCAAGAATTTCCGGACATTATTTCCGGAAATACTGGTAGTGGGATAATTTAGTATTAGAATATATTCCAATGTGTTATGTTATACCATTGGAACAGCTATGCATCTCTAATATTATATGTTTACAATGTATACTATACGTATTATATTGATATTAAAAGTATAATTATAGAATACAAGTAAATATACCTACTTATAATACTTTTTAAACATACACATAAACTCGTACATAGTTAAAATACCTACACTCAAACACACACGAAAATGTATATTTGCTGATATTTATTTATATAGTAGTTTGCGTATTTAAATTTGTCAAATTACACACTGATTTAATGTTATAGATGTATGATAATATTATAATATATTCAATATTCCAAGATATTTAAAATGTAACAATGTACCATGTACCATGTACCTATACTATAGTACCTATAGGTATACATATAGAAAAACTTCTAAAACATCAGAGGTTGTATACAACCTATAACATATAGGGTTTTTCATATAGATTTATTCCAATTTATTTAGAATACTGACTGTATAACTTTAGAAATACTTTCTAAAATTAATATCGATAATGACATATATGTATTTACTTTTAAAGACTATTAAAGATTCCTATAGCTATTAAAGATTTTAAATACAACACAAAATAAGTAGTATTTCAATGTAAATATAATACTATTCTTGTCATGTAAAAAGATAATTAATCTATTAGAATACTTTTTTTTAATTTATCGGTTAAAGATATAGGTTTATAATTATTAAATTAATCTTATCATTAATAGAAACAATTATATAGTAAAGTAAATAGGATTACTATGCATTAAGGAGGTATCCCACTACCAGTATTTCCGGAAAAAACGTCCGGAAATGTTTGCTAGAAAGTGATTTTCTAACAACACCACAATTTACTTTTTTTTAAATCAGATAAAATATCATCAAACCAATACATTGATATCTATCATATATATATATATATATATATATATATATATATATATATATATATATATATATATATATATGATTTAAATAAATCTAAAGTATGCCTCTAATTCCATAATGATCCAATTTCTTTAATATATTAAGGTCAATGATAATACATGCTTTTTTAAGTCAATATATACCACTGACATTTTTACCATTGTCATTATAGTACCATATAGGATGTCTGCTATCTATCTCTGTAATGGTAACTTTTTGTACACAATTGAATTCAAAATATATATTTTTTATTTATGTCAGTGATTTCAGAGCATATATGCTATAGACATTATAATTGGGCTAATAATTAAACTAATTATAATGTCTATGTTTCAGAGATATTTCAAAGATATTAGAGATTTTATTTATTTAAAAAATAAAAATTTATTAATTCTTTTAAAATTTATATTTATGTATACATAATATATTATGTCAATATACAAATTATAATTTGTATAACAATTATATAAATAATTATTTATAAATTCAGTTTTAAGTTAAAGATGTTTTTCTATATTATTTATTATCTATATAATATAATTTATATTATGATTTTAATATAATAATATTTAAATCATTAATTAATATCCAGTTTTTGCATTGATTTTTATATATAATTAAAATATGTATTCATTGAACATTAATTAATAATTTAATCATAAAATAAAAAGTTCACAATCTATACTTTTGCTATTTAAATTATATATTTGCTATATTAATTCATAAGAAAAAATAAATAATTCAATTGATATGAATACTAGTTTTGTTAAATTCTTAATCTATACATTTTTGATATAATATATGTTGATATAAAATACATCAATATTGATGAAAAAACATATATTTTTTAATTACATTTTTAAATGTTTTTGATTTTGGTTCATCATTTAATATATAAATTCTTTTTTTATAAAAATGAATATATTGATTATAAATATCGAAAATAAATTAACTCTACAAATTAAATATACTTAATTTGATAATTGTTTACATGCACAAGTTGGATAAATAATATATAGGATACCTATATGATAATATTATTTAGTTTGTGATTATATTATTTAAAAATTATCATAATAAAGATATCATAGCTATGGTATAATACAAATATCATACCCTAGGGTAATACATACATCTTATTTTATTCATACTTGATGATATTATACTCCCCGATTATACCTAGAAATGTATACAATACATATTATTTAAAGTTTAATATCCTATATTTATTTGCATTGAGTAGGTTTATATGGTACCTATATTCAACTTATAATTCATTGAATATGTATTATTAACAAATTAAATATTTACTTATTCAAATCTGGCTATAACTAGAGAAATATATTTATAAAAATACAAATTATATTTGAGAATGTTAGTTGGTGTAAATATAGATCATATTAGATAAAACGTACTCATTTATAATTTTATAATATTCTTAAATTAGTGTCACAACGTTTATCTATATATATGTTGTTATACAAGACTATTTATATGGTAATACAGCCAACACTCATACTCTCCGTATCTCAGAAATACCGATAACTACTATTTTTTACAAATGCATGCATGCAGTTACAAATGCAGAATGTTAGTTTGGTTTTGTATCTATGTAATTACATGTAAGAATAATTCGATATCTCATAAACTCGATATCTCAGACATATTTATTCGATACCCTGAATTATGATATAGATAAGATATATTTATATATTTACTATAATATCTACCATTTATATTTTTATTTACATATAAATAAATGACGTTGAAACAAAGTTTATTTAAAGATTTTCAAATCTATCACTATAGTGATTTATATAAATATATTAACATTTATATATATATATATATATATATATATATATATATATATATTATATATATATATAATATATATATAATATAACAACCTACTAGTTTTAAAGTTGAGTACATATACTAGAGTAAAATATAGTAAACCGATATATCGTTAATTTAATTATGTTTCGAAATACGTGTCGAATATCTTCTAATTCTGATACAAAAAGTTCCGTATATATATACACCGATATACATGTATTATAATGAATAGTTGCTAGATACGAATGCGCATAGATACATAATGTGTCAATCATCCTATTATCATCACTCTGGTGATAGTTTCAATCATTTTTTTTCACTTACGTGTCAGAATTGTTGTATAACATCACATATTGGTATTCAACACATTCCCAATGTATATGTGCGGAGCACATTGTGTATGTGTGTGTGTTTGTGTGTGTATGCGTGTGTGTATATGTGTGTGTGTGTGTTTGTGTGTGTGTGAATGTGGGTTTGTATGTGAATCTGCATATGAAAATTATATACAAAATAGTTTTCGTTACATTTTATTATAATGTAAGCTATAGTTAACCTATATATATATAGGTTAAAATATAATAATTAAGAAACACAATATTAAAATTGTAAAATGTGTGTCCTCTAAGCACATTTTATTGTATATATATATATATATATGGGTAATATGGGTAATGTGGCCACTTTTAGATAATGTTATATAACTTTATAAATATTAGTTCTAATTCGATAATTTTTTCAATATAGATACATCTTATGATATATAAGAGGACTGCCTAATCATTTTTTATTTTAGCGTATCAACATTGAATTGATTAAGGTGGCCACATTACCCTCCGTGGAGGGTAAGGTGACTACCTAATGCGGGTAATGTGGCCACCTTAAAATGTGGAATTAATACACTAGATGGCGTTACTTTATATCAAGTCTAGTCCAATGATATCACATCAAGTATAAAATTAAATAACATTAAATAACAAACGCAATTGTGATAAATAATGATTTTTATCTTAACTTTATAAATTACTATATTCATTAATAGGCTATATCCTAGTATACCATTACACTTACTTATCATGGTATTATTATGGAAAAAGCAATTTCATCAGTAAATGACTGTATGTCATAACAACATAGATTTATAGTTTGTAAACTATAAATCTATGCATAACAATATGGCGATAAAATAGCTAGATAAAATAGTAATTTAGAAAGATAACTAATTTATATAATATGATTTCTATATATATATATATATATAACTATATATAGTAAATATATATATATATATATATATATATATATATATATATTAAATATATAATATATATGTAATAAATAATGTATATATATATTTTGTTCTTTATAATTGTGTTAATAGATAATTAAATATATTATATTAAATTTAAAAGTGTATACTACGATTATAATATGCATGTACTTATATTTGCATGGTTAAGATATAGTAGATGTTGATTCTATCAACGTTTTCATATAATGACGCACGCAATTTAATAATATATAAAAATATTGATTTCAGATCATATGATTGACTTAAATCATCTAGAAGTGGCCACATTACCCGCTTCTAGGTATCACGCTATATACTATATATAATAATGAATATTATTCACTAACATAAAGGGATTACAAACTTTGTTATAATTAAATAGTTCTTTAATATACAACTTACATTTTCAATTTATATTATATATTAGTAATTTAATATATGTTTTACTAAACTTTTATTTCAATTTTAAAATAAGTAAATCAATTTTTTTTGTATTTTTTACATAATTTTTTTTTATTAATTGATATACAAATTATTTTTACTTATTTGAACAACGCTTACCAATGCGCATATTTTATGTATATATTTTTTTTTGATTGGACTCATAGTTTATGAGATACGCCAAGTGGCCACATTACCCATATGTCCACTACACCGCATATGCTAATGTATTAGTCTATAGGGTATATAGGGTATATAACTATAGTTATATTCACGTCGTCGTCATGTGTCTACATTTATAAATCTAACACGCCTGGCGAGTTATAACACTACAAGGTTTATTATCACGTGTTAGGGTGTATACTATGGTATAAACCCTACCACGTGATAACAAACCTCGTGGTGTTTTCAACTAGAGTGAACTATAGTCTCCTTTAGGGTATTCGTTACTATTCGTTAATATTAGTTAATATACTTTTGAGTGTATTAGTTAATAAAGCTAAATTAAATAAATATAAACTAAAGTTAATAAATATATATAAACCGGATACGAACTATAGTTTGTATTCACGAATACTGGTAGATGTGCACCTTTTTAAACACGTGTTTCGTAACCATGTATTGATTAGTGTATAATTAGATATAATACGTGTACAATGTGTAAACTATAGTTTATATATATACATATACGTACAATGTGTACTGTATACATGTATACAATGGGCACATGCCATATTATTCAAATATAATATAGTCAGCATACGCCTCCAGTAATAACAGGGCACGTTTTCGTCATATAGTTTATTAATATAAGTTGTTAAGGTTATATGTCATGTTAAGGTATATTAAATCAATATATAGTTTATTAGTGTAACGTGTTAAATTATATTACATTAAGGTAACGTTTATTAACGTATAGGTGTTAAATTATATCGTATGTAAGCATAGTTTATTAAGATATAGTGTATTGATGAATAGGTGTTAGTAATCTTACACCCTAAGATGCATTATAAGAACCTCCATATATTGTATTCACCTTTGTGCGTTAATGGATGTGCTCGATTAAATGTGTTCTACTGCCAAGCTATACAATTGCATATATGGTAATAATAGATATAATGAATCTTAACACGTATATATATATAGATATAGATATATATTAGGTATGTCTAATAATCTATGTTTATATACACTATAATTTGATACCTATATATTAATAAACTATACCATACTATACTATGATTTAATACCTTATACTTATTATATATATATTTTTAAAGATCATGGAGTCTATCTGTATACAATATATTATGCTACTACTATTCTTTAAAGCGGAGGCTATAGCCTATTTATAGCCTATTTTTGAGGCTATAGTCTAATATCTGAGGATACATGAGAATATTCACTCGAAAAACGAATTTACAAATATTGCAAGTATGCGAGACGTGATTATTACTCGCAAATAAATGCGAATAATCGCAAGCTTGGACTAAGCTTTAAGGCTACATTATTACGCCCCATCTAACAGTAATAGCAGCATAATAGCAGTATAATAGAATAAATAGTAGCCATATTATGCTGCTATTATGTTGCCATTAAAATTCTACACTGCGTCGTTAAGTGTAGGTATATTAGGTATAGCCATAGCCTATGTATTTTAGCATATATGCTATAGCACCTATAGGTGTTATAGTATACTATAGTACCGCCCAAGAAGGTACGAGAACATGAACATATCCGCAGGAACATAGATCAATCATAGTGTATGCATACTATAGTGCACTCTATATATGTCGCTGGTGAAATTTAAATATTCACATAGGATTACCTACATATGTATACACAGACACCATATATATATATATATATATATATATATATATATATATATATATATATATATATATATATATATAAATGAAATATCAATAATCTTATCATACCTATACATACATTTTACATTTTATATTTTTCGTTTTTGGGACTGCGAACTGTGCTTATAAAGCAATCCAACAGTAGATATGTGTATGCATAGTTAATGAGTTCATTATTATAAGTTCATGTCCTTTATTAAAACTATCTCCCACTCTGCCCTATGCCACTCTGATAGTATGATAACGTAACATTCGTGACAAGTGACAAGTGACACATACACGACACTTAGATATAGCGAATGTATACAATAATGCCGAAGATGTGATTTTAGTAGTAGGACAGTTGTTCAGATGGTCAGGTGGATAGCTGATACATTGCATATATACAATGATAGTCTTTCAATATGGTCAACTATCCATCTATACATGCTACAAAAACCACACCCTATAGGGTTATAGATACATTATACTAAATATAAATACAACAAAAAGGTACCATACACCTGGTTATTTGTTATATAACAACTAACAAAAAATGGGGAAACATATAGAACGAAACCGAATATGTTGATAGGAGCCTCGGAGACATATGTCACTCGTGAAAAAACATGCGTAACGCGATACTACAATAGTCGATAGTATACTACTATAGTGCCACCTACAATAGTTTATATATTATATAATATATTATATAGTATATATATATATATATATATATATATATATATATATATATATATAGTTAAGTCACCTATAGACACTGTAGTATACTCTAGTATACTGTAGTCTATATTTATATCAGAATTACAACATACAATTAATTTTATATATAATAGTTTTATAAATTTAAATTATTGATCTTATATCACATAATTCCGTTCATGAATCATGAATCATGATAATACACAACGTAACTAAAAATGTAATTACTATTAATTGAATTATGTGATATATATGTACACATATATATTAATCCAGGCCACAATAATAATATAGATAATCTAGTTATGTAGTAAGTCAATAGAGATTGAGGTCAATGCATTGGAAGGTCACGGAACTGTCAACACCATAGTGATATCGTAATAGTTATATATAAATGTATATATATATATACATGTTATAACTATAGTTAAGTCTAGTTAACTCAACATATATGTCTAACCGTGTCATATTTTACATACGTGTATTGTTCTTATTCTTGTGTAATTCACAATGCACATCGTGCAATGCACGTCATGCATCAATAACTTACAGTAATCAAGTAAAGGATATCATTACTTGTTTATTATATATATAAAACATATAATTATAAGTATATATATATATAAATGTATATACAGTTACAACTCCATATAACTTCATACTCGAAGAGACCATACAAAGGTGTCTGATATATCGGGTTTCTGAGATATCGAAGTGTTCATACATGTATTTACATTATTACAAAATCAAACTATCATACTATAGTTAACTATAGTTAACAGTTCGACTTAGAGTATTTTCTGAGTTAGAGGAAGTATATAGATTAAAATATGTAAAAAGTAGTATTAACAGATATGCATATTCAAATTTCATTTGAAATATCCCGCTAAATGATAGCTAATAATTTAAATTTAAATTATATTTATTATATTGTCTATAAATAGACCATAGTAAATATACTATAGTATAACCTATACTAGTATTGTAAACTATCAAATATTTACTAGGCTAATCCTAAAATCTTTGGTTTTGAATCCTTCAACAAAAAAATATAATGCTTCGAAGCCTTGTAACCCAAATCAAGACTTTAAATTATAGAAACATTGTAAATCCAAGTTCAAAGTTGAAATTAATCATACAAAGATAACATGATTCATGTTTACATGAATAATAAATAGATCAATATATGAACAAATGATGTATTTAAATATTTACATAAAGCTTAATTTGACAATGAAATAATTCCATGTGATTAAACGTTGAAACATTTTTTTCCGAGTCTTATTTAAAATACTAGAGTTGCCTAAAATATAAATTATAGGGACTAGATTTCATGAATTTAAAAATGGACTCGACTCTACATTTCATTAAAACTCGATATTTGGACTCGATGACTCGAATGTAACAACCCTCTTCACACATGTGTGCACACTACATTACTTGCAATAGTGGACGTTGCGGTGTTGCACTACATATCATGCTGACCCTGCATTAGATAACTCGATAATCGTGACTTTTAAGATATAGTCATGGATATGTGTATAATTACTACGAATTTTTAATGAACATATATATATATATATGTGTGAGTGTGTGTATCTATCTAGATAGAACCTCTACTATAGTCTTATGAGACGTCAAAACTTACATGAAATAATCAGTATTATAATAATGATTAGCAGTATACTGGTTATGCCTCTCAAAGCTTGCCTGACGTCAAGGGTACTTCGGGGCTCATACTAATATATTAGTGTTACCCGTCATGCATGATTGCGTCACGCATGACGGGTATTACATATTATTATATATAAGTAAATATGTGTATATAATAGATATATATATATATATATATATATATATATATATTTATATATATATTTTACATAATTAAATATAAAAACACATAATATATACATTGTATACATGTAGTAACGCGTATAATTAACATTATTCGCACCTATATTTTCATACTTTCTTTATATCGATGGTTCATACATATATGTTCATACATCTATATACCTGTATACCTGTTTTAATATATTCACATTCACCCTATGATACGTCAAAGTGGTCTTAAGTGTGCCCTTGACATACACAATCGTGTCAGTCTGCAGTTATGTCACATCGTATTTATATTGTAATTTCAGCACTGAACTATTAATACTATATATATATATATATATATATATATATATATATATATATTATCGCATATGATTGGTTATGCACTGATATAGTTATTAGAATATATTACTTATATATAATGTATATTATATATATATATATATAAGTATACTTATTAATATTTTATTAACACATTTATCATACATACAAACAATCTATAATTATAGATACGATTATAATCGTTTACATTATAATATTTAGATCATATATGATCTAAATATATATATATAATATTTTGCTATAGATAATAAACTCCAAATATATATATTTGTATACATAAATGTATAAATGTATACATAAACATATTTATATAAAAATAAAATGAAATAACACATATGTTGTCTGCAAATACAAATACATTGTCGCAATTGTATACAGTACCGCATGAAAATAAATATTATATTTTTATGTTAGTGATTTTTAAAAAATATTAATTTTTATTTAGTGAATTATTAAATAAATTATAATAAAATAACCTGGTTGATTAAACCTGTATACTAAAATAACCCTGTAGCCTATATATAGCCTATAGGCTATACGTATACGTGCTGTAGGACCTACAGTGTATACACTGGTTCTGCAGCTTATAAGCTCTAAATTGTAGATTGTAAATATATAGGTGTTATACTACCTATATATACTTGTATTTATAATATATTTATTTATATACCTATAATTTAAATTAGAATTATATATAATTTTTCAAATATCTATTATAAATATGTTGAACTTTTAACAGTGTATATATACATATACCATACGTATATGTATACAATATTCCCTCTAATAATTACACATATGTACACATACACACACATATATATATATATATATTGACATATAACCTTAATTCATTATCGAGTGTTAATTAAAATAATTAGTATTCGAACGAAAAGCGTGAAGCTAACTGAATGTACGTGGTATGTGATCCATAAGTCACTATTCATTAAAAGAGAAGTTAACGGCGGTGTCACTCCCTGGCGGCGGGGGTATTTATCAGTTCGGCGATATATTGTATTAATTATCGCCCGCCCATGCGCGTTTAATAAATCGCACGTGTTCGGACCCGATCGCCATCCTGTTGTGGCGGTGGTGGTGTCAGTACCACGTGGGTTAGCTTTACAATGCCGCTGGACCCTCCGCAGTGGTTATCTCTTGCTGGGCCACTGTCTCGCTAGGCCACGCCCACAATGCGGAGCCCCCACGACGTATACGGAGGGGGGGGGGGATATACGCGATATAGACGCGGCGTACAGATCGAGAGAAATCGTCGAAAACATTTTATTTCCGGAAACTGAGTATTCTATAATCCATGTTGAGTCAACATCCGTGATCTATCGTGAGATTCTATATGCTATTATTGATGAATATATATATATATATATATATATATATATATATATATATATATAAATACTGGTTGTGTATACATTAATCCCCTATAGAATATTATCTATATATTATGAGGATCTCGTGTATACAGGATATCCTGTTATAAATTATATAACATTCACTATATAATAGATTATTTATACAATATTGATTATTTTAATTAAATATATGTATATTTATATATATATATATATATATATATATAATATATATGTATTAAATAAATATAAATACAATATATGTAATATCGACTACATACGATTCGAATACATATATGAATATTCATCTTCTCCCCATATTCTCACACTAGCACTTACCTTTATAAGTATTTTTTTGATAGCCTATGCTTTACTCTAATTAGTATAACATTGTTTTTAACTTAATCGGCCTCTACTATCATCTAGGCCTTAACAGGCAATCATCATTTCCATTTTCTGTAACCTTCCTAAAATCACGAAACCCTTTTTAACTAGTAACTCTCCTATACTATGTATGAGATTACCTTTATTGACAATATCATGTAACGAGTCATGACAATCATGTCTCTTCTTTTTTTTTATAAAAACAATCATGTCCATTTCAAAGTACCTTAATTAAACAAGGCATTGTAGTATATAATAACTATACAACAATGGTGTCTAACTAAACACCTGCCATTCTTTCGTTCATTGGTCATGTTTGATATTCTCCTATAACCCTTGACATTGACCCTTGACATTGACCCAGTGACCTCTGTACTTTAGATTACTATTTATCTACCATTCGCGTGTTAGCAATAAGAATTATCTATATTGTGTTGTATTGATCTTTGTCTACATAATATATAGTGTAAAGTTCATGCTTCTATTTACTCTATTATATTCTCACCTCTCCTATTACATATTATTTTACCTAGATATCAGTAGTTGGGAATTCTATATTTTCATGTATCTTATTCTCTATATTTTCTTATCTTCAGCTATTAATGTATACATTATATATATATATATATATATATATATATCTCAGAAAGATATATATATCTTATAGATATTCACTATCGAATATATAAAGATGATATTATCATTATACTTTTCTCCCTATATACTAGTATACTAGCCCTCTATGTGGCTTTAGTAATAATACCTAGAAGTATGGTGATATCGTTGGTGAAATAGAAATATTTACACGTTGCTTCTAGAACTACATCAGTACATTTAATTCTTCATCTCACCTTTACTTTCCATTTTATTTTTAATAACATTATTAATAATAAATTATTATTAACATCGTAACCCATTATCTTATTTCGCTTCTAACGTAGACGTTATTTTTTATTATTGAATGAATGAATGACATATATTTACCGAATATTGGCTATAATAATCGGAGGGATACCCAGAAGCTATGTTTAGCTTATACTAAGGATACCCTTGATAACGTTCCTTTATAGAAACATAATTAATTGTAATATATATATATATATATATATATGCTGAGTCATATGTTGACCTTTACTTTGACCCATATGGTTATATACTATATACGATGATCTATAAGCTGAGCCTTTATGTAGACTTATCACTGGATACACTTATTAAGAAGAACCGAGGTGAACAGAATATTGTTACTAGATGGAAACTTCTGAGCACGGGATTAACACCTCGGAGCACAAAGTGAACACTTCTGAGCACTGGATGAATACACGATGAACACTTCTGAGCACTAGATGAACACAATATGAACACTTCTGAGCACTAGATGAACACAAGGTGAACACTTCTGAGCACTAGATGAACACAAGGTGAACACTTCTGAGCACTAGATGAACACTTCTGAGCACAAGGTGAATACTTCTGAGAACTAGATGAACACACGATGAACACTTCTGAGCACTAGATGAACCATTCTGAGCACAAGGTGAATACTTCTGAGAACTAGATGAACACACGATGAACACTTCTGAGCACTAGATGAACACAACATGAACACTTCTGAGCACTAGATTAATACAAGGTGAACACTTCTGAGCACTAGATGAACACAAGGTGAACACTTCTGAGCACTAGATTAATACAAGGTGAATACTTCTGAACATTATATGAACACATGATGAACACTTCTGAGCACTAGATTAATACAAGGTGGACACTTCTGAGCACTAGATGAACACAATATGAACACTTCTGAGCACTAGATGAACACAAGGTGAATACTTCTGAGAACTAGATGAACACACGATGAACACTTCTGAGCACTAGATGAACACAACATGAACACTTCTGAGCACTAGATTAATACAAGGTGAACACTTCTGAGCACTAGATGAACACAAGGTGAACACTTCTGAGCACTAGATTAATACAAGGTGAACACTTCTGAACATTATATGAACACATGATGAACACTTCTGAGCACTAGATTAATACAAGGTGGACACTTCTGAGCACTAGATGAACACAATATGAACACTTCTGAGCACTAGATGAACACAAGGTGAACACTTCTGAGCACTAGATTAATACAAGGTGAACACTTCTGCACATTATATGAACACATGATGAACACTTCTGAGCACTAGATTAATACAAGGTGGACACTTCTGAGCACTAGACGAACACAAGGTGAATACTTCTGAGCACTAGATGAACACATGATGAACACTTCTGAGCACTAGATTAATACAAGGTGGACACTTCTGAGCACTAGATGAACACAATATGAACACTTCTGAGAACTAGATGAACACAATATGAACACTTATGAGTACTAGACGAACACAAGATGAACATTTCTGAGCACTAGATGAACACTAGACGAACACTTCTGACCACAGAGTGACCACACGTGGCGATAATAAAGCCTTGGGCAAACATGATCATCACCACGAGTTAACCGTTAGTTAATTGTTCATCAGTTATTGGAAGTGGCATTGTTAGACATGGATATATTAGCACTAGACACGGGTAATAACCGGCTACAGAATCGTTAGCTATCGCTAATTAACCACTGAGTATGTATACATATATATATATATATAAATATGTGTGTGTGTATGTGTGTGTATGTGTGTGTGTATATATATATATATACACGTATACGTATGGGTAAAAATAATTATGAATACGGTATCTACCATTTTACAACATAATACATGGAATATAACACTAACCGTTTGATTACCATTGTATGAGGCCGATATTTAATATATATATATATATATATATATATATATATATATATATATATATATATCTATATATATATATTTTCCTAGATGTAATAATAACTAATATTTAATGACGGGAATATATTTAAATGTATTATCGTTATAAAAAAAGAATAAATATTACGCAATAATGAATATTACGATTTGATGACGACGACGACAATCATGTATGCGCACCGAAACACATTAACAGAGGGCGCTATCGTTCCTCGCGCTGCACATCACCAAGGTTATGTCCTCGTTATAAAGGCCGTTATATCGCTCACCGTGAGCACGAGTGGGCGATAATGAAACACTAAACACCTAGTCACCATTGTATCGACGTTATAACACCAGAGTTAACGATAACATGTTTACTCATTGATACCAGGCGTGAGAGATTCTCCCTTGCTATTTCTTAAGGGTAAGATCCGACCCTTCAAGGCCCCCGCGCATATATCTCGCGTGCTCCCCTTATCTCTAGGCAGATGTGAATCCGCAGAAATGAATACGGCTGTCAATCAAATACACGTCATACGAACTAATCGATTATGTTAATTACGAACGGTCGATGGACGCTGAGGTCTTGCTACGGCCGAGACCACCACGAGGGGCGGGCGGGGGGCAGGCAGGGGGCGGGGTCGTTCGTTCCTCTAGTCGGGGAACCGTGAAATCGCCCCCCAGCCGGAGAACGTGACGCAATCGAACTCGCGCTAGGTTACGTCATCGGATCGATTACGTAACGAGGTGGTGGCCGCCACTAAAGCCGGCTAGGAGCGGTTACGTAATACACCGTTAGTCTCGTGGTTCTGACGTCACGTGGTCAGAGCTCTCGCGCGCTCTCAGGTTAATTCGCACAGGTAGGTTAATCACAGGCAGGTACATCTCGGTATGCCGTATTATATAACTAAACGCGCGTAACGTTATATCGTAGAAGAACGCATGCGTAAGAATACCACTATACACGCGCGTGATCGTATTGCATTGTGGAGTGAAGGGGTGCAATGAAGGGGTGGACTTCTACTACGTAAACACTAATAGTCACTGCTTTTGTAAGGATTTGAAAATACAATTCCAAAAATAATTATTTTGTTTTCAATTAAATTTGAAAAATAATCTAATAAAATATAACTACTGATTTATAATAAATAAATAGGATTATGATATTATTATGAGATTGATTATTAAAATATTCATTTTATTTTTAATACTAATATCATATGTATTTAAATTATAAGCTTATCATATATTTCAGTGATTTTGTTTACAATATCTCATTTAATTTATTTGTTATTCTTTATTAAATTATGTATATATATATAATATATATATATATATATATATATATATATATATATATATATACAGTGTACAGGTACATCCTGCTACATAGGCTATACCTACCGTTACTATTATTATTATTAATTATATCATCTGACTTTAAGGAATTATTTGAATTAGAGTTATATATTATTGTATAATATTTATCATTAGTCATACACGAAATATAACATTGGATGAACTAAATAGGTAAGTAGAATCTTTACACCTATAAAACCTATACATCTATCATGTGTTTTTTGATGATTTATTAAGATTTCATAACGTTTGCCGCGTTTAACATTTGTAATAGATTTAATACAGCATGGACATTTGATATACATTTCTTTAGAAATTCTTAATTTACATAAACAATATATAGATTGTATACTCTCGATATGTCAGACTATTTAAATATCAGAACCTAGTACAATCAGACTTTTTACAAATGTTAGTTTGGTTGTGTACCAATGTAAATAATTGTAATAATAATTAGATATATCAGAAACTCGATTTCTCAGATGAATATATTCGGTTCCTTGACTTATGAGATACCGAGAGTTAAATGTACTACATTCCATTATTAAAATATCACATATTTATTATAATTAAATAGTTTATATAAATTGTATTAGATCATATGATCTATATTTAAAAACCTTTCGAAGATTTTAAATAAATTAAACAATTGCCGAATTACAATTTTATGTTTACTAAATAAATTAGATTTTATATAATTATTTTTAATCGAATTTTCTACATATGTTACATTATATCATATATCCTAGAGTACAGTATATTGTTAAAATTAACCTAAAGCAACACTGCAATATGCAGGGGGCGTGTCTAATTCGTACATTTCGTCATACTTCTACCATAATTAACCTATCAACCTATTAACCTATATAATGAATAAACTCACATGTGGTGCACTACAAATTTATACCATTTAAGATTATGTTTATCCTGAGAATTAGCACAAATCAAATAATTTTTCTCAAAAGAATTAATTTTCTCTATCTACTTCTCGTATTAATAAAATGTGTATCTTCTCATAGTGTATATATTATTATAATTTTGTTAGTATACATATTATAGGGGAAAGTCTCCTATTACCGACCCCTAAATGATTATTTGTAATAACATATTAAATATTAAATATATTTATTTGAAATTTTGTAATTAGGGTACTATTATGGTAATGAATATTGTGGCTATTTTAAATTTTTGATATAATTATATTGACAAGAATAAACAGGGGGGTCGGTAATTGGATACATGTGCCTAATACCGACCCTTCTCCTATTAACTGACACCCTAACATAATCGTTGTATAAATAGTTATAGTATTATAATATTCAATCAAAGTAGTATATATACATAAATATAATTAATTATAACATGCACTGAATTCATTTATTTTTGAATTTATTTTTTAATATTAATATTAAATTTAAATTTAAACTTTATAGTAATTATATTAAAATAGTGTATATTGTTATTTGATATTTATTTATTAATCAGTATGCATATAATCAACTGGAATCATGAACCTTAAATCTATTTCAATACACAAACAACTTACGACATATTTTAAAGTAAAATACGGATCTATTTTGATTGGATATTATAAATCACATGGGGTCGGCATTAGGGTATACCCAATTATAGCAACCCATAAGCTTTTACTATTACCGAACCCCTAAAATATAATTTAGTGGTCGATAATAGGACAATTATATGGGTTGCTATAATTAAGATATATTGGTTAATAGTTATTAAAATTAAATTATTTTATATAATTTTTATAAACATTTAATCAATTTACAATATTATGCATAGCATTACGTTTTATTTTAATTAATAATGTATTTACAATGATTTAAAACAATTTATTTTTCAAATATTTAAAAAGTAAAACCAGAATATTACATTTGATCAAATAACAATTGTATGATTGAATATTTTGATAATCAAAATACTTATTCATATTTACCATTAAATTAATAATATTTTATGTATATATAATTTTGTTATATCCCTTATAGTCATTGAGATATGAGGGGGTCGGTATTAGGAGGGGGACGGTAATAGGGGACTTCCCCTACATATGATAATAAAGACCACATATCAATACTATTCCAATTATTACGTAACGTAGAGTGATTGTTGTGGTATGGATTACAACAATAACTACATTGTACCAATGCTTATATCCAGGGTTACTCGATATGCGTATTAGCAGAATTTAGTATTTATTCGTGCATAGTAATAATTGTCATTACTCGTTGGAAGTTTGAACTATATTTTTTTCTGTATACTATATAATGATGAAATTCTATATAGTTATGATATACCTCTATAGGGGTAATATGAATTATATTATTTAAGTTATTTTGGTTATTATATATATATATATATATATTATAAAAAATTACATCCCCTATTTTAATCAAATATTTCTTTAATATGTGTCAATTGACACATATATTTTGTCAGTGCTGGTTTATGTCCTTATTACCTTCCTAGTTAACTTTGTATAATATTAGAATGACATATTACATAACAACATTCTATGGTTTATTTTTAGTATAATTAAATTGCATAAAAATAGTTATCATTAGATGTTTGGATAATAAAATGTAATATTGACAATAATATAGATAATGATTATATGTTATTAAATAAATATCAACTATCGACCGTAATTGTATCTTCACATATTCGCAATAACCTCGACATATATAATTAAGTATTATATATATATATATATATATATATATATATATATATGCATATATGATTAGGCAGATATACAAAAACCATGATAATTACTTGTTGGGAATATACTACTATATTAATACTACTATAGTAATACTAGTATATATATATACTTATACTAGTACCACTATAAGAGGTATACTAGTAGCTAATAATAATAATAATAATAACAGTGCTACAAATAATACGCTGTGATACTAATAAAGTAATACCATTACCTAATATGTGTGATACGAATGATGTTGAGTGGGAGGGAACAATATATTAAATACGCCCACTTTTAATTATCCAGTGAATACAGTGCCTATCTCTAGATGACACGAAGGACTTATGGGATGGAACAGATTGAGGGAGGATTATATTTTATTATTTGTTAAAATCGAATGTGCAATATTTATAAGTACAATAGTATATATATATATATATATATATATATATATATATATAAATATTGAATACACATATAATAGAATAATTAGTATATATACATATACTGTTAGAGTGTAAATCAATATTAAAAACACACATTACATCATATTTTCGCAATAAACAACACCCGATAAGTCGACCGACTCGATATGGCGATACTACAGTTCGTCAATATCGAGTTATCGGGGGCCTAATATGTGCATATATATATATATATATATATATATATATATATATATATATATATATATATATATATGTATATATGTATATTTAATATAATTTGTTACATCAATATATATATATATATTTATTATAAACAGTACATTATATAACGGATATATAATATGTAAAATGCATATTATACATACGTTAATACAGTATGTTCTATGCAATATATTCTAAAATACGATACATTTATATGTATATATATATATATATATATATATATATATATATGACAATATACATTTCATCAAACCAGCGTGTAAGTAGCTAGATTGGGTGCTCGTCACGCTTCATTGAACACGAACACGTTCGAATTTAGGTAAACGCTTTGATGTTAATACTGTACACCGCACACTATACACCTCTGCCCTCTCACCCCTCTCTCATCTATCTAACATACACCCTCACCTGCTCCCCCTCTCCCCACTCACCCTATCGCCCCCTCTTTCATTTCCTCCCTCCATCGTAAACTATTACAGTGGTTATTTAAACAATCATTAGCGATTGATAGCGGGTGTAACGTATTACATCATGTTACCTAATGTGGTATTACATATATTGTACATTAGATACGTAGTAATATTATGAAAAATTGAACATTTATTTCACAATCATTCCCTATAGACACATCTATAAACATGCATAGAAATACATTTATATATATATATATATATATATATATATATATATATATATATATATATATGTATCATTAGTAATGATGCATTACTGATATAATTACATTATAAATGTTTATTTATAATTATTCATTATCATTAGATATTAAATGCAAATATACAGATATCGGTAATGGTATTGTTATATACACGAAGCTACATTAATATAGCCTTATAAGGCGTATTCTATCTTTTAGTAATGATATACGTTAACTTTGTCACTAGAAGGAATACCGTATATAGACTATCTGTATGTAAACTTATATGTTTATATGGCATAGTTGTTATTTAGCTATGGTGATACCATCACTAATTACTGATTCACTAAGTTCTGTTGGTGACTCATTATCAGGGTCGCTATAGATTAGCATACCCTAGCAACAATAGGTTAGTATATATATATATATATATATATATATATATATATATATATATATATTAATAGTTGAATATTAACCTCAATTTAAATACTAGAATTTTAATTTTTAAATCATTATTCAGGTCTCATTTAAATTATTGTTCACATATATGGGGTAATACTTTTAAAACTAATAAATCATATATTGCAATTTTACAGGAAAGAGCATTAAAATGCATAATATTAAATACAAATATTAATATTCATGATTTCATGCAGAGCAATTTTATTTTTAAGTTTGATGATATTGTTAAATTTAATTCTATAAAATGTATACATAGAGGATTCTATAATAAATTACCGATTAATTTGCAAATCAGACTTATTAAAAATAAAAATTATTGTAATAAATTTATTAGAAAGGCATCTAAAACTTTTAGAAACCTATTTCGTTTAACAAATATTGGCGTAAAGTACTGGAATAATCTTCCAAGTTCATTAATTTACATTTCTAATTTAAAATTATTTTCGAAACATTTCAAAAAAATAAACATTTAATTTTAATTTTATATTTATTTTAATTTTATTTTAATATTTTAATGTTTTTTTATTATGTCCATATATATATATTGTTTGTGTCAATTTATGTGTTTATACCTATATATTTTTGTATCTTTTACATGACTAATGATAATTAACTAATGATATTAATTTTAAAATATAATCTTAAATGTATAAAACTTTGACTACTTTAAGGTAGTAATTACTATATTACTTGTATATATATTTATATCTATTTTATTTTTAATTTATTTTTATGGTTATCTTTTATGTAAATTTTATTAAATAATGATTTAGATTTTGAGGAGTTTTTTATAATATTATTGTAGTTCTTTAATATTTTTATTTAATAATTACCACATTTTTGATATTTTAATAATATATTGACTTGTTTTATATGTATATGATTACTTTTTGGTGAAAGCAAATGCTTACAATAATAAAATACAATAATATATTATACTATTATGAAAAAAATAGTATACTATTTTTTTCAAAGGTAAGTCTTAGGAATACCTATTCAAGTATTGAATTATAAAAGTTGAATTTTGCCAGTATATACGAAAATATAAATTGTATTGTTAAACTTGTTTATATATAATTTTTAACCGACATTTTTAAAAATATATTTAAAAAATGTTGATTTTGATTTTTTGATTTTGATTCAATTATATATAATTTATTACACTCGTTTATTGCTTTTATTTATTTAAATTTTTCTCCTCATTATCTTAATTGGTGAAAGACTTGACAAGCCATGCTTTATCATTCACCCAGGCTTTATGCCACATCTGATGTTATTATTATTATTATTATTATTATTATATATATATATATATATATATATATATATATATATATGAATGTCAATATTTACTGTATCCGATAACAATTCCAAATAATGTGTACAATATGGTTGGCACTATCCCACATGTGTTATTATATCCTATAGGTTAATGGAGAATATTGAATATTGCCCCTGTTTATTTTGATTACGATGTCACATTTTAAATATTATACATATATAGCTATATATTGCTATAGCTATAGCTAATGATAATAACTTCTAATTTATATATATCAATATATATATATATATATATATATATATATATATATATCTTATAATATAAACTATATTTGTATTCTTCATATTAGTTTATCTTGAACTACTACTTGAAATCATTTATAATACTAATACAATAATAATTATATTATTTAATAGATTGTATATTGTATACAGCTTTGTTTCGATTTAGAATCGTTTGTAAATATAGGTGAGATTTTAATTTATTAAAATCAATAATAATAATCATATTTTAATTATTATTATTATTACGATAACTAGTATAGGTATTTACTATTATATTGACCTACTAGTAGACATTCATTGTTAGTATATTATTATAATACATATTTATTTTAGTTTTTAGTTATTCATTTAATTATTAAGTACATTATTAATATTAATGTTAACACACTCTACACTGGTATTATTAAATTGCCCACTAGCTTATCTATTATCTATCATGACTAATAATGTATGAGTAATAGTAATATATAAAACATAACAATATATAAATAATTATAGATAACCAACTTAATTTCCTTACTTTTGTATTTATTGCATTACGAAATTAAATAATGATAAGCTGTTATTGATCTCCTGCTCGAATACACATAAATACCCATGATATCGAATAGTAACAATACGGTATACCGTGTACAGCGAAGTATCGATATATCGATGATAGAGATGAGTCATAACAGGAAGAAGATATTCTCACTGTAACGGTAAGGGCGAGTAAGGCGCCGATGTCAATATTTGCCTGGTTACTGCAGTAGTAGCAGCATCTTATTGAGAGTAAACATGTACCCCTTGTAGTATAGTGTGCATAGTGGTATAGTACGGGTTATCCTTGTATACTATAGTGCACTCCTATACATAGTATACGATATCACATCGTTAATATTGTTAATGTCGGTCAAATTCATAATTTACATTATGTATATATATACATTGTATAATATATCATGTGCAATGTATAATATATAATGTATATTGTAAAATGTATCATGTAAAATGTATAATGTAAAATGTAAAATGTAAAATGTATAATGTACAATTTATAATATTTTTATTAATTTAAATTGTCCTAAAATTGTTATTAATTCAAATTATTATATATATATATATATATATATATATATATATATATATATATATATGTATATGCATATATATGCAATATATATTATGTCTTATACTTCGTATTATGTTTATATTAAAATGTATCATATACGAAAACATGTGGTTAAATTAAGAACACCCGATATCACCCCCCTAACATGACCACGTGATCTCTGACAGTGTTCCGGTTATAATACTGGGCACTGGTCAGTAATAGGTACAGTGGTAGGTATAGTAATATGTACAGTTGTAGGTAGAGTAATAGGTACAGTGGTAGGCATAGTAATAGGTGGAATGGAATGCACATAGGAAGATGAGGGTATAACATACCATCATCGTCATAAGTGGTACCCGGTATGTGTGTATAAACGTATACTTTTAAACGGATAGTATGTATACAGGTAGTTGTGTATGTATACATATATAGGTTTATTACTTAGAAACATATAACCAATGTGCAAAGTACTACCAAATAGTTTGCATAGTAAATATATAACACTACATATATATATATACCCAACATAATTAGTATTAACTCTTGCCGCACGGCTAGCAGTGATATCTAAATCATTGAAATAGGACGCGGGTTGTATCGGGAAGTATACATGTATGCAACAGTTGCAACTCCCCGGTCGCGCACAACAATGTTTGCATTGTTCTATTAAATCACATGCATTATAAGTTATGTTTTACTCGCCTCATAGATATGTATATACCAGTTGAAACCAACATATCCTATTGTTTTGAGATATATCAATAATGAACGCTTAGTTGTCATCATATCAATAATAACTGTAAGCCATATTCTACATCTAAAAATATAAAGTTTGATACGAATATACATTATAAACAGAACGAAATCTGTCCGAAATATCAACCCGCATAGGTGGCGCTGTTCATGAATTCAACATTTAATTACACGATGTTGCCTAAGTGTTATATCTTTACTTAGGAAAATCGTTGACACTATAGTAATAACTATAGTACTATAGTAATAGCTATAGTTCTATGGTAGTATACTACCCGGTACATCGTACAACATACACAGTATACAGCATACACTGTACGTCTATAGACACGTGTATGCACACCATCGCCTAAATAAGCTCACAGACATACGCATGAGAATATGTCACATGTCACATATCAAATGTAACGTATTATATATCACCCTATAGGGTTACATATCATATATACGCACGAGAATGATGCGGGGTGACATACGCGCGTGCATACATGCGTTCACTGTGGTGCTTGTACGTAGCACTATACTATACACAGTACTGCGCATGTCTAACGACGTACACGATACCACACTGTACACCACTGCGTAATAACAATACTTTATATAATCATATACTAAATTAGTATTACTAATATACATATGCACAATGTACATTGTACATTGTGCATGGTACAGTGTACAGTACTACATTTTACACTGTACAATGTATATTGTATAGTGTACACTGTACAGTAGACCGGTTCGTACTACATTTTTTTTCGCAATTTTAAAAACCTTCACATCTGTTACAATTATGTATGCTATGATGAATAAGTGTTTAAATTTTTAGACCTTTATCTTAAATATTGTTATGTCACGAGACCTTTTTATTTTAACATTGAATACATACAAAAGTTAACATGGGGGAGATATAGAAATAAGTTTTATTCAATTCTTATAAAATTGGATGATTTTTTTTAAGCCAACTATGGATATATCCTAGAAACATATATAACAAGTAGTATTAACAGTACAACATATTTTTCATAACAATCTAGATGCCCAAATTTTATAAAATAATTGTAGTCAAAAAAAATATCTAAAAATCGTATAATTTAATATAAATAAATTATTACAATTTAATTTAAAAAATTAAAATATATAATTTATAGATAATAATAATACAATTCAAATTAATTATTAAAAAATTAAAAATTATTTTTAGAAAAAAAATTAACATCATTTTTAATTTTTTTGGATTTTTATTTGAAATATGAATACAAAATAAGTTTACATATTTTTTAATTTTTTTAATTATATTTGTATAAAGGACATTTATATCTAACTTATATCCACAATTCAATACAATCTGATCACTCAAATTTATGTAAAGTATAATTATATATATTAATTTTAAAAAATTAATTATTTTTTTGAATTATTTTGAAATAAATACTTTGTAAAATGGTGTATTTTATCGAGTGTTAGGAGACATTAATATTGGTAATTTGTAGATATAAACATGAAATATAGATATTATATTAATAATAAATATAAATAATGGTATATATTATATTAATTCATTAAATATAATACAAATACATAATTAATATTAAATATTAATTTAAATATTTGTAAACATCAAAGATAATAAGATGGTGTCATTACTATTATACATGGAATATTATAGATTTTATCTTAAAATAATAATTTATATTTCAAACTTTAAATGCTTCGTGACCAAAGGTAACTATTTTTTTATAAAAATTATTAACACATATTATACTAAAATATAGATATGTATTATATTTTATATGAAGGATTAAAAATTGAATCGAACGAACCGGTCTACTGTACAGTTTAAAATGTACAATACTACACAATATATAACACTGTATAATACTACGCACCAATGTACAGTGTACAGTATTATACAGTATCTAATGTACAATGTACAATGTATACATTGTACACTGTACACTGTACAGTGTACAGTGTACAATGTACAGTATACTGTATAATACTGTATATAACCGTATACCACACTGTACAACACTGTACAATATAACACATGCGTGATTGCAGGATAACTTTGATAAACTATAGTTTATATACCATACAGGATTTCTCACCGACTGAATATCAACGACCTTGACATATCCACGACCTCGGCGATAACAAAGACATATGCTTGTTATCGAGGATATGACAGTATTGCTCGAGGGACATGATGTCCTCTTAAGACGTCGTCTCTCTTGTAGTCGTTGTGTTGTTATCTGCTAGTGATACTGCGCATGTGTTGACCTACATCCGCGTATATCACATGTGCTATGCTATATAGTGCGCTATGTACGCACACACGCACACGCGCACAGTGCATCGCACACGTATAAACAATAATGAAATTAACATTAATCATAGTTTTATATTTATTTAAATATACATTATTCAAACACGAGCGGCGCTCATTGAGCGCGTGCATACATATATATATATATATATATATATATATATATATATATATATATATAGAGAGATAATATACTTATATGTATAGAGTACATATATATATATATATATATATATATATATATATATATATATATATATATATTTTATATATAAATATTTAAATTTATTATTAATATCATTAACTAAATACATATAATACCCTTTAACGTTAAACATACTATATAGTATACACTATTATTAGAGTATATAACTAATGAATTACTCATTGATATGATGCAATACGGCCTGATGATTATCTTATTACATAATCGGTGTCCGGTTACAGGTGAAAGTGATAACAGATTGCAATAACAAATAGACCACCAGCATATTGCATAGTGGCGTACCACTATAGTACTATAGTACTATAGTACTATAGTACTATATATATATATATATATATATATATATATGTATATATGTAATACGTACTTTAAAGTATATATAATACGTATTTATATATATATATATACATCATTAGTTGTCTATAATATATTATATATAATTATATATATATAATTATATATAATATATTATAGACAACTAATGATGTATATATATATATATATAAATACGTATTATATATACTTTAAAGTACGTATTACATATATACATATATATATATATATATATATATATATATATATATATATATATATATATATATATATATATATATATATATGTACATATATAAAGTGCTACTATATATATAGTTTGAATATAGAGGGATATATCTCCTTTTATCTTCACTCATTATGTATTCTTGAATGGGAAAACTTCTAAGTTAATGAATTCATAAGTTATAAACTTAAACTTAAGTTATAAACTTATTAATCCTCCAACTCTCCCTCCTCTTTCTTTACTCTATATATGTCTTCCCCTATAGTATAACTATTTTACATGTATTTCATTTTTACATATATATATAATATATATTATATATATATATTTATTGCATATAATAACTTATATAAACTCAAACTGATTCCCTCCAATTATAATCATAGATAGAAACACTTTACAAAATAACACTTTTGAATAACGAATATTAGCTATATAGCTCTGTCTATTATAGAACACAGACTATAGTCTGTAGAGTAGACATGGTCACTAATTCCTCTTATCTTCACTCATTATGTATTCTTAAAAGGGAAACATTCTAAGTTAATGAATTCATAAGTTATAAACTTAAACTTAAGTTATAAACTTATTAATCCTCCAACTCTCCCTCTTCTTTCTTTACTCTATATCTGTCTTCCCCTATATATATATAGTATATCCTATAGTATAACTATTTTACATGTATTTCAATAGTAAACTAATAATACTGCTACAACTATAGTTGACCACATCTTCTAACGTTACTATTCATCCTCAATCGTCTAACCATGTGTAATAGTATCCGTAAGTTTAGATCTTATTGACATTCAGTCTCTTTCATTCAGAATATCTCCTACTCCTTTCATATGGTGACAACGCCTAAACTGACTGTAACACTTAATGATATCCTCATTGCACCGGTCACTCGTATCACTGTTCACTCCTCTCTCCCGCGCAACTGCTCCCACTTACTGTCATATATCGACAGTCGATTTGTTCTACTAGAGTTATTATTCATTCTTATCTACCATCTTATTTTATGATTTATCCTCAATTTCATAATATCTTTAAGTGTATTTTAAATGTATATATATATATATATATACGTATATTTAATCTAATACTAATGTTCCATTATTAATATTTACACGGTTTACTTATGTCTTATTTAATGAATATCATAGTTTCATCTACTCATCTGTTATACCACTTACACAATATCTTATATCTATATAACTATCTGTATAACTATTCCCTATGAATTTACATACAACGTTATGACCTTACCTACAACCTTACATAATAACTACCAGTACTACATAGTATATCCAAGCTGAACATGATATCATTATTAGAAATAAAACTTTAAAATTATAGGTGAAATATCATTAATGTAGATTGAGAAAAGTATAGGACCTATATATAGGAAGAAAACATACTATAATATACTTACCTAAATACGTTAACACTTTTTAAGTTATTGTATCAGTTGTGTTGAGTACATTTCTTATTATATATATAATATATATATATATATAGTATGTTATTTTGTAATTATTTTCTTTCTGCCGTTCTAACCATATTTTTGTAATAATCATATCACAATTCCCCTATGGTTTAGATGTAATACATTATATGTTAATGCTCGTGTTTTAGTGCATCAATTATGTACCAATTAATTTAATTATAATGATAATATATAGACTAAAATAAGTAGTATCAACTTAAGTTGGATATAATATTTATATCATATTCTATCCAATATTACTAGTCAGTATAATATGGCCTATATAGTGTATAGTTTAATATAACGAGGAATTTGGTATATAGTTTATTTTGTAAATATATATTGTATATGTTCTTGTTCTTGTTCTTCTATATGTTCTTGTACAGTGTATATTGTACAATGTACAGTGTATACAAGTCTAACCTCTATGTATACTATCATTTATTATTATAGTAGTTCGATATATTATATGCTAGAATATAGTTATTTATATATTTGAATGCAATATTTAACCATACTCTATATATTAATATAGTTCTATGTATAACATGAATACAAGTGACCTATATATTATAGTATTAACATGAATATTCATAGATATGAATACATCACATGTGCTTGGATGAACAGTCACAATGCAATTCAATACAATTATTAATTTATATTAGATATATTATATATCATATATATATATATAATATGAAATATATGAGAAATTAAAAATTCAGTAACATATGTTACTAAATACAAGTATACATATACATATATACTATAGTATATAAATATATACAAATATATAGAATTAATGAATTATTAATATTAGTATTACGTTTTACAAATGTATTATTCAATAAATCTACTTCACTTCTATTACCTCTACTAACCCACTATTTAGCCCTATAGGGGATAAGTAGTGTAGTGTAGTACAGTATACTGTACCTCTACTATCCCATAGTGCACTAGCCCTTACTGTACCAGTATCATGCCCTTACTATACCATTAGTAATGATTCATTATACTATTATATATTATTACCTATACTATACTATAATATTCAACTACTATATATTGTAAAGTGTACCGTTATACTAGTATTAATTCAATAAATGAATCATTTCCTTATATGGGCATATCTAAAATCGATGTTAGCGCGTTTAAATTTATGTACGAATACATGAATATACATGAGTATGTACATACACATAGTGATATATAGTAGCCTACCTATACAGAAATATATATATATATATACATTTAGATGTATATGTTTATTTACGTAATTGCAATTCGGAATATTTCAAAGAATATTATTAGAATGTTATCAATTAATTGATTACAATTAATTATAATTATAATTAATGATTATTAAACAAATCTATATATATATTGTAATATTAATACTACCAATGAAGCTACATCTAATCTGTTATTATTTAGATACTTAATTTGTATTATTAATTAATAAAATAATAATAATTAATAAATTAATTACTAATTAAATTATATCAAATTATTCATAACATTAATTATAAATAATGTAATTGTAGTTATCTGATTGGTGATTCAAAAATATATATATATATATATATATATATATATATATACTAGTGGTATATAGGGTATCCGTATTATAACAAAGGGTGTCCGTATTCGAACATGGGTACCAAATATGGACAACCATCTGAATTAAACCATCTGAATTAAATACAATTTTAAAATCAAAATAATATCTATAATCATATAATATTAATGTATTGTAATTTTTGAATAAATATATTGAGTCATAAAATGGTAAGACCATTTATTATTAAAGTATCCGTATTTGGTTACTTTCCCCTATACCATAGCTTGCGTATACATGTCTTACATCATATATATATATATATATATATATATATATATATATATATACCTTACATGGAATCATACGAGGTGCAATTGATGAAGTTATTAAATACCTCTCGCCCTAGATCTGTTCTCACTGTCATTGCGCATTGCATGGAATATCAGACCATTCTACAATATCTTCTACCGATATAGTAGTATGCCTGTCTACTATGTATACCCGTTAACAGTTCCCCGAGGATTGCGGACCTTGAGTTCCGGTCAGATCGTGAAATATGTCTGTAATACCTCAGTTATCTCTTCACGACAGTTACCTGTATATTATCACGTGACAGATACTAGAAGTAACTCTTTGTGATATGTAGATCACTGTAATTTACATCTAATAACGTTCATAGTCATAACTATTATTAGAAGTTTCAGATATTTATTTCGTGTCCTCGTCTCACAAGCATACTAACACACATACACACACAAGCATACTAACACACATAATGAAGTTATCAATGAGCGTTAGACATATAAAGTATACTTTGAGGCAACTGTAATCGAGCTGTCGTTATGAATGTTAGCTTATAAGCTATATAGGATACTATTTGCAAATTCATTGCTAATAATGAGTGTATGCCTTTGTGAAATCAATGATCGATCCGTTGATTGTTAAATTGCATTAAGTGACTTAATTCAGAGGGTATTTGTTTTTTTCTTCATAATTCTCCAAATTGATTTCTCATTAACTAACGCTGATTATACTTCTATGTCCTATTCACTCAATGTTTACATAACGTTCTTGTTTAATATCGAGAGTTAGTTTGCAATACCCGATACCACCGTCAATTACGTAATACATGTTTAGATCGGTAACTATAGTTACTATATTCTCCCACATATATATAGAGTAATATCAATTTATTATTTCATTATTAACCTAGAGAGGTGACGTATCGTATCTCGGAGCCTAAGCAACACCCGCCAGTACTGGTCGTGTAGGTCACACACATCTCTATAGACACCGTAGAACAATCAACGGTTGACATAGCGAATGCATGTTAACACGCACGCCGCTGCGTAGCACTGTGCGGTATATAATCAACCTCGTGATATCCGTCATTGCGACCGTATACGCAACACTATAGTGTACGCTATAGTGTGCTAGTATTAATAATAAGTATAGTGGTAGTATGATAATACAACGCGCTCATACATTATATTACTTATGAAATGTGAACAGATGATTATTTGTAATTCAGGGATGCAGTTTATTATGATATTGTGTTACAGTTTGTAATTTATATGTGTCTTACTTTTTATGATTTATCAATACCATTGTTATGATATATATATAGCTAGTAGTGTGTTAGCATGCGGATACAACCGCGATGATAACGTTGATAATGCGATGACGCAACTCGTATTACGCAATACCGCACATGATCGATTATGTAATACCTATTCACTCCGTAAATCATAAAAATTGTATTCATAAATCATAAAAAGTATCACATACCAATTATAAATGGTGACATAATCGTCAATATAGCGATTACGTAATGTGCACGTGACATTCCTAACAACGCGTGTAACAGCGCATGCGTGGATGTCAGCCGGAGAGGGGCATGCGCATGTCTGGTGTCGCGTTTACTGAGAATACTGAACCTTGACATAGTGCTACAATGATTAACTATATGTATATATATATATATATATATACATATATCACTATATATATATATATATATATATATATATATATATATATATATATATACAGTCAACTCTCGGTAAGTCGGACTACGGATAAGTCGGACTTCTCGATAAGTCGGACACATTTAGTTGGTTTGGTTGGATTTGTATCTAGTTCCATGTTAAATTAATCGGATAAGTCGGATAAGTTGGATTGGATAAGTCGGACTTTTCTATAAGTCGGACACATATTATAGTCATTTTATGATTTTTATACTGGATAAGTCGGACTTTTTATAAATAGTCAGAAATATTAACTTTAAATAATGAATATTATAATTTTAGTAAGTAATATAATTGAATACAACATTTTATGTTGCTGATTGTTGCATAATTCCATATTTCGGTAACCATTTAACTAGCTCTCCGCATTTCATGTCTTATTTGCATGATATTCTTAATCTCGATAAGTCGGACATCTCGCTAAGTCGGACACTTTTCCCGGTCCCTTGCGAGTCCGACTTATCGGGAGTTGACTGTATATATATATATATATATATATAGTGTTACAATTGTTATTGCATTGGTAACCTATACGGCTTATAATATTATAATATTTCTATAATTACTAAGACAATAATAAATTAATTTATTAATATGGTAATAATAATAATCATAATAATAATATCACAGGTTACACAATTAACAAGTATTCAATTTATTTAAACTTCGAATACATTTTTAATTCGTCGTTTCTCTCATTTACTAAACAATATATTTTAATTCTATTTTCGGCTATTTTATTTTGCTATTTTTACAATATATTATAAAACATATATGTTTTATTTTCCATTAGTTTTCGCTTATTTTTTACGGTATACCGTTTTGTAAATATTATAACTGTAAAACATTAAATGTATAACTCTTCTATATTATTTGTTTGATTAATTAACAATTATCCTTTGTTTATTTCAATAATTATGTTATCGTTAGCAAGTATTTTAACTTTATAATTTAGACCCTTTTCGGTTTTCGACTTTCATATACTTGTTAAATAACGAATACATAAATAAATAATAAAATTAATAATAATAATTAGTTGCGACTATAAATAATATAAACTATAGCATACAGGTGCTATTTAAATTGAACCGGAACGTTTAATATCAGCACATATGATCTACAATAACCGTTACACGATTGTCTACGGCCATTGCCGGACACTGTCCAGGTAGGTGTTCGTGTTCGACGTACAGTAGCGACGCCTACAGGAGAAAGCTAGCGGTAGTATCGAATTAGTACGCGAACACGTGTTTTGTATCATGCATACTTCACGGGGGCATTATAATTATGACATCATGTTTTAAACAGACGAGAGCCCTCACACATATTACTGAATACTAATATTAATATATATATATATACAATACAACATTATAATATAATTCAATATTATATTCATATATAATCACTAATGTGTAATGTTTAATTCAGTTTATTGTAATTTTAATAGATATTATAATAAATATCTATATCTCCTATAGGATATTCCTATATATAGGAATACTGGCATAAATATATTTTCCCCAATACCGTTAGATTCAGTATTGTTGATCACAGAAATGCATTAGATGGTTAAGTCGATGATATATTGGTATACAATTTAACTGAATGTAGGCCAACTATGCAAGTATTCATATTTAATGGGGTATCCCACTACAAGTATTTCCGGCAACTTGCCGAAAATATTGTAACTTTAAAACGATTTTCTATCAAGTTAACTACAATTGTAGTGGGAAACCCCCTTACTTTCCGTCAACTTGCCTGAAATATAGTAATTTTATACCCCCTTAAAGTACCCAGCTAACAGTAAGAGCAGCATAAGAGCAACATAATAGAATACCATAATAGCCGCAAATGTTTACATTGTGCTGTTATGCTGCTCTTATAAAGTTTGATTTTGTTGCTATTATGCTGCTTTTATGCTGCTTTTATGCTGCTTTTATGCTGCTTTTATGCTGCTATTGTAACGTATATTATGCTGCTATTATGCTGCTATTATGCTGCTTTTATGCTGCTTTTATGCTGCTTTTATGCTGCTTTTATGCTGCTTATATGCTGCTTATATGCTGATATTATGCTGCTGTTATGCTGCTTTTATGCTGCTTTTATGCTGCTATTATGCTGCTTTTATGCTGCTTTTATGCTGCTTTTATGCTGCTTTTATGCTGCTTATATATAAGCATATATGCTGATATTATGCTGCTGGTATGCTGCTATTAGAAAGTATATTATGCTGCTATTAGAAATTATATTATGATGCTATTATGTTACCATTATAAAGTATATTATGCTTCTATAGTATACTATGGTGTTATTATAAAGTCTATTATACTGCTATTATAAATGCTATTATGTTGATATTATGCTGCCATTAATTTGTTATTCTATTATGCTGCCCTTAAAACTATAGTATGCTTCCATTAAAAGTATAGTATGCTGCTATTGATATTGCTCTTATGTTAACATTAACATTATATTACTAATTATTTATCTAATATTCT
This sequence comes from Osedax fenrisi, assembly GCA_964019155.1. Taxonomy (NCBI): domain Eukaryota; kingdom Metazoa; phylum Annelida; class Polychaeta; order Sabellida; family Siboglinidae; genus Osedax; species Osedax fenrisi. Next base: position 70,488,939 of record OZ025239.1, on the reverse strand, counting down.
TACAATATAAAATATATATTAATAAATAAGTAGTATATATTTAAATAAAACTTTATTACATTAAAATATATATTCACATATATTCTCATAAATACACTTATCAATCACATTTCTTATATTTCATCATTAGCTGTAATAGTTAAAAAATATGTAAAAAGGAAGAATTTTAATAAGAAGATCAATCTAATATTATTATAAATTTGTGTTAGTGTATAAAGAATAATAATAAATTATGAAATAATGTTAGGTAATATATATTATATTTATTAAATTAATAAATAAATAGTGTTAATGGGTATTTTATAATTCATAAATATTAACTGTTCGCATATATAACTTGTATTTCATTTATGAGTTGTATTATTTAAATGTTATATATATTATATAATATAAATATATATGCCTATAGGTATATGTGTATACACAGTGTGTAATACACAAATATACATATATGTATAGAAATAACCTTAGAATTTGAATTGATGACATTTTGCTCTCTTCGAACCTAAAAAGTATTATAATATTCTATAGCACATTATATTAAATATTTATAGTATATATATATATATATATATATATATATATATATATATATTTAAAATCTGTGTTCATATTTATTTAAATATTTTGCGAAATCTTTGGAAAAACTTTGATATAAGTTAGACAAATTCTAATAAAGTATTGTACTTCAAGATTATATATATATATATATATATATAGATATATTATATATATATATATATATATATATATATATATAAATATACGTGTGTGTGTCTGTGTGGAGTTAACTAGAGAACCGGAATGTTATATTAATTTGACTAAAAAAATCGACACATATACATTTTGCCATTCAAATGATTTTTTTTTCATGTTAAATCTTTCGTGGAACTTTATTGATATATTATAAAAAATGTGAAATATTTATAAACAATTTGTTGAAACTATTTTTTAAATTTTTTTTGTATTTTATATATTTTTCAACTAATTATTGAAATGTTACTATATTAAGTTATTATAATTATATAAATATTATATTTAAAAAAATATATTTTGTAATATTTTGAATTATTTGTTGTATTTAAAAAAATATTTGTTGGAATATTATACAAATATTTTTCCACTATTATTTGAAATATTTTGCATAATATTTGTCTACATTTTTCTGTATTTTAGCTATGATTTATTTTATATATATACTAGCAATGTAGTATAATGAATAGCTATAATTAATAAATAATAGATCTAATAGGTAAACAATCAAAAATCGAGACATAATAATATTAGAAATTATAGAATAAATATGTGGGAGGATCATATGATCTAAATATGAGGCATGAGGGTAAATTACACTGCTATATATTTATATGCAGATCAGTGAAGAATTATACTAGATATTACAACAAAATTAAATTAAATTCAAATGAAATAAATTAATTTCAAATGAATTAATAAAAATCAATTCAAATTACATAAAAACAATTCAAATGGAATAATAAAATTAAATTCAAATGAAATAAAATGAATTAATAAAAATCAATTCAAATTTATTGAATCCACATAACATATATAATAAATATATTTATATAAAATAGTATATTATAAGTTATAATTATAAGTTATAAGTTATAAGTTATAATTTATAACTATTACATACTTTTTCCATATAAGTTAATTTTATAAGATTATAAGGATTTTGTAAATTGTAATATTGATATTATACATGCATGTATGCATACATGCATATATAAATTGTAATATATTATATATATATATATATATATATATATATAAATATATATATATATAGATTATATATATACATATCATTATATATCATTTACATATATATATATATATATATATATATATATATTATTCATTAATGTAATGCTACACATTTTACTTACAAGGTATTGTATTCCATAGAAAAATAATATTAATTAATAATATAAAGCACTCTAATTAATATTATTTTTAAAATGTTAACCTATTTAAAGTAAAATTAAAAAAAATTAAAAGTATTATTTTAAAATTTAAAAATTTGTATTATACATTTTTATTATAAATTAATATTAACTTATTATAACTTATATATATTTATATATATATTAATATATATATTAAAAATATATATAAAATACATATTTAAATATTAAGTTACATTATTTATCTTATATCATGCTACAATATATACTATTAAATATAATTAATTATAACCTTGTAGCAATGTACTCTCCTTACTCTCCTCGTAA
>OZ025239.1:70441684-70481684 GCA_964019155.1 Osedax fenrisi | reverse complement strand
ATAATTGTATACAATGAAATTCAATTATTTTATTGGAAATATGAGATAATATTATTATGATAATAATTTAATTGAATTTATTAATACATAGGGGAAAGTAACCTAATATATTATGTATACGGACACTTTAAAAATAAATGGTCTTAAAATTGTATGACTCTCCACCCATTTTAAAATATTTATTCAAAATTACAATATATTAATATTATATGATTATATATATTATTGTGATTTTAAAATTTTATTTAATCTTTTAATTCCATAGATAACGTAAGTGTCCGTATTCTGTATACATTTCCGAATACGGACAAACTGTGTTATAATACGGACACCCTATAATCACTAGATAAACTATATATTTGTGATGAATCAATAAAACAAATTACAATTAAATTATTTATAATTAATTTTATGAATAATGTATTCTAATTTAATTAGTTACTAATTTATTTTTTTAATTAATAATACAATTTAAGTATCTAAATAATAAAAATGTTGGATATAACTTTATTGGTGGTATTAATATAATAACGCATGTGATTTTTAATCAGATTATTTCATACGCTTCGCGCTGATTGGTTATAGGGTGTCCGTATTAAGACATATATAGATGTTTATACCTAAACATCTATAATAAACTGGTTTTTTTATTACGTTTAGAAATTTATGAAAAAAAATGTCAACTTAAAACCTTCTCAAGAATATACAAATGTATCGATATAAAATATAACAATATATTATTAAAAACCAAAGCATTCTACAAATTATATATATAATATAATTATCGATACATTTGTATATTCTTGAGAAGGTTTTAAGTTGACATTTTTTTTCATAAATTTATAAACGTAATAAAAAATCAGTTTATTTGATATATCAGCTCTATTTTGAATAATTAAAAAAAAACTTATTTAGACTATTTATATAATTATGAATGTTTTATTCATTAAACATTTTGTTGTATGATTTATGGTTTCTGAAATACCGAGAGTATCCGTATACGGGCACTGTCCGTATTCGGTTACTTTCCCCTACCTACGATATTTATGTAATATAGTTAGTTATATTATATAATTTATTAATATAACTTGAAATATATATATATATATATATATATATATAGTATAATATTGTATAGAAGTTATTATGAACTTATCAAGATATCTATACCTATACGTACACTCTATACACTGTACAGTAGGGGAGCCCCTTTTTGAAAGTTTTTCTCTCTCAGATACAGTAGGTCATACATGTCATAATAAACATATTTGGAAAGTTTCATCACAAAATATGTAATATTGGTAAAGCGAAGTGTACTTTAATGAAGAAATATTTCATTTATTTTACAATGTAAATTTCTATAAATAGACATTTTATCTTATGTATTTTATATATTTGTGCAAGTGCGCGTTGTCATAAAAATAAAATATTTGGCAAATATGTGTATAAATATATTATAATATTAATAAAGTAAAAAATTATTTAAAAATCTAAAATTAATGTAATTTATTTGACTATTTTTTTGATAAATTATTTTAATTAATGATCAAACTTTGTTGTGAGCCTATAATTGATATTTACGAGGCAAAGTATTTAAGGCATCTATGGATTTACGTGAGCCGATTATTTATGTGTACACAATTATATACGATAATTTGTATATTTTAATGGTCCAGACGAGGCTCGAACCCGTATCCTATAGAAATACTAATATACTAGTATTTCTGACGTCTTAAGACGCTAGTTATCCAACTGAGACATACAGGAAGTTATATATATATATATATACATTTAAATATTATTAATACTAAAGTATAACATAATTACAAAGGTATTAAAATATATTTTAAATACTGAGTATATTAATAATAGAGGTAATATAATACACTATTATACTATATAATATTATACAACAACATCGATTATAAATTTGTATTTTTCAAAATGATGGTTATTTTAACTAATATATATCTATTATCTAATCTTATATTAATATATATAAATATATATATATTACAAAAAAAGTATTAGCTTTGTTAAATTAAAATATGGTAATCATATCACAGTGTGTATATACAATGAGTAATATTTAAGTGATACATACAACACGAGCGCACGCACGCACGCACAGTGTGCGTCACTAACACCCACACACGCGCGCACACGCACGAACCCGCATACATTAAGTGATTAATATAAACTCTGACCTTCCCTATTCGAATGTTACGTGTCTATCAACCATACCTAGGCGGTAATGAACTAATGCACGTCCGGTCACTTTGTCCTATTATCGATAGCACTAATCATTAATGGACCACTACCTTCACAACCACAGCTTCCCCTCATTATAATTGATACATGTTTATATATATAAGTATTTAGGAATTATATTTAGTTTAAATATCGTTCATGTTATATAATAATTACATATACACATATACATAAAAAAATATACAAACACTCATTTTTATAAACATTCATGTATATTTCCATTTGTATCAGTTATAAATAAATAAATATTATTAGTATTATTATATATATAATAATAATAATAATAATAGGTATAATAATAGTTATACCTACAATTTATATAGTTTTGTCTTATCAATGAATATGATTATAATTACAATTACATTATAATGTTATGCGATATTACGTAATTATTCTGATCTGAGTTATCTAAAGTCACGGGTTGCATACTTCGATGTCCTTCTATTGTCCTTATAATACAGTCATATGAGTGGAGTTATATCGAAATGTAATTCATGAATGGTTGTAATATATATATTATATATTATATATATATTATATATATTTTATATATTATATATATTATATAATATATTATATTATATTTATAATCGATAATATTATGTTCGCTGATGATATTGATGACCTAGCAGGCACGGACATAGAATTAACTAATCTTATTAAAGACATATATCATATATCTCGATCATATGTTATGGAGATTAAATCTATGAAAACACAAATAATTATAAATTCTGAAGGTGAATCAACATCTGAAATAAAAGTAAATAATGAACCCCCTTAAGTATACTTGACTATAGTCAATACATTCAAATACTTGGGAGCGAATATCGATGATAAAGTTGCAACAGCAGACATACTAGCTAGAACTGGGCAGACGATATCAGCTTTAACAACATTAAACTTCATATGGTACGATAGATCGATATCTCTGATATCAAAAATTACACTTAAAGTATAGGTAAAGACCAGAAGAGAAGCATCGGATCACAAGAGCATCAGAGCATTATATATGCGCTGTTTTATAATACTGTTAAGTGTACATTTTTAAGACCGAATCAATTATCTGGAAGTAAGGACAAGAATAACCCAAGAAATTGGACCGCACTCTGAACTACTGGCGATGTTTATTGAATGAAAACTTAAATAGTATGGTCATGTCACAAGATCCAATCCAATGTCCAAAACCAGTTTTACAAGGAACCCTGTATGGTATCAAATAATAGGAAGACCGATAACTCAGTGGCAAGATAACAGCGTAGAATGGACCGGTCTAAAAATCAGCGAAGCTACATGAGATTCAACGAACCGAAATAAATGGAGAGATATTGTGAATAAGTCTACTGCGCCCTCACGGCATCCAAATGCTATTGAATAGGTTAATGGTTAATATAATATAAATTAATAAAAACTAAAGTAAGTATGTGAATCTTAAATATTATAAATCACACAATTGTTGATAATAAATAAAAAATTTGATTAAATTTGTAATAAATAAGTCGTGATATTTAATTAAATATGCGATGACTCCTAATTAAGCGTAATATCAAGTAAAGAGAATTCCATAAGATAAGAGCTAGATATTGAATGATCTTTTCCCAATTCTCATACGATTTATCCCCAGTACTCCAAACCTATTAAAATATTGTAGGTGAGCTTTCTTCTTTATATTTTCATTATGATATTTTCTCCTATATATATACTTTGGGTTTCTTAGTATATATACATAATTCTAAATATGGTTTTAAGTATGTATACATATTGGATAATTGATAAAGTACATTATGTTATCCCAGGTACAACTACAGGGAAAATTAACGTGATTTAAAATTATTTGGAGAGGTATGTGTCCATAGTTGACCTGATCTCTTCTGAAAGTGTGTATTCAAACATAGAAGATTATTTTCATGAATGAAATTGTTAAGCATATTTCCATTTCGATTTCCATAGTTATATGTGAAAGTAGTATGTGAAAAGAATATTTGTATCCATTTTATTTGCCGAGGTGTGCATTGAAGTCTCCTCCGATTACTAGTACATTATGTTTTGGAATATGCCTTGTGTAAGACGTTAGATCAACATAGAATCTCTATGTTTCCTCTTGGTCACTCACATTTGTTGGGCTATAGCATGATATTACTGTTGTCAATGGGTTTCCCATGAAATGTATTGCCACTATTCTGTTTGATATCATATCGATACTTTTTATTGCATTATAAGCTCTTAAGTTAATTAATATTCCAACACCACCGATGGCAGCATTTATACTATTTCTCCATGCAGAGCAGGTTAGCAATTTCCATTTTCCGAATGTATGTTCTTTGATATCAACATCTAGGTGTACAACTCTATGTTCTTGTATACATATAACCTCTTGTCCAGTTTTTTCAGCAGCGGATATCACTTCTGGTATTTTTCATACTTTTTTCAGCGTTTGCGTGTTTATGATCACGATTTTAAATGTTTTCTTAGGTTTCATCAATTTTGGTAAATTTTTATTTTTATTTTTATTTTTCTCAGTAGCTAACTTTTCGACTACAGTTTGAGGTGGTTCTGTAGGACGCGATCCTTGTTCCGCGCGACGATCGATGCGGGATAAATGTTTTGGTTGTGTTATTTTTGCTTTCAATGGCTATATAAAATGTGCGGTCGCCACTCCATACACATTTGCGTAACCCTGCACGGGTGGCTGCAGAGTACTAGGTCTTGCCAAAGGACCACTCTGGTTTTGGTTCGGTACTACTTATTGAATAAAACATTCACATATTTGCAGCTAACCTTCATATCTGAAGACCGTTTCCCTATCCATCACCTGGGCACCGCTGGATTGGAGTTTAAATCTCCTAACCAATGCTCCGTGAAAAAAAAAGTATTTCAGTTATATATACATATATATATATATATATATATAAGATTACATATTATATTATAAATAGAATTGTGTATATATATATTTAAGACAATAATATATGGGACGGAAAGACATAAATAATTAAAAGGCTAGACATTAATTGCTTTTAGTGTACTATAGCTATATTACTAATACACTTATCATCCATATAAAAACCCAACTAACCTAACATTACCTATAGGTTATGCTAGGTTAGTTGGGTTTTTATATGGATATTAAGTTAGGCAGTGATATAGTAATGGTTAGTTAGTGGATATATTGTCCAGAGGGAGAAATGATAAGGTGTAGGTCAGTTTTTGTAAGAAAGGTCGAGTGTATGTATGTATCTCTATGTATGGGGTAGTTGGCATATTGAATGAGGTAGTTGACATATTGAGTGAGGTAGTTGACATAGAAAAATAGAAAAGCTCCAGGCTGCAACAAAATACCTATATAATTCCTAAAAGCAGGAGGTGATGAGGCTATAAGAGTCATGACGAGTCTGTGCAATAGCATATGGAAAACAAAGAGATGGCCAAATGACTGGAAGAAATCAATATATATTCCTATTTACAAAAAGGGCGATAAAAAAGAATGTGGAATCTACAGAACAATCGCCTTAATATCATATGTAAGAAAGATACTTCTGAGAATATTGCAGAAAAGACTTGAGACCTTTCTCATCCCTGAACTAACATAGAACAAGCCGGGTTTCGAAGAGGTAGGGGAACTAGAGATCACATTGTTAACTTGATATGGATGAAGTAAAAAGCTAGAGATCATCAAAGAGAACTCTTCATGTGCTTCATGACTACAAAAAGGCATTCAACTGTGTAGATCTTCAAATACTATGGTGCACTCTCAAAGACATGGGAGTACCCGAGCATCTGTTAGTAGTGTTGAGAAATCTATACACAAATCAAGAATCTACTGTAAGGACAAAGTATGGTGAAACAAGCAACATCCCGATTGGTAAAGCAGTACGGCAAGGATGCACCCTATCTACATTGCTATTCAATATCTATGCAAAAGAATAATGTGAGATGTCCTGGAAAAGTGGGATAAAGGAATTAGTATAGGTGGAAGGAAACTTACAAACCTTAGATATGCTGACGACACTACATTGATAGCAGGAACAAAAGATGATCTCACATGTGCTCTGCAGAGCAAATTAAAAAAGTCAAAAGAGCAAGCGAAGAAGCCGGATTATATTTAAATGTCAAGAAAATAAAGGTGATGACTACAGGTAAATTGGACCATATAATATTAGATGATAACAATATCGAAATCGTTGATAGATTTATCTTCCTGGGAGTTATAATTACAAATTATGGAGTTACCGATAAGGAGCTACGAAGAAGGCTGGCAATGGGGAAATGTGCAATGGGAAATCTGAAACGTATATTCAAAGACAGAGGCATTATACTAACGACACAAATAATGATTGTTTAAACACTAGTATTTCCAATTATCCTTTATGGAGCAGAAACCTGGACAATCAAAAAGGCAGATAGGAAAACAATTTATGCTTTTGAACTATGATGCTGGAGGAAACTACTCGGAGTTACCTACTTAGATAGGAAGATAAATACTGAGATAATTGACATAGTTACACCTAATATAATTTTTATAATATAATTTTTTTCTGACACGTTGTTAAATCAGATATGATGGAATTGCAAATGATGTTTGGGAATAATGGAAGGTAGGCGAGGAAGAGGCAGATCACATTGCACTTGGCTAGATAATATAAACAAATATATCTCTAAAGATATTATGAATCTCCGATTAGATGCTAGAGACAGAGCGGGATGGAGAATAGCTACAATGGATGTCGCCAGGGGTCGGTTTCGACTCAATGGAACAAGGTAACAAGGTAGTTGACATATTGAATGAGGTAGTTGACATATTGAATGAAGTAGTTGACATTTGAATGAGTTAGTTGACATATTGAGTGAGGTAGTTGACATATTGAGTGAGGTAATTGACATATTGAGTGAGGTAGGTGCTATATTGAGTGAGGTAGGTGCTATATTGAGTGAGGTATTTAATATATTGAGTGAGGTTTAGTTATATGCATAGTAGTTGAAAATTATAGGGTATCTTTTTTTTGAGGTCGCATAGTATTAGTAATTTAATAACAAAATAATTGTGTATGTGGTAAGATAATTCAGTTAAGAATACATTCTATAGTCTGTGAGGATTATCGGGAGGACGGTAGCAGATGATGATATGTAGGCGTGTCTGGTAGGGCCCTACAAAACACCCGGGTGTTTTGTTTATTAAAAGTATTGTCATTAAGATATCAGGATCTATACTCGCTAGTTGTAGGAGGATACTATGCGTGTGACTACGACTATGCGTATGTGGAGTGTGGTCACTAGTGGTACGCCTCCACCTCTGTTACTATGTGAATGTGTTCGTGTAAGGCTGGTGAGGTTATGTGTGTGTTCTTTACGAACCGATGTGGGGGGTAGCCATCTTGTTTATTTAACCACAGTACAGTCAGAGGGTACGTGTCATGGTGGGTATGTCGACTGTATTGATGTTCGATGTGGAGGTAAGCAGCAAGTGACATAGCTCTAGTTTATAATGATAGACATGTTACCATGTAGAATATTCTGTTAGGTTTCATATATTCTATTAATATTTACAGTAGAATATATTTTATATAATTATAGAGATACATAATTAAATATATATTATTGTAGATAATTTATATTAATATAAACTTCTATATGGAATAAAATTGACAAAAACAATACCTCAATATATAGATTATATCTTTAGAAACTATTCCATAGTGACATTGTAGGCATATAGATATAGAGAATCTAGGTTTAAATGTCCCAAAGACTTCCATTCATGTATTTTACTAAGTCTGATTGTATATTGTCATCTATGTATATATATAACATCTATGTGATAGATATACTTTGTATTATATATAATTGTATACAGTTAAAGACACACAGATATATTTATGGTATGTATGCAATTAAATTATAATACTAAAAATATACACTCTCAAACATACACATAATTATATATATATATTCAATTATATAACATTGATAATCCACACAACCCCTGATAATAACCTTGTAACCTTGTAACCAATTTGTTTAGACACTGCGATCAACATCAGTAATGAGTTTTCGGCGGTGTATCATATATTAATTATTATAAGCTATATTAAATAGATGTGTTTTCAATTTGACTTTAAAGGTATGGTCAGAAACTATAAATCTAATTGAATGAGGTAGGGAGTTCCATAGTTTAGGTGATATTATAGAAAAAGAAGATTCCTGTTTTTTATTAAGTGATAAAGTTATTGGTATATTTAGTTTGTATTTATGTATTGTTCGTTGTGGTCGGGATGACTTGTAGTTCGTAAGTAGTTCAGTAAGATAGTCAGGTTTATTATTATGGGTGGCATGGTGGGTCAGTAGGAGTAATTTGTATTGTATACGGTAAGGGATGGGTAGCCAGTGAATGGATTTCATATAAGGTGTGATATGTTGTCTTGAGTATTTTTTTATCCTGAAAATGGTTCTGATGGCTCTATATTGTAATTTAGTGAGCATTTTGATAGTATGTGCTGGGAGTGAATTTAAAGTAGAGTTACAGTAGTCAAGTCGGGGCAGTATTAAGGAAGTAACTAGTAGTTTGGCAAGTTCAGTAGTTATAGAAGGTCTAATAAGTCGGATCGTATGTAAGGTGTAATTAATGGACTTCGATATATTAGTTATATGTGGTAGATAATACAGCTTTTGGTCAAGTGTGAGACCGAGGATGTTAGCTTGGTTAGAGTATTCTATAATGTGATTATTAATAATAATAGGTGGTATGGAATTATGTCCTGGGGATGTATTTATTAATAAAGCTTTTGTTTTAAGGCTATTCAATAGTAGGGAGTTATTTGAAAGCCATTTACTAATGTCATTAATGCATTTATTTATAGTATGTATGTTATTGATTGGGTCAGGTAAATTACAGTATAGCTGTAAGTCATCCGCATATGAGTGAAAGTGTATATCGGGGTATTCGTCAAGTAAGTAAAGTAAAGGGGAAATATATATATTAAAGAGAATTGGACCTAAAACAGAACCTTGGGGTACACCATGAGTTGTGTGGCGGGGTTCTGTTATGGCGTTATCTATACATATAGAAAAGGATCTGTTAATTAGTTAGGATGTAAACCAACTAAGGACAGAATCTTTAATACCAATGTTCTCTAATCTTCGAATAAGAATATTATGGTCTAACGTATCGAAAGCCGACGACAAGTCAAGTAGAATCAGTATGGTGGGAGTATTTTTTGGAAATAGTAGTATATTGTTTAAAGTATGGAGTAGTGAAGTTTCAGTGCTCTTGTCCGTTGTATAAGCACTTTGTAATTTATGCAGTATGTTATTATTATTGATGTATGTTCTAAGTTGTTTAGCAATTATTCTTTCAATTGTCTTAAATATGAAAGAAAGGTTGGATATGGGACGATAATTAGAAAGAGTTGACCTATCAATGGATTGGTTTTTAGGGATGGGAATTACATGGGCATAATTCATGTGGGATGGGAAGATACCTGCAGTTAGTGAGCGATCGATAATTTTTTTGTAGAATGGAGAAAGAAGGGATGAAAGAGAATGTAATAAACATAATGGAATTGGGTCTAGTTTACATGTAGATTTAACTGTTAATAAAAGATTATTGATATTGATAATGGTTGGTAATGAAAAAGTGGAAAATGAGTATATTGGGCTTGATATTGGTGAGATGCAGGGTCGAGGGAGAGTATCTATAATTAATGATGTTTTTATGTAAAAGTAAGAGTCAAAGTTAGTCGCATTAGTTAAAGGGGAGTTATCAGGCAGTATTCGTTTTGTCAGTTTTCCTAGTAGTGTTGACGATATTCTAAATAATTTCTTAGTATCTTTTCCAGCTGATTTAATTTGATCTATGTAATATTTATTTTTAGCAGTTTTTATTAATTTTCTATAATTAGAAAGTGAATGTTTAAAAATATTTAAATCATTTGAGCTTTTGGATTTTCGCCAATTCCTTTCTTTAATTCTAAGTGAGCGTTTTGCTGTGTGTAACGAATTATTGAACCATAACGTATTATGTCGAGCTGTATAAGTTTTAGTGATAATAGGGGCATGTTTATCTAGGAAAAGACTACTGTTACTATCAAAGCTGTCTATATGAGATGAATCTGTTATATTGTTGTACAAAATGTTGAAGTCATTTATAAAATTAGCAATATTTATATTATCTAATTTTCTGTAGTGAACTTTCTTGGATGGTCTGATTGGTTTAGGGATATGTAGGGAGCAGCTAATAAGGTGGTGGTCAGTGATTAAACTATGAACATTAGTATTAGAAATTATATTCGAAATTGTGTTTGATATAATTAGGTCTAATATGTTTCCAGATGAATGTGTGGAAGACTTGACATGTTGTAAGAAATTATGACAATTTATGATATTAATAAATTTATTTGAATTATGTGAGTTTGGTAAAATTGGTATATTGAAATCACCAAGTAGTATACTGTTGGTGGAGATCATAGACAATAGGTTGTCAATTTCATCGATGAAGTAAGGAATTGAATTATTAGGAGGTCTATAAATTGTTATAATTGTAAGTGGTTGTGATTTATGAGGGTGAAAGGTACATGAGAAGGCTTCTGAATTATCAAGTGATAGGTCACTTGACTGTATTAGTTTCAAGGCATTTGAATATAGCACACCGACACCGCCACCATAGTGTGGGCCGGGACGTGGTAGGTGAATAAAGTTAGTAGTTGGGGTATTAAGGGATGCAATTATGGGTAGATCCTTGATAGAAAGCCAAGTTTCTATTATACATAAAATATCTATCTTAGTATCATGAAATATATTTAAAATAATATATACTTTATTTCTAATGGAACAAGCGTTAAGTGTTGCTACCTTTAGTAATGGAGAAGAAGATAAACGTTTAGTTGAGGGTAATAATGTTGGTGATGAAGATATATATGACGGTATATGTGATGAGGATAGTAGGTTTGATGGTGATAGTTGTGATTCACTAGATGTTATAGGTTGTGCAGATAGAGGTGAAAGTGGAGATTGGTGATTGGTTTGAGATAATGGTGGAATAGGAGTGGTTGAATGTCATTGTGAAGATTGATGTGATGACTGATAATTACTGATTGATGAATTCAGTGAATTGGTATTTAATCTATATGCATTGTAGGATGTAGACCATGTATGTGTCATTTGATATATAAATTGGGATCTTATTCCAGTCTATCTTGGAGTTGGTCAAATAACCAAGTTCAAAGGAGTTAGTGTAGTCATTGAAGGTACATTTGATAACTATTTTGTGGGTACTATTACTGTTTGGTTACTATTTTGGCAAAGAATATATACATTAGTGTAAGACTCACACTGTGAGTGAATATAATAGTGGTCCTTATTATAAAAGATATTTTAATTACTGCTAGTTTATATTACCATCAAAATATAATTTGTTAAATATTAAAATATTAATTTATAAAAAATATATAAAGATTAAAAGTTTTTTATATTGTAAAAAACCTTACATTATTAAATGAATTTTCAGATTGAATAAGTGATTTTTAGTAAAACTATATTCAGCTAGATGTTATTTCATTATGACTAATATTATGTTATATAAAATTATAACTATGGAATATAAAAATAATTAGGATATATAACATATTCATCAAGTAAAGAGTATTCATAATATGAATTTCATATTATATTAGATATCATTTAATATATTTAATAGAAAAGGAATTTAATATGTGTTATGTATATACATATATATAGTATAATTAGTTTTGTATAGGTTTACTCTAAAATTCAATACATTAATTTTCCCTAAATTTGAATTCGACTAACAATAAGTATAGAATTTGATTAGATAAATTATTAATCAATTATTTAATTATATTTAATTTAAAAAAATTAAAAATCATAAGATTATTTTGAATTGAAGAGAGATTCTGGATTACAAGTTTAGTATTTATCAGAAAATATTTGTGTTGGTTTTATATTTCTATGGATAAAGAAATGAAATAATTGTTTAAAGAAATTGGTACTATAATAAAAGTAGGTGCTAAGTAGGTGTAACCTTTAATATGTTCTAAATATGACCTAGATTTTGTGAAATTAAAAGTTTAAATTAATTAAAAACAAATTTCTTATATCAGTAGGTTATATAATAATGAATAACAATTGAAACATGTTAGTACACTTAAGTTATCAGCCTATCTATTATAATAGATCTATTGTAATTATATATTGGTATTTTGTAAAGACATTATTTAACAAATTTGTAAAAATAACATTATTGTTAAGAAAATTGTTCACATTTATGGTTGAGATATATCTTTAAAACTTATTGTCTAAGGTCAAGTTAAATCAAGAGTAATGGATAAATAATCAATGATAATAAAAGATTACTTAGTTTTAGAAATGTGATATTAAGCAGATGGTTAATAATTATAAGTCTTAATATCGCGACTGTGCCATGAAGAGGTAGTATATGCAGGCATAGCATTATTAAAATACATAGAAAACATACTAATTTAATGCATACCTACATCATTATAACTATGTACATATAAGAATAATAGTCAGGTTTAGTGAATTAATCACTCATGGACCATGAGTCATTGTTGATATAGAAGTTTTGTAGCTTTTCCATATATCAAACCTTCATATTAATATTATTATAATATATATAAACCTTATAAGGTATTTTTAAATAATAATTTAATATACTTTTTTGATTTATATGCATATGCATTCAGTATAGAGGTAATTTTAGATAACATTTTATTAATTAAAGTGCCATAATGAATGATATTTTAATGAAATATGCCATTTATTTATAATAAAACTATTAAGAACAACAAATAAATAAAAAACAAGAAGAATATCGGAATAAAAAGATTATAAGGGATAATATTAAACAAATTAAAACATTAAAAATCTGGAGATTAACTATTAATATATATAATTATATAACTATACCAGATGTGGTAGACATTACTAGTATAGTATTAACCATTTAGAAGATATGATTATTTGGTACATATTTTCAGGTCCACCAAATAGTTATGGCAATAATTTATCACTTTTGGTGGACCTGAAAATATGTACCAAATAATCATATCTTCTAAATGGTTAATACTATAAGTTATAATATAATTATATCATTAATATATATGAACACTATTTGTATATTATTTATTAATAATTTCAAAATCTATAGAATAATTATGTCTAAATAATGATTGAATTAACACTATATATATTGGATACATAAATATAATTAGTAATAGTTGTTAAACTAAATTTAGTTGACAGTATCAACTTGACACACCATTTTAAATGAAATATATAGTATTATTAGATATATGTGTATAGGGTGTTGATACATTTTGATGTTATATTAATTATGGATCATATATTACATAAACAATAACATTTTACATTCATAATAAATATATATTTTTAATTAATTAATTTATTTATGTTTAAAAATAACTTCATATGTGTAGCTGCCATAAATATCTTGTAATATACTTAACTCAATAGTTTATCTAATCTATCAATATACTTAACCTAATATTATACAGGTGGTTCTCATGAAATATACAATTATGATTATATTATCATTATAATAATATCTCAGTTTGAATTATAAATATAATATTATATTGATTAGTGATATTATAAATAAATATATATTAAAAATAAGTGTATATATAAATTTAATAGAATTTACTATTACATTTCTATAATAAATATATAATTATATATATGATATTACAATAATCCTAATATTATAACTTATTGAAAACAAAATATTCGCTATTTTAAATTCTTGACTACCTTAATATTTACAATATTATAACTTATCGACGACCTAATTTTCAATATTATAACTTCTTGGATACCTAATTTTCAATCCTATAATTTCTCGACTACCTAATTTTCAATATTATAAATTCTCGACGAACAAATTTTCCATATTTGAATATCTCATGAATCTAATGTAGAGAAACTAGTTTATATTTATATATTGTTATACAATTTGTTATTCAAGCTTGAATAGTATATCAATATATTTGAATTAATAGATTTAAATTATTTAATTGTAAACGAATAATTATTAAAATGAACAAATAATGGGTAATCGAATTGAATACGTATTTTTCTGTTTATTTACCTATCAAATTCCAAAATCTACATGTTACATGCTTTAATTTTCCTCTGTGTATAAGCTTCAATCTATTATATCATTTATTATAAATTAATTTATAAATAGATGGCGAAATGAGCCATACATATCGTCGTATATTTTCCTTAGTAAAATATATCTAAATGCCCTATAATCATTTTGTTTTGATAGCTGCCCTGAAACCTAGAATGAACACTAATATATATATATATAATAATGAAAATATAAAGACATATCTAGATGTAGATGAACATATAAGGACATAGATTTGAAGATATGAAAATATAAGCATATAGATGAACCTATTAGAACATAGATGAACATATAAGGACATATCTAGATACAAATGAATATATGAGGACATAGATTGGTAGATATGAAAATTATAAGATAGTAGCTAGATATTGATGAACATATAAGGATATAGCTAGATATATATATATATATATATACATTTACAGTTATACAATTTAATATTCATTTTAATTTTATAGGAAATCTAAAATATATTTAAAATCATTTATGTCATAGAATGTAATATAAATAATTGTATAATTTAGTTGTCAAATAAATAAATGGGATTGATAGATAACTGGATATTTATAAGATTTAATCCATGTAGATGAATTAATATAATTTTGATGTCTAAAAATTAAGGAGGATAACAATTTAGAAAGCAAATTTCATGAAGATGCCACTCACATTATGCAAAGTTGTTCAGGTAGGAGGTAGATATATATTCGATGGTCTTTTTATACAAGGCCTTCTGTAGTTATTTCATAGAATGATACTGCATCAATAATTTACCTACTTTAAATTCTACATTTATTGTTGACAAATTCTATTTTATGGAAAATATTGCTTAATCCTTATCTTATTAACAAAAATAGTTTAATGTTCATGATTCTGAATTCTAAAGTAAATAGAAAAATCCCATGGTAAAATCTATATTAAACTAATTATATTATATATATATATATATAAAAAAATATTTAATTAATATAACCTACTAGTTAATATATTTTATGCAACCTAATGTAATAAGAATATCCATTACTTAATGAAAAGTTTAATATTAATTATTTATATAAATGTTGGTATATTACTTATTTGTTATAATATTATGTTATTAATTATAAATAACATAATATTTATTATTTTAACAATATAATTTTCAACTGGACATATATTTTAACTATATAGTTTTACTAATTAAAATTCGCTTGACATTTAAACATATTAGTATGGTATTTTGATTATGACAACAATTAATTCGATATTTATGTTTTATTAATGAATACAAACAAATTATATTTATTTGGTAATTGATAATTATCATATTATTATAATAGGGAAAAATACAAGGTGAATCAAAATTAGATTGAATTAAAAATAATATTGTATAATTAGAAAAACAATGTTTTGCTAATAGGAAATAACATTTTATTTAATATTACTATCATAAATATTCATTTACAAGTAGTTTTTATTATATATTAATTTTAAAATAAATGTATTGTATTTTTAATAAATTTATTTTCTAAATACTATATTATTTTAAGAATGGATTGTGAAGGTGTTTCATAATTATATATATATATTAGTGATGTAAATGATGCTCAAATCTAAAGCATGATGCAGTCTCAGTTAACTAAAGTCTCAACTCGGCTCGGGCTCGTTTTGTTAGAGTCTCGGCTCGGTTCGGGCTCGCTTGGCTAGAGTCTCGGCTCATTTTTTTCCGAAAATGAAAGTCTCGGCTCGGCATCAAAAAGCTCGGTATTATTTACACCACTAGATGAAATTTACATTATTATTTACTGTGTTGGCGCAGATTATTTTTTTTAAATTGATGTAAATGTGAAATATAAAAAAATTAGTATTAAAATGTAATTTCAAAAAAGCATCATTTCGTCTAAGTAATGTTTTGTAAAAGTCTCAACTCGGCACGGGCTCGTTTGGCTAGAGTCTTGGCTCAGCCTGGGTTCGTTTTTTTTTCCGAAAATGAAAGTCTCGGCTCGGCATCATTTACATCCCTAATATATATATATATTAGAATTATAATATTTTATATTATTAACTTATTAAATAATTGTATAAAATTTTATTAAATATATAATAATAATATACAAGTAAATTGTAAATTTTCTCAATAAAAATATAAAATCATAAATTAAAATAGAAGTTGACATTGAAAACTTTTCATAATTTAAAATATGTATCAATTAAAAAATATTTATACTTTTATGCAACATAATTTTAAAATAAACCAGGTTTCTATTATAAAGGCTACATATGCAATACGCTGAGCTTTTATGACGTAAATAGAGGCTGTTTGTTGAAATTGAAGGCTGTTTCAAAAAATATATCTACCTATAGATTCAATAAAGTTAAATTAAACATTTTTTAAAATTTTTAGTTCCATTCCAGCCAGATTGTAATTTAACATTGCATAGATAAATATTTAGGGCTATTACATGGGCTATTAATACAATTATATAAATCCATATTAATAATATTTATATTTATTTTATTAAAAAATGTATTTTAAATGTTATTAATTATATATTTATCTATTATAATAACATGTTTTATTTTTTTTTTAATTTCTCTAGAATTCCTAATAATATTATCTACAATTAGAATTTTTTTCAAAAGTACCAAATTTTCTAAATTCTATTTTAAATTAATTATATTATATTTAAATATGTATTTATATAAATATAAATATACACATATTTTATTTATTAAAAATCAAAAGAGATAATAAAAAATTAGATTTTATTGATTATTGTTATGAAAAAATTGTAATATATAATCAATACAAATTTTTGCCAATGATTTTTTTCACAATTTAAAAAAATCTTCATCCCTAATATAAGTTATACCAATATTACCAAAAAAATTAATAATTTTCATAGTTATATTAATTTTCAAAAAATTATTTTATAATTATTGAAATTGATTTTTATTATTGATAATTATTAATAATTAAAAAAAATATAAACATAAATAAATTATAAAAAGTAGCGACACCTAACGTGATATTCATATAGAAAATAGTTTGAGATTTTGTTGGTCATTTTTTTGCCAATTTTGTTATGGCCAATGAAAGCCAACAAAAATGCATACTATGGTTCAAATTTTATGTAATATATTTTCTGATCGAGAAATACTATTCTGAAACAACTCATCTTAATGGTCAATAAAAAACACTGTATCAATATCAATGACAATTATATTTAATGTTATATACATATACAAATTTGACAATAGAGATTAGGTATATGTATCATTTATGTACGTATATGTAACCTATATGTAAATAATCATATAACGTAACACTTATTAATAAACACGTGAACAACATAACAGTACTGGATATCCAGTTGAAGATTAACAGCGGCGGCTTCAGCCTCAGTACAGTAACCACCTGTCAATCAAACGACGCATTAGATACATGCTGAGATAAGCAGTAGGTTGCTAACTTGGTAACAGCAATCTCCTAGTAACTTATTCGCCACCTTAGTTAAAATACAGGTGACAGAAGTTTTGGGTCATTTCCCGAAGTATATCCTTCATAAGGATCTCATGATTTACCTCTTCTTCGTCACCTGTTATCGGTATTCAAACATAGGTTACAGAACACCGCTTTATTATTAATACTAGGAAGTAATGATTTATTTGTATAATATATATATAATATATAGATAATATTTATATTTATATATACCCAGTAAATCAACTTCGCATATAAATAGAAAATTATTCGCGTATATTCTTCTCAAATAATCACGAATAACTCTATTTACAAACATTTACATCCTCGTTTATAAACAAAAAATGTACAGAAATTTAAAAATGTATTAATTATTTACCAAGTTCGTAAATAAAATGTAGAATTTAACGTATATTTGAACCTATAGGTTTACTGCGGTTATCAATTATTTGCATATGTTCTAAATAAATGAAATATGTGTATAGTATATACTATTTATAGTAATATTACAACCGTATTCGCCATTATTACATTATAACTAAATAATATTATTATTATTATTAAAATATAATAATTATATATTGATTATTAATATTATTATTTTAGCATATATTTATTAATTTATCAGTAATCATAAACCAATTATCATTATTAATTATTAATTAGTATTAATACTAAAACTATCTAGATACATATGTTTTACTCATACTAACGCTCAGGTTCATAATTAAATAAAAATTTAAATTTGATAGATTCAATTATTCTATCACCAATTTCTGGAGCCTGCGTAAATTATATTTTTCATTTAATTTAAGAAATGAACTTAAGTAAATAATTAAATATATAAATATATATTATATAATGTTAACTATTTGACCTAGAAATATTAACAAATAGTTTTAGTTTTACATTTTCATAAGTACTATATTTAACATAGATGTATATATAATCTGAAATGTCGGTTTCTATTTTAAACATGAATATAATCTGTAATGTTTCGGTATATTAGACAGCGAAAAGGTTGTAACACTTTAATATATAATACTAAAATTCATAAGTATTCGTACGCATTACAATCATATGTATCAAACTAAAATATACGCTTACAATACATAGTTCTATAAGCGAGATTAAAATGAGGTGTTCGTACGGTTAACGAATAATGATACATTTCGATGGGATAAATACAGTTCTAGGAGTGGCACATCCACTAACGCAGTGGTGTATTAAATCTGCGGAGTGATAGTGTTTCTGTCGCTTGACACCACTCCCCGAAGGAGTCGCAACAGCCTTATCTTCATTCGTAGGGCTACTTTGTTGGTCTTTTGCTGCTAACGCTGTGTATGATATAAATATTAGTCACTTGAATATGTATAATTTATTATCATGCAGGGGTAGGTATCGTATATACGCTATACCTATATGTATATATTATGGCTCACACACACACACATATATATATAATTATATATACTTAATTAGTTTATAATAAATCTGATATAATATTATAACCATATTTAGTGAACTATACATTATAACCATTAATATATAACAAAAGCTTGGTGCTTTTATGACACAATAACCTATATGTCCCCATTGAGAACAACTCTATTAAAAAGTGATTCATAAATTCACTCATTAGAATTTAAATACATAAAATTTGATTTTAATTTCAATTTAGATTTGATTCTAAATAATTTCAATCACTAAAATAACAATATTTATAATTATACATAATGAAACACAGTAAAATAATAATTTTTAAAGTAATTATATATTCTTCAAATAAAACAAATGTTTATTTATTGAAATTAAAATCAGTGTGTGTAAAACAATATAAAAACAAACTATGTTTAATGTACATGTCTACACTAATGTGTAAACAGTAGAGTGTATGGGTATACCCATAATATAACTGTAAACACTATTGTATATTATAATATTAAACATATAATAGGTTTACTATTCTATTTGTATCTATTGTGTATTATAATATTATATATTGTATTTATATGATCATTATACTCTGAATAAATGAATTATATTGTTAATTATATATTTATTCTTTTAAAATTATTATAAATTACAATAATTCACTAAATATAAATTTATAATATGATTTTAAAAAGTTACTATAATTTAGAATTATATGAATTAATAATGAATAATTACAGTAGTGATATTAAAGTGGGCTAGATAAGATTGACAATTATTATTAATAATACAAATTCTAAATATGAAGTAATACAAATTAATCTAAGTTAATAAATAACTTAGCTTTATATGATTATTGGTTAATATACTTGTAATAAATTATAAATATTATTAATAATAATTAGATATATTCTATTATTAAATATATTATATGAATATAATAAAATAAACTGTTAAGAGAAAAGTATCTTATAAATATAATGAAGTATGAAACACTGAAAAATGTAGATATTATTTCATATGTATTATGATAAAAAGATATAGTATTAACTTATATAATATTATTTCAATTGATGTATATATATATATATATAATTATACTAATTAAGTATAACATACTAAGACAATATTATATAATAGTCTGCATAGAGAAATATATAAATAAAATAAAACACAATTTAAATATATTTAATGTATAATATAGATATTAATCAAACTTCTATACAGTATACATTATGTACTATATGTATGTGTGTATATGTGTGTGTATATGTGTGTATGTGTGTGTATATGTGTATATGTATGTGTATGTGTGTGTATGTTGTATACATTATGTACTATATGTATGTGTGTGTATATGTGTGTATGTATTTCTCATTGTGTAATTATTAGTGAATGTTTAATTATTGTAATATTTAAGGTATTGTAATTTAATTTCATATATACCACACATCTAGTATTTAATTAATTGTATATACAATATATATATATATATATATATATATATATATATATATATTTATGTATATATATATATATATATATATATATGTATAATAAAATAGTTATATATGATCATTATATATTTTTATAAAATAAAAATTCACTTTGAGAAATAGAAACCCATTTGTAAAGATATATTGGTATGTTAATTATCAGCAATAATCTATATTTATAAGAAATTCTCACAACAAATATATCACACTATTCTATACTGTAAGTATATAATATAGGAAACACATTATACTATTAACACTAATTGAATTGATAATATACAACTAATACAGTTTTTCATATTCCATAACATGTCCCTGTTATATTTGCCCACATCTAATGTTTGCTTAATGTAAGACATTCAATTAATGGATGATAATATCAACGCCTTCTAAAGTATAAGCACAGTTATACATTATTGAGGCAAACTACTATATAGTAGTGTATATATGTGAACATTTACAGCATTTATACGATAAACAATATTAATAATTATATATCATTACAAGTTAAAAAACTTCAAAATATATTAATATCCGTCATACTCTACGATACATATTATATAGTTAATAACTATTATATTATATAGCATATATACAATATATAGCATATTATTATTTTGTATTATCTGATATATCAATATTTATTAAAATTAATAAATGATTTTATAAAAAGAGTTTTTATTTTTATTTTATATATAAATACATTCTCATAAGATTAAATATTAATAATAATGCTTTGTTATGATAATGTTCGTTAATAATAGTGATAGTAATACATTATATTACTTTTAATGAATCATACCTTCCAGACTAATGCTGCAAACATTATTATTGTAATTATTTTTTATAAATGTGAGTATAGAAAAATCTGACTATATAGCAGATATAGGGTATAATGGTTGCTCTACCACAAGCAAATTATTTTAAAAAAATAACTAAATATATATATTTCTTATGTGTACAACTTAACAATATAGATAATAACTCACACAAACAGAGTACAAGTTTATGTTGATTATGTGTATGTACACGCGTTCATACCATACACGCATACACATTGTAAATATATTATAGGATATAGATTTCAATTAGTAATATATTTATCAATTATGAATGATACGTATTAACTACAACTAAATCTATATATTTATATATATATATATATATATATATATATATATATAGGGATACCCACATAGGAAGATATACAAAGTAAACACAAATTTGAAATTTTTTCGAAAATGTTTGTAATTTATTTACGATTGTAAATAATTTTCAATATTCGCAAATTTCTGTATTTTTTTGAAATTAAAACACGCAATTTGAAAATATTTGAAAATAATTTACGCAAATAATATGAAAAGTGATTTTCAAAAATGTTACGAAAACCAATTTTTGCAAATAAAACGCAGTTGTAATTTTTTTGAAAATAAAACAGGAAGTTTAAAAATCGAATATTAATATAAATTAATTAATATTTAACATTATTAATAGATTTAATTAAATTTTTAAATATTTTATTGCAGATAAATTTAAAGTTAAGTTAAGTTTAAATTTAAAAAAAAGTCTACTTAAGTACAAATTTCTATTATTTATTTATGATTAACGAAATAAATATAAAATAAATAAAATGTTTCTATTTTAAAATTAATTGTTATTTATATTGATATACATATTTTATCATTATGTATGGTTATTCAATCAAAAATAATGGAGGATAGGTCTTCAAACACCAATTAATAAACCACTTTTTATTCAGTCAAACTTATTTTTGAAAATTATGTGACAAGTTTGCAAATGATTTTCTAAAAATTTATGGAAATAATTGAAATTTATTTGCGAAGTTTGCAAATGATTTTCGAAAAAGTTACGCAATTGAAAATTATTTTCAAAGTTTGCAAAAATGTGTCAACAATAATTTCAAATTATTTTCAAATTTGGTTTACTAAGTTGGGTATCAATATATATATATATATATATAACTATATATATATATATCATAAATATATATTATCAAACAAATAATAATAAAACTACACTAATACCTATTTATAATTTATTAAATTAAAAATAAAATATTTATATTTAAAAAATAATCTAAACATGTTATATTACCTATAACCTAACTACTTAATTTATAATCAAGGGTAACATTTAAAAGTAATATATTATCAACTATATTATAAATTAACATTATAAAAAATGTTACGAATAATACAATCGGGTCACTATTAAATGATAGGTTAACTTATTTAATGACTTATTATCGTCAATTTTAAATAATTGTGAATTATTTACTGAACTATATTTACTACCCTACTTTTCAATATTACTTATATTTAGGATATTTAGTATTAACCTTTTAGCATTTGTTTTTTCTTCCTTCTCATTTTTTTCGATTTTCGACTGGCCATTTTAATATTATTAATTGTAGATTAAAGATAATTTTAATAAACAGTGACAATTTGCAGTGTTATTAATACCCGGATTAATACTATTATTTACTGATATGTTTGTCATGCGCATGTTTTGCACGAGTTAATATACTATTGTTAGTGTAATAATAAATATTCTGTGAAGCAAAGATATACGACTTGCATGCCATTTATTTACTAGCCTTTAAGGAGTATGTCGATCTGTAGGGGAGGGAAGGGGGTAGTGGCCGATAATTAATATGCCTCAGAAGATTTCTAATATATCGATAAATACTGAATTTTAGGCTATTATTTTTTTGAATTAACTAGAAATCATATAGTTCTAGAATACTGTGATTTCACTTTTATATACAAAGTGTTTAACCTAATAATTTAAACGTTTGATTAGGCATTACAAATATCACTAAAATAAGGCAAGGCTCTAGTAGTGGCCGCTAGTACTAGAAATTGCGATATGTGTCTCGTGATGTATTCGATTTATATTTTTTTAATTATGTAATATTCAATAATTATATTTATGATGCATACGCACCTTATTTGATTCAATGATTTAATTATATATACATATACTCTTACACATAAATAAGCATAAATATATATAATCATGTTTTTTGTCAAAATTTGACAACAAATTATAACATAATAAATTAGAGTAATAAATTAATTATTTAAAAAAAATTGTACTATATATTATAGATATTTGGATTATCTAAATATTATATATAGAACTTTTTATCCTATCAAGCACCATTTAAGCGTTAATTAAAACGGCCACTACTCCCTCCTCGGCCACTACCCCCTTCCCTCCCCTACATAAATTGTCAAACACAATAGAAATATAGGTTAAATATCTAGTGATGAAAGTGTATAACATTTCTATATCGGATACCCAGCTATTTCGTACTAGTATTGTTACATCGATGTTAAAAACGAATATTGAATATCAACGCATACATAAAATGTACACTATTACACCTATATACAATTTACTTCTATACTCTTTAATATGACATTTATATATCTTATTAAATTTAAATGGATTTAATTAGTAATATGTAACTTCAATAAAATACATAAATATATGTATTTAACCTATATTTAATAAATAATTAACATTATTATAATTTATTACAATTATTATTAAAATAAGTGAAATAGGATCCTAGAATTTCGATTAATAAACATATATTAAACACTTTATGTTATAATACAGTACAATATAATGTAATATGCATTATTTTAATTAATTATATATACCTAACTTAAATAAATCGTAATAATATAGATATACATATATATATATATATATATATATATATATATATATATATATATATATATATATATATAAATAATTCAAATTATTTGATAAAAAGTGAAATAGAATTTCGATTAATAAACAAATATTAAAAACTTCATAACTATAAACTCTATGTAACTGTTATTTTATAATATAGTACAATATAATGTAATATGC
Source organism: Osedax fenrisi (assembly GCA_964019155.1). NCBI lineage: Eukaryota > Metazoa > Annelida > Polychaeta > Sabellida > Siboglinidae > Osedax > Osedax fenrisi. Next base: position 70,456,924 of record OZ025239.1, on the reverse strand, counting down.
ATTATTTTAATTAATTATATATAACTTGAATAAATCGTAATAATATAGATATACATATGTATAAATACCCATATATAAATAATTCAAATTATTTGATAAAAAGTGAAATAGAATTTCGATTAATAAACAAATATTAAAAACTCCTTAACTCTATGTAACTTTTATGTTATAATATAGTACAATATAATGTAGGATTAATATGGATTATTTTAATTAATTATATACAATTTAAATAGAAACGTAATAATATATATATATATATATATAGGACCTATATACAAAATTCAAATCGTAATATAAAATTAATATTAAACTTAAATTTGTATTAAATTACATAAATATATAGGGGAAAGATGGGTAATGTGGCCACTTTTAGATAATGTTGTATAACTTTATAAATATTAGATCTAATACGATAATTTGTTCAATATAGATACATTGTATGATATGCAAGAACACTGCCGAATCAGTTTTTCATTTTAGCATATATAATTGAAATGATTAAGGTGCCACCTAATGAGGGTAATGTGGCAACCTGAAAATGTTGAATTAATCCACTAGATGGCGTTACTTTATATCAAGTTTAGTCCAATTATATCACATCAAGTATAATATTAAATAACACACGCAATTGTGATAAATTAATGATTTTTATGTTAACTTTATAAATTACTATATTCATTAACAAGCTATATCCTATACCATTACACTAACTTATCATGTTATTAATATGGAAAAAGCAATTTAATCAGTAAATGACTGTATGTCATAACAATATGGCGATAAAATACCTAGATAAAATAGTAATTTAGAAAGATAACTAATTTATATTATCTTATTTCTATATATATACTTTACTTACTTTTACTTTTTTTGGTTTAAGGACTGCAAGACTTGCAGTGCAAGTGCGTGAGCAATCGGACGTCCGACGGACGGCGTCAGTGGGAGGGACATTATTGAGTGGGAGGGAAGGAAAGGGAAAAGTAATGAGTCTTGAGGTGGCGTTTAAAGGAGGGAGTTGATGAGTTTATTCGTAGGTGTTTGGGTAGGGAGTTCCAGTGGTAAGGGGCAGAGAGGGCAAAGGAGCGTATATTTGAAGAATGGAGTTTCCCAGCAAACAGTAAGAGCAGCATAATAACAGCATAACAGCATATGCTAGAGCCTCAAATGTTTACATTGTGCTATTATGCTGCTATTAAATGTCTATTATGCTGCTATTATGCTGCTATTAATTTGTCATAATATTATGCTGCTGTTATGCTGCTATTATGCTGCCATTATGCTAATATTGTGCTGCTATTAATTTTAAATGTCTATTATGCTGCTATTAAATGTCTATTATGCTGCTATTATGCTGCTATTATAATAATAGCAGCATAATAGCAGCATAATGGCAGCATAATAGCAGCATAACAGCAGCATAATATTATGACAAATTAATAGCAGCATAATAGCAGCATAATAGACATTTAATAGCAGCATAATAGCACAATGTAAACATTTGAGGCTCTAGCATATGCTGTTATGCTGCTATTATGCTGCTATTACTGTTAGCTGGGTTGTATAAATGGGGAGTGGTAAGGATAAAGGTGTTGGAGGAACGGGTCTGGAGTGTAGTAATTGGTGTTTGTAGATGTAGGAGGGAGGCAAGGTAGTCAGGGGAATTGTGGTGAATAGCTTTGTGGATGGTTAGGACGAGTTTGTACTTCCCAGCAAACAGTAAGAGCAGCATAATAGCAGCATAACAGCATATGCTAGAGCCTCAAATGTTTACATTGTGCTATTATGCTGCTATTAAATGTCTATTATGCTGCTATTATGCTGCTATTAATTTGTCATGATATTATGCTGCTGTTATGCTGCTATTATGCTGCTATTATGCTAATATTATGCTGTTATTAATTTTAAAAGTATATTATGCTGCTATTATGCTGCTATTATTATAATAATAGTATAATAAATGCCGAAATATATATATTATATATATATAATATAGTTGCTATTGGAGTGACTGGATTAGTTAAGAAAGGTGTCAATTTTAAATATAATAAGACGTTAATAATTTTGCAAAAATTAAAAATATAAACATTTTTTTCACATTGTAAAATATAATTATATCTATAATGTTATTTTACATTTTTAAATTTTTAAACAGATGAGAATAAATAGTGTACAAAATGTTCATCAAAAAGTCATTCCTTTATATTCTATAAAATGCATAAATAGAGTTATACGGTCTTCAGTATGCTTACTATTTCGCATAACATTATTTGATCACTCTTTCACTTCCGAAAAATTATATGGCATAAAATGGTTATCTGCTAAAAAGCGATCAATATATAAAATTATTATAATTGTTTATAAATACATATACCTTAAATAACCTACATATTTAAAATACTTGCTGACATACCCGATTGAGTCGAGAACATCTAGATCGTCTAAAAGAAACATACTTCGTTACCACAAGTTCAGGCTGGTTAGATATGACAAAAGATCTTTTCGGCATTCGGCAGTTACACTATGGAATGGTCTACCTCGAGAACTAAGACTTGATTTAAATCCAAGTTTAATCGAGTTAAATTAAAGTTTAACTTGAGTTAAATCAAACCTTATCTCGAGATTAATCCAAGTTAAATGCAAGTTCAGATCCAATAATAATACACTTTTAATAATACATACACTGTTTAATAAATATTCAATTGTTATATGTTTAATATGTATAATTAGTTTAACATTATTTGCAATTGTATTATCTTAATTATCAGTATAATTATGATTATAATAGCAGCATTATAATGTCATTTGAATAAGATTATAATAATTTTGAAAAATAAATAGGATTATTTTATTAATTTTAGATTTTAAATAGTAATTTTTTTAAATTAAATTCAGAAATCTTAAAAATAAAATTTTTAATATAAAATTAATATAATAATTCATAACTAATTTGCATTAGTATTTAACCTTTAACCTTTAACCTATTCCCTAGCATTTTTTGCCGTATAGGCGCTCTCGAATTCCATATAATATGTCTCCATCCTTCTCTGCTCCTCGTCGCTGTTATTGATTTTACAATATCCATGCTAGTCCACTCAACAACATTATATTGCCATTATAACTTCGGTCGTCATCTTATTCTTTTACCGTCAACAGTTCATTGCAGAATTGTATTCGATATTGTGTCAGACATTGTAACGTTACCGAACCATTTGATTTTCTTCTCAATATCATTTGCTAACAGTTCTGAGTATGGGTCGATTTGACAGGTTACCCTTTTTCTAACTACTATAGTAGTACGTATATATTAGTGACTCAGACTTAGTGACTCTATATTTATTATTAATATTCAGAAAACTCTGAAGGCATCTCATCTCCAGGGCTCGTATTCTTTTTTGCAGATCTTTACTTAGTGTCCAAGTTTCACATGTACATAGGAATATTGAATTCACAAGATATTGAATTAATTGAATTTGGCTTTAAGAAGTAGCGAAGTACCATACCATATTGAATTTAAATTTGATAATTATCAAATTTAAGCCTTAAGGCTTAAGGCGACGATTGTTTGACCAGTTCTAGATATAATTTCAGCTTTATAACCTTTTTCATCAATAATCGCTTCTAAATATTTAAATGAATCGACTATTTTTAATGTCGTGTTATTTATAATAATCATAGATGTTCGTCATTATAATGTAATTATAATTACGTTTTTGTACCATCTATTTCTATACCATAGGAGCGTGATGTATTATCGATTAGTTTTATCAAATTATGTAATTCAATTTCCGTTCCGGCTAATGCATCACTATCATCTTTCATGTTCATAATGTGTAATGTATGGGTTTATATAGTATACTATAGATACATATTAACCTATACGAACATAGCTAGATATATATGAACATATAAGGACATATATATGAATATATGAGGACATATCTAGATATATTTATGAAAATATAATAATATAGCTAGATACAACTATTACTATTAGAGAGCTTTTGTTAAAGGAAGATCTAATATATCTTATGAATTATTTCGAAAAGTACTTTCTGAATATAGAAATACGATAAACAATTTAAAAGCAAGTTAGGAATATAAAAATATAAAAAGTAAAATTAGGTTTGCTTAATTAACTCTTGTAAGTTTCATTATACTACCAATAATCTCACTGGTAGGAAGAAAAGGCAAATTTACCTAATTTCCTAATCACAAAATATGTTAAACTTTATTAAACATTTTAGAGATAAAATTACCATGATATGTGATAATATTAACATTTATAACTATAATAGGTATAAACTACCTATTAATATTACTTTTGATCCATTTTCTCATGACTTTATTTCTGATACTAATTTTCCTCAGAATTATAGTTTTTCAGATAATCACATTGTTTCAGATTTGGAAGTATATGAGTTTATTATGTTATCCTGGTAGACAAGTCCTAATGATATTTTAGATATTAGTCTTACTCGAAAACTTGCTTATATATTAGTGCCATATTATGATTCTAATATTAACTTTTCTCTATACATTCTACTTTTCCTATAATTTAAACATGCGTTAGTTACTCCTTTGTTAAAGAAATTTAATTTATATTGTTAAAATCTCTCAAATTACAGACTTATATCGAAACTACCTATGCCAAGTTAAATAATTGGGAAAGTTGTTCATAAACAAAACAGTGAGTACTTAATGATTAATGCATATCGACCAGGAAATAGTACTGAAACTACTATAATAAAGTTAAATAATTATATAATAGGTCACTTAAATTATTCTGAACATGCGCAATAAATTCTTCTTTATACTCCTATATCTTCTGCATTTGATAATCTATATTATAATATTCTTATATCTAGACTAAGCTCAGTTGGTTTTAATGGTTTTACATATTTTAATTGGTTAATTTCTTATCTATTATATAGTATATATTCTATATATATTAAATATATTTATTCACCAAATTAATCTATAAATTATGGTGTTTGACAAGGATCTGTATTATGCCCTTTATTATTTATGATTAAAATACGTCCTCTCTCTAAAGTTATTAACAATTTCATAATATAAACTATGTCTTATATGCAGATGCAATTTCCACTCTTTATCGCTCCTATATTATTATTTAAAAAGCCCTATCCTACTCGTACATTATATATTATTACTCATACAAACATTATCCACCTCTCATCCCTCATATGTATCTGCCTCAAAAGTAGTGCGATCATCATTTCTCTCTATACCAAAATAATTCATCACTCTCAACACTAATTCATCGGACCCTACCCATATAGATCCCAATCTGTGGAATGCACTACATCGCATAAATAATTAATCCACTTGTACAGAGAATTAATTATATAAAGACTGGTATGTGTAGTATTATACAATATTGCTATATGTCCACGTTCGCTTTATATTATCTCCTTGTTAAGTATCTCCATGTTATCCTATCGGTTGTATCCTATCTTTTTCATTTTATTATTATTCGCTATTTTATCTATATACATTTATAATAAACATATATATATATATATATATATATATATATATATATATATATATATATTAACATCTAGATAACAATATTGAATCATATAAATAAAGTTCTATTGTTGTAAATATTTACGAATTTAGGCCTATGTTCAATAGGAGCCACTACACCACGTCAAGGTATCGTATATAAATAGTGGATTTGTATTCAATTTAATGTTGATATTAACGTGAATAAGGAATTTCAACCTATGTGTTATACATGTTTAATCACGTGATTCTACTTTGTACATACTAGTGATGTAAACGATTCATGTTTGATGGTTTAGAAATGGTCTCAGTCACATTTTTATTATGTTTCGAAATATATTTAGAAACTATAGTTTCTGAAACTATAGTTTCAGTAAAATTGTATTGGGTTTCGAAATCGATTTTGTTTCAAACTACGAAATCGTTGAATATACTGAAGTCATTTAAATATTTTGTATTATATGGTAGTTAGTAGTAGGTATATATTATTAATAAATTATTATAGTAGGCAACTTACAACTAACTAACATACAGTTTGTTACATAAATAACAGATAGAAATACATATAGTATGCATCGCATACAAATATTCGTAAATTGTTATGTACAAAATGAGCTTATCAGAATGACATCAGACAGCCGATTTCGAAAACCTTCGTTTTTATTTAAACTACTATTTCGGTGTAAATCTATAATAAACATATTATCAGTTGATAGTGTTCATAGAAAGGGAGCACATTTGTTAAGTAACTTAAGCGAGTAGAATTGTTAGTTTAAAAAAAGTAGAATTATAACAAAAATAATATAGGTTATTATAATATGCTAGTTAACATTTTAACAATAACATATTTCAAATAGGAACATACAAATATAACAATTTATAAAATGTAATTCATATTATTTCGAGTACAATAATTGATTACTGACTATTCGAAATCGAAATAATTATACTCGGAATCAATTATCGAAATGATATAAAAAACCACCGATTTAAATAGATATGATATCAAAATACTAGATAGCTTTCTAGAAAGACTTGTCTCGTTTACATCACTAGTACATACACATATATTGCATGACATGTATAACACATTATCTTCTATATAGGTATATATATATATATATATATATATATATGTTAACATTCCGAATTCGGGTTATAACATACTGTTAGCATACTGTTAGGTATTATATTATTATATTAAAAACAAATTTTTAATATTCAATTTGTATTGATAAATTATATTGATAAATAATTTGATAACATTTTGTATATATTAAATATGTTTTCTTAATACAAACTTATAAATACAATTGAGTAACTATTGACTTAGTTTATTTCAATAGAATTTAAAAATGCATATAAACTATATTTATTAGATAATATAGATACATATATATATATATATATATATATACCTACATAAATACTATTTTTCATATTTTGTTATAGTTGTAGGAATGCGTATCTATATTATCTAATGTATATATATATATATATATATATATATATATATATATATATATATATATATATATATATATATATAATATATATATTATATTTACATATTATATATTATAATAATATAGTGCACCTACGAGGGGTACATAGTATGTACTACATACACCTATAATACATCTAATTACCATCATCATATACTATATATCCCTATATATTCTATCTCGTATATCTAATATTCGTCAACATCTTCATATGTTTCTTAAATATGAAGATTTACATGTATATCGCTACTTTTAATGTATAATGATTATAATTAATGAGTCCCTAACTACCTAGCTATACTTCTATACAAACATATTATTAATATGCAAAAGTCTCCTCACGCAATATCCATGTTTGCTGCAAATCTACACCCTGTGTTCTAACTTTAAACCTTTCGATCACACAAAATCATGAATTCCTTTAATATTTAACTAAAGTTAAGTCCAATCTAAAATTATAAATTTAAAAATCTACCATAGAGGACGGCTGATTTCCCATTATTTCAATTCTCAAAAGTTAACAACAGTTAACAATAGTTAACAATAGTTAAACAACTAAACAAAGATATCAGACTAAGAACAAATCTCTAAATCTAGATAATAATAATATTAGGTGTGTGAGGCGCACACTGTTCTCACCATACATTATATACCATGTGCTGTTACATGTTACGTCATTTAATGTATGTACATTAATGTACATATCTATATACATTAAGTAATATATATATATATATATATATTTATATATATATATGAATATATATATATATATATATGTATATATGTATATATATATATATATATATATATATATATATATACATATATATACATTAGTAACTAATTTGTAATATGGTAACATATTTGTGAACATTGAAATTGTATACTTATACAATATTTAAATAATTATTTATTTAATAATTATATTATAATATATGAGTACATTTTACAAGTAAAATCATACATTTTAACACTCTTATATATGTTTATAAACCTATATATATATATATATATTAATATATAATTTGTGTAAAATTCAAAAGGAAAAAATACTATATAATACATTTAATCTTAATTAATATATTCATTGTAAATCAAAAATTATCTTTAAAATTAAATAATATAATAAAATTACATATTCATCTATTACATATTTTATCATGTAAATATACAGAATATATACAGAACACACACATATATATATATATATATATATATATATATATATATATATATATATATATATATATATATATATTTAGATTTAATTATAATTATTAATTATTAATTATAATTAAAAACTATAATTTATGATTAAAGATATAATACATTTATCATAATTAGTAATGATTAATTACATGTATACATAATTCATTAATGTTATAGTTATTAGTACAATATATAAGGTGTTAATTAAATAAAATTAACCCTTAATATAGAAACTGAATTAGTATAAAATAGTTATTGAGTATAATATAACACAAGAAGTAACAAAGAAAAAGAAATAATTAATAAAACAACCACTACGCAGAACAATGCAACAAGAAACAATAATACATAAAAAACGAATCACACAACAAATGCACGCCTACACACGATCTACATATGAACTAGTCATTATCTTAGAGTGTGATATTTGTAGCATGGAAAGTAGGAAAGATGGATATATTGATCGTGAACTATATCAACTGCATGACCATCTGACCATCTGACCATCTGACCATCTGAACATCTGACCATCTGACCATCTGACCATCTGACCATCTGAACATCTGACCATCTGAACATCTGACCATGCTACAAACACCTCACCCTAACATAACGACTATCACGGAATTAATAATCATCATATTGTTTTGGAATTAAATTGAAAAATCACCTAAACTATGTATAATACCTTGTTATATAATATAACTTGTTTGTCTTAACTCAAATTCTTTGGAATCAATTGGTTTTTTTGTGTTTTTTTTAATTATTTTTTTTAGTTACGTTATACACCAGTGAGGGCTCCCGCGAAATTCGGTGTTTTTTTAAATAAACTAATGTATTCATTAATTAATTAATTCATTCATTCATTCATATACGCTAAGAGGACCTATATTGTGAAACACAGAAACAATAAAAAGCTTTACATTAAACAATATAATATGCTAAATAAAAGAAAATCAAAAAAATTGACTATAATTTGTTAGGTATGTATATATTTGTATACAATTTAATCATGAAATATTGAAATACATGCATATACGATAAGAAGACATATATTGTGATACACAGAAATTACAAAGAGTTCTACATTAAACAATATAATATGCTAAATAAAATCATTCGGGAATTCGAAAATGGAAAAGGAAATATATATATGATGAAGTATGGTTTATATATATATATATATATATATATATATATATATATATATATATATATATATAAACCATACTTCATCATATATATATATATATATATATATATATATATATATATATATATATATATATATATATATATATATATATATATATATATATATATATTTTCATATATATATATATATATATATATATATATATATATAAATATATATATATATATATATATATGTTATTTATATATATATATATATACAAATAAAACCAGTGGCAATAGAGGCGACATGTATAAACTACATATATACCATAAAACCGAGAGACCAAGTTGTCATACAGAGATTGTCCAGTCGCGGGTTCATGACAGATAAGTAAAAATCAAATAAATCAATAATAATACGAAACCAGAAAATAATGAAATCATTTTACAATTACTTTTAAAATCGTCAAATATCACTTAGATATTAAATTATAAAGCTAAAGTTAATACATAAATTACAGCGAGACACTTATGATTTATAATTAAAATGTGTAATATTATCTTTAAAATGCATAAGCATAATGTTGCTATTATGTAGAATAGACATCATAAAGGACATATTTTTAAAATTCACCAAAATTAAAATTAAATTGTTATCATTAATATTTTATATTATTATTTATTATCATGATATATATATATATATATATATATATATATTTAGATTTAATTATAATTATTAATTATTAATTATTAATTATAATTAAAAACTATAGTTTATGATTAAAGATATAATACATTTATCATAATTACATGTATACATAATTCATTAATGTTATTAGTACAATATTAAAATTGTTAATTTAATAAAATTACATACATTATAATATTAATATAGAAACTGAATTATAATTCAAATAGTTATTGAGTATAATATAACACAAGAAGTAACAAAGAAAAAGAAATAAATAACACTCAATACAACCTACATATGAACTAGTCATTATCTTAGAGTGTGATATTTGTAGCATGAAAATTAGGAAAGATGTAGATATTGATCATGAACTATATCAACTGCATGACCATCTGAACATCTGACCATCTGAACATCTGGCCACGCATGTAGCATGCTACAAATACCTCACCCTAACATAACGACTATCACGGAATTAATAATCATCATATTGTTTTGGAATTAAATTGAAAAATCACCTAAACTATATATAATACCTTGTTATATAATATAACTTGTTTGTCTTAACTCAAATTCTTTGGAATCAATTGATTTTTGTGTGTTTTTTTTTATTATTTTTTTAGTTACGTTATACACCAGTGAGGGCTCCCGCGAAATTCGGTGTTTTTTTAAATAAACTAATTTATTCATTAATTAATTCATTCATTCATTCATATACGCTAAGAGGACCTATATTGTGAAAAACAGAAATAATAAAAAGCTTTACATTAAACAATATAATATGCTAAATAAAAGTAGAGATTCGGAAATAGAAAAGGAAATATATATATGTATATATATATATATAAACCATACTTCATCACACATATATATATATATGAAGAAGTATGGTTTATATATATACAAATAACATCAGTGGCAATAGAGGCGAAGTGTATAAACTACAGACATACCATAAAACCGACAGATCTGATGGACATACAGAGATTGTCCAGTCACATGTTGACGACGGACATATGTTCTTATAGCCTAGTGCAGGAATAATATGTTGCGGAATTCGTATTTCCCGAAGAAGCTAGTAGTGTAATTAGTATGACCCTATGTCAGCGAATAGAAACGGATTTCGGTAGATATTTCCACGAGGCAGGTCCGGAACAGGAAACAGATAGATATGACGTCATAGTTTGTCGCGATAATGTGATTAGATGTGTTATGTGTAAAGCGTTACAATTGCCAGCCGGGCTTAGGATGGGTATAGCCAAGGTCAGCCATTTCACTTAATATATATTACGAACATGACATATGCTAATAATTAAATAAAGCAATAATAATATGAAAAAAATACATAATATTATACTTATAACTTTTAACATCGTTAATGAATAATTTAAATAATAAATGATGTAATTAATAATGTATTACAATTACAGTTTACAATGTTAAAACCAATACATCTATAGATACAATACATACTATAGTATATACTATATACTAATACTACATACTATACTATATACTAATATACTATATATATAGTACAAAGTTAAGCGCGATAATTCATTTAATCGAAATATAAACATTATTGTCTATTTTTTTATAATTTAAATATTATCGATAAATGATAACATATATGTATATATATACTCTTATTACTAGCTAAACTACTCGTGAACTCATGTACTACCCGTGTATACACAGTGTGAATAAGTGTGCTAAACATTATATTTTGTATTCTAACTTTATATTTTTCGATCAAACAAAATCATATATTCCTCTAAATGAAAACTTGTCTAATTTATAATTATGGTTTCTGATTTCCCATTATTTCAATTCTCAAAAGTTAAACAACTAAACAAAGATATCAGACTAAGAACAAATCTCTAAATCTAGATAATAATAATATTAGGTGTGTGAGGCGCACACTATTCTCACCATACATTATATAACATGTGTTGTTACATGTTACTTAATTTAGTCTATATACATTCAGTCATATATGTATAAATATATATACATTAGTAACTAATTTGTAATATGCATATACAAATATGTTACCATGGTAACATATTTGTGAACATTGAAATTGTATACTTAATAAAATAATAAAATAATATATTTAGTACATTTTTCAAGTCAAATTATACCTTTTAACACCTATATATTTAATTTATGTAAAATGCAAAAGGAATACATCTACAATGTAAACAATACTAGAATAGAAACTGAAGTAATGCGAAAATATGAATTAGAGACATATAGAGTTTTTATATTCTTAATTTTTTCAAAGCTAAGAATTAAAACAAAATCAAAAAATAGGTAGTATGCACATAAGGTATCACAGCTTATAAGGTATCACAGCTTATAAGGTAGCACATCTTATAAGGTAGCACAGCGATACGATACAGTATATCACAGTAATGTCAGCAAGCTGGCGATGATAATAACCATACTGATTATGTAGACAATCTACGGAAGAAAACAAAGAAGATGAAAGCGCATGTAGAAGCGTTGATTGTAAACATTGAAAACCGCAAATAGTGGTAATTATTAACTGTTTTTTTTAATATATATTTATATATATATATTGATTTGTTATTTCATAGTTATTATATACATTATACAATAACATCATTCAGAATTATTTTATTATTTAATTGAACATAGTTTATATATTGACTATAATTTTACATGTATATATTTATACAATTTAATCATGAAATATAATTAATTGAAATATTGAAATACATGCATATACGATAATAGGACGTATATTCTTATACACAGAAATTACAAAGAGCTCTACATTAAACAATATAATATGCTAAATAAAATCATTCGGGAATTCGAAAATGGAAAAGGAAATATATATATAGGATGAAGTATGGTTTATATATATTTATAAACCATACTTCATCATATATATATATATATATATATATATATATATATATATATATATATACAATTAAAACCAGTAGCAATAGAGGCGACATGTATAAACTACATATATACCATAAAACCGAGAGACCAAGTTGTCATACAGAGATTGTCCAGTCGCGGGTTCATGACAGATAAGTAAAAATCAAATAAATCAATAATAATACGAAACCAGAAAATAATGAAATCATTTTACAATTACTTTTAAAATCGTCAAATATCACTTAGATATTAAATTATAAAGCTAAAGTTAATACATAAATTACAGCGAGACACTTATGATTTATAATTAAAATGTGTAATATTATCTTTAAAATGCATAAGCATAATGTTGCTATTATGTAGAATAGACATCATAAAGGACATATTTTTAAAATTCACCAAAATTAAAATTAAATGTTATCATTAATATTTTATATTATTATTTATTATCATGATATATATATATATATATATATTTATATTTAATTATAATTATTAATTATTAATTATTAATTATAATTAAAAACTATAGTTTATGATTAAATATATAATACATTTATCATAATTACATGTATACATAATTCATTAATGTTATTAGTACAATATTAAAATTGTTAATTTAATAAAATTACATACATTATAATATTAATATAGAAACTGAATTATAATTCAAATAGTTATTGAGTATAATATAACACAAGAAGTAACAAAGAAAAAGAAATAAATAACACTCAATACAACCTACATATGAACTAGTCATTATCTTAGAGTGTGATATTTGTAGCATGAAAATTAGGAAAGATGTAGATATTGATCATGAACTATATCAACTGCATGACCATCTGAACATCTGACCATCTGAACATCTGGCCACGCATGTAGCATGCTACAAATACCTCACCCTAACATAACGACTATCACGGAATTAATAATCATCATATTGTTTTGGAATTAAATTGAAAAATCACCTAAACTATGTATAATACCTTGTTATATAATATAACTTGTTTGTCTTAACTCAAATTATTTGGAATCAATTGATTTTTGTGTGTGTTTTTTTTATTATTTTTTTTAGTTACGTTATACACCAGTGAGGGCTCCCGCGAAATTCGGTGTTTTTTTAAATAAACTAATTTATTCATTAATTAATTCATTCATTCATTCATATACGCTAAGAGGACCTATATTGTGAAACACAGAAATAATAAAAAGCTTTACATCAAACAATATAATATGCTAAATAAAAGCAAACATTCGGAAATAGAAAAGGAAATATATATAGTTATATATATATATATATATAAACCATACTTCATCATATATATATATGATGAAGTATGGTTTATATATATATACAATTAAAACCAGTGGCAATAGAGGCGAAGTGTATAAACTACAGACATACCATAAAACCGAGAGATCTGATGGACATACAGAGATTGTCCAGTCACATGTTGACGCCGGACATATGTTCTTATAGCCTAGTGCAGGAATAATATGTTGCGGAATTCGTATTTCCCGAAGAAGCTAGTAGTGTACTCAGTATGACTTATGTCAGCGAATAGAAACGGATTTCGGTATAAAATATAAATATTATTGTCTATTTTTTTATAATATATTAATACAATTTAAATATTATCGATAAATGATAACATATATGTATATATATATACTCTTATTACTAGCTAAACTACTCGTGAACTCATGTACTACCCGTGTATACACAGTGTGAATAAGTGTGCTAAACATTATATTTTGTATTCTAACTTTTACTTTTCGACCAAACAAAATCATATATATATATTCCTCTAAATAAAATCGTGTCTAATTTATAATTATAGTTTCTGATTTCCCATTATTTCAATTCTCAAAAGTTAAACAACAAAACAAAGATATCAGACTAAGAACAAATCTCTAAATCTAGATAATAATAATATTAGGTGTGTGAGGCACACTGTTCGCACCATACATTATATAACATGTGCTGTTACATGTTACGTCATTTAATGTATGTACATTAATGTACATATCTATATACATTCAGTCATATATGTATAAATATATAAACATTAGTAACTAATTTGTAATATGCATATACAAATATGTTACCATAAAATTACATATTCATCTATTACATATTTTATCATGTAAATATACAGAATATATACAGAACACACATACATATATATATATATATATTTAGATTTAATTATAATTATTAATTATTAATTATAATTAAAA
>OZ025239.1:70299184-70431684 GCA_964019155.1 Osedax fenrisi | reverse complement strand
CAGATAATATACTATATAAGAATACTATATATATATATATATATATATATATATATATATATATATATTGTATGCATTATATTTATATTTATATATATATATTACCTTACCTTACCAGGTCGAGCTTGCTCGGCAGTAAAAATATATATATATTATATATATTGTATGTAGTAGTGGGATGCTTGTTCAAACAATGTCGGGAACCAATAAAATAGTTCTAAAAATAATATTTAAAAGTGATATTATATACTTGTTTATAAATAGAGTCTCGGTTATGGTTAACGTGAATCCAGCTTTAAAGGGACATTAGAGCCATTTTGGTCATAAGTTAAAACTTCATCTAAGTTCCTGGATTGGATTAAAAGACTCGACCTATATAATATTAATAATAACTATATAAATATATATATATATATATATATATATATATATATATATATCGGAACATATATAGACATATCTAGACATAGATGAGCATATAAGAATATAGCTAAATATAAATGATATATATTGTAATCTCTTTTGTTTTCTATTGTTTATTTTTTTATAATAGGTATCATCGCAACAAGAAAAGTAAACATAATTTTAAAAATAAATTAAAAACGAAATTATTATTTATTATTTATTATTTATATTAGTAGAATTTTTTAATATTATTTGTAACTCATTTCAGGTAATTAATTTATATTTAATTCCCGTAATATTATAGAATATACATTTATACATATACATTTAATATATATATATATATATATATATATTTAATGAATATATTATATATTTAACGTATATTTAACCTATACGTTTAAGTTAAACGTTTAATACTCTGTTAATATTATCCTGTGAATTATTAAATAAATACCTATTAATAATTATATATCATATAACAGTTATACTTTATTATTATATATATATATATAGTTATATATATCATTATAAGATATATTTATATGTGAAATAGAATGGATCAGTAAACGAGAGACTTTTTATTATAATATACTATATATATATATATATACATATGTCTATCGGCATATCCTTTATGCATATCCTATAGGATATATTTTGTTGATAAATAAATATGAGATTTCCTATATTTAACCTTCATTTATTATGATATATATATATATTATTAGTATATTAATTGTATTATAATATATTTATATAATAACTATATTTTAAATTAGTTATTTAACTTTATATAATTTATTAACTTGGTTATGTATTTTTAATTCTTAAGAAGAACTCAATTGAGTTAAATTACGAGTTTCATAAGTTGTAGAAGAGAAATTAGTATTACATAATACAGGGGAGAATACTGCCAGCTAATACTTCATTATTGACATGTGATATCATACACACGTATTACCAGTAATAGAAATGCATCAGTACCTAATACTAACTATAGTAGAGTATTCATTGGTTGAGTTTCTCTATCTAAATCAACCTCTTAATATAATAATTATTAAATATTAAATAAATAGTAATCATAATATTATAAATATTATTGTTAACCTTTAAAACATTTATTTATAGGAGCCGGGCGGATATCTTCAGACATCACGATGAATTTTACAAAGACAACAAGTTTTAAAGCTAACGAAAATTGGAACGTGGCTTCGATTACTAGGCAAATGAATAGATTATCTATACTTAAGAATAACGAAAAACCTAAAATGTTTGTTAATTTCATAACTAAAGTGGTAAATACATTTTTATAAACAAATAATTATTATTTGTTGTAATGTAATATTAATATATATATATATATATATATATATATATATATATTGGAGTAATTGTCTCGATAAGCAACACTGATTCTATAATTACCCTGGAATTGGCTACATCTGATAATATATGTATATATATATAATGGATACTATGGATAATATGGATATATAATGGATACAATTGTATTTAAAGTAACCTATCGATAATAATAAGTATACGTGTACGACGTACACTGTACATTATAATAATGATATGGTCTAAATAATATATATATATGACAACATATTTTATTGTGAGTGCTCGATAAACTCTAGGAAAACATACGCTAATGACCTCGAATCAATCACGTGACATCACTCTCAACACGTGACATCACTCTCAACGTGTGTATCGTGATGCACGGATACCGCATCATAAATGTCTCTAACTTCTGAGTATAACGAGATTTACGTGTGTCCTACACACCGATATTAACTTGAGGTATTGCTGCAACCAGTCAGCTCTGTTTAGATGATAGTCTTATATTAGCAAATCCGCTGTTGTGGTATCGCACACCATAGTTATCTGTAGATATCGAATACCTTCACAGTGTGTCACGCTATAAACTATCTAATATCCTTAGATTGTAGAGGTATTCCACAAAATATAAATTAAATACCTTTAATATATATATATATATATATATATATATATATATATATATATATATATATTGTATTGTTAATTTTTAAGTTAAGCAACAACATTATTCGTTTCGAATGGTCACCTATACGTTATAAGTAATATATATGTTGTATAAGTGTTGTATATATTTAGCTATAATTGATATCTTGTGACGCACACTGATGTTATACAATATAACTTTAGTCACTACGCTATTTTGTATGAATTGGTGAACATATGTCTACATATGTCTACACGCACGACGTACACTGTGCGTTAACCCAGATGTCTACCTGTATGTCTACCTATGGGTAAATCTGGTCATTCTTCAATATGTATTGTAATCGACGAGAACAATAGAACACATGATTTATTATTAGTAATCCCTTTAGGAGGAAACACTTTATTATAATAAAATAGAAAACATAAACTGAAAATGAACAAAATTGTTATAATACATTTTATAATAATAATTATTATTAATATCGTAAATGCATTGCGCCTAGGTATTGCCCTGTTCCTTCGGTGAACAAATGTCCCAAGTCTATTCTCAAAATGACAAAGAGTAGGAAGATGACCGTAACATTCGCTCATCCAATAGTGGAGAAAGAGAGACCTCGTCCATGTCTCAGCCACCAGAAGGTCTCCAGCACAAACAACCATACCAGGTTTATAATCTCACTTCTACGCAAGTCACACGGGTTTACATAATATGTATTTCCATCCTAACTGTTATTAATTACTAGTAATTTTATTATTGACTATTTTTTATTTCACCGACTATTCATCTTATATATATATATATATATATATATATATATATATATATATATATATTATTGGGTGTATACACCCCATTACTATAGTAATTGTGTATTGATTATGCAGACCTATATTAGTATTATCTAAGGTTCCTATATGATTAACAAACCTGATTTAATCGGGTGGTTAAGATGGTAAACATGGTACATGTTATCTCTTGCATCTGATCTCTTCCATTAATGTACGCCGTACATTGTACGGTAACCACTGGCAATACTTAATCAACTAGGGGAAAGTCTCTTTATTACCGATTACCGACCCCTAAATGATTATTTGTAATAACTTATTCAATATTAAATATATTTATTTGAAATTTTGTAATTAGGATAATATTATGGCAATGAATAATGTGGCTATTTTAAATTTTTGATATAATTATATTTACAAGAATAAACAGGGGGGTCGGTAATCGGATACCAGTTCCTAATACCGACCCCCTACTCCTATTACCGACCCCCTAAAATAATCGTGATATAAATAATTGTAGTATTATAATATCCAATAAAAATAGTAGATATACATAAATATAATTAATTATAACATTCACGCAATTTGTTTTGTATTGAATTTATGTTTTAATTGTAATATTAAATTTAAATGTAAACTTTAGAGTAATTATATTAAAATAGTGTATATTATTATTTAATATTTATTTATTAATCAGTATGTATATACTCAACTGGAATCATGAATCCTAAATATATATCAATAATACACAGACAACTTACGACATATTTTAAAGTAAAATACGGATATATTTTGATTGGATATTATAAATCACATGGAGTCGGTATTAGGGTAATTTAGGGGGTCGGTAATAGGCAATTCATATTGCTATAATTAAGATATATTGGTAAATAGTTATTCAAATTAAATTATTTTTATTATAGTTATAAACATTTTATTGATCCACAATATTATGCACAGTATTAAGTTTTTTTTTAAATAATAAAGTATTTACAATGTTTTAAAAAAAGTTATTATTCAAATATTTAAAAAGTAAAAACAGAATATTACATTGTATCAAATGACAATTGTAGGATTAAATATTTTTTAAAACAAAATACTTATTCATATTTATCATTAAATTACTAACAGTTCGTGTATATATTATTTTTTGATATCTATTATAGTTACTGAGATACGAGAGGGGGTCAGTATTATAAGAGGATCGGTATTAGGAGGCGGTCGGTAATCGGGGACTTTCCCCTATGTCATGTATAGTATGTATAGATATATTATATGTTATTTCATTAAAATAAAAATATCATTTATATATATATATTTATATTAAGGGTATTAATAATCAATTATTTAAATTCTATCATAACATATACAATTTATTACAAAAATATTATTTATAAAATCAAAGTTAATAATAATTAAAATATATGTAGTATAATTTAGTTTTTTTAACTATAACATAATAAATATATAACTTATAGGTGAGAGGTAATTGTAAATCATATAGATAATATATATGTTAATATATATATATATATATATATATATATACTATTACGTATATATATACTACTATAATAAGAATACCTTATTCAATTATAAACAAGTTCTATAGATAATGTAACTAACAATAAGAATTATTTGGTTGTAGTTCGACCAGTATTCCGTCAGTGGGCGTGACTAACTCTACAACTAGGTTGTGTAATCCTACTTGTGTATAGTCATATTATAATTCTACTAGACACCACTATAGAAGCCAGCTTATTTATAGTTCAACTATGTTAAAGTATATAATCTTTAAAATAGATGAACTATATAGTGTGATAATGAATTTATTTCTTTTAAGTGTGTGGGCTTAAAGAAAATGTAACGTTATATAGCAACGGTGTGATGGTATCATTGATAACTAATGATATACATAGATATATCTCTTTAAAACCGATTTATTTATGCATGTTTATAATTTATAAAGTATAACTCATTTTAAAAAGAAACAAAATTTAAACTATTAACTAAATTCATAATTGTTGTTTTTTCAAAGTAGCAGATGTAATTTACTAATGAATATAATAATAAATTAATTAAATTTAAATTATTATAATAATATTTCTATAACAATATTTAATATTTAAAAATCTATAAATATATTTATATATATATATATTAAATATTAAATATTAAACAGTTTCAACAATCCTAAATCAATTTTGAAACTGGAGGTGTCAACATTTGCAAACGAGAGAAACAAGTTCAGGAGGTCGGTAACTTTCAAATTACCAAAAATGGAACCGAAAAAATATAGCAACGATATTATAATATCAGAATTGGACGCCCGGTTTGTCAAGATCAATGTCAAAGTTTCCGCTAAACTGAAGCTGAATGAAAAAATAATGAGAAATCGACTTTCTCGAATGCAAAAGTTATTGGGAGTGTGATGATTTATATGGGGCATGGGGATTTATTTATATTCATTATTATCGTCTACATTCGATAATATGATATAGTGTAAGAATTATCTATTTCATGTATATTGTAATATATTTATTATATATTAATATATAATCATACACTAGTCAAATATAATCATATATATATATATATATATTATAAAGATAGATATGTATATTTTATTAATATACGATATATTTTATTATTGAAATTATTGTAAGTTATTTTACACATTAAACTATCATTATTGTATATATATATACATATATATATATATTATTTAATAAGCTATTTAATAAAAATATTTAAACTAAAATAATTATATGTGTATGTTATATATTACAATTTATATTTAATATTATAAAAATAACATTGGTTCATAATAATAAATGAAAGTAAACACAGATAAGTATAGAAGTTCTTATGAACTTATCGAGATATATACCTGTCAGTAAAAGGAAAGGGAACAAACCATTACATAGTAATTAACTAATTAGTGAGTACATTTAATTAAAAAATTGAATATATAAACATGTTAGAAAATATAAATATTAAATATGTAAATATATATGAAAAATATTTAATATAAATTATATATGTAAAAATAACTATGAAACAATAATTGCAAATAAAAAATAACATATAGTAAATAAATGGAATACAATGAATGACTAGAATAAGGATACTGACTTGCAGTATGGATGTCCCAAGTCCAATGATATATGGTGTATGTACTACTCTGCATATAATAAACGCATACTGAAATCAAAATATTAAAATAAGAAATAATTAATAAAAAATAAAATTCAAATAACATAAATAAATCATTCAATAATTACCAATACTATTTTTTAAAGGTACATATTTTTTCAGTGGATTTGTCTTCTTTTTATTAATTATATTATTACATCATAATGAATATATCCTTAACATAGCAATCGTATCATAAGAATATTAGGTATATGGTATAATATGTACGACGAATTCATGTGTTGATTTTAGACTCATTAATTGAACTTCTGTTCTTAACTAACCTAATAAGTAGTTGATGTACAGCCTGTTATATAACATACTACTACTATTATACCATGATTTATTTATAAATATTTAAATCAATAATATCATTAAATTTGGGAACACATTTTTGTATATAAATATGATTAACATTTGCTTGATATTGATTTAGATAATATATCCTATATATTGAAAAGAAATTCTTGTCTTTTCTAATTTTTCAAATATCCTGTACTTTATTACAAATTATAATATTGATATTAACATTACATATATATATATATATAATATATATATATATATATATATATATATATATATATATATGCCTGTGTTACTCAGTTGGCCAAGGTGTCATATACACAAGCAGTAGGATACATGAATCAATCAAGCCTTGTCCGGAACATTAAAATAGGTCTTAAAATAATATTAGAAATTATCTTATATAATTGTATGTAAATAAATTATCGGCTCTCATTAAAATTATGGATGCCTTAACATGAAGGCGGCTTCGAATGGACATTAGAGCCATATGGTTATACATGAAAACTTCTTCTAAGTTCTTTGATGGAATGAAAATACTCCACCAAAATAAAATAACAATAATTATAATATATATATATATATATTATAAATAACACCTCTTTACAAATTTGACGTATAGTATTGTAAATAAACATACATTTTAAGTATCGACATTTGTTTGAATATAATTTCAAAATTGAAATACTTCTAATAGTATTTCGGTATCCATTTTAAAATATAAATATTTATTTTAAAAAAAATATAATATATTTTATAATATATCTGTACATTATAGATATATGTATACTTTATAAAGTGTATTGCAATGAAACACGTAACGACTGGAAACGAAAATAGGATATAAACTATCATAATAATAACTATTTATGTGGGTATACCCATTATATATAATAACTACATATACTACAAGCATTAGAGGAGCATGTTAAGGTAACGTGTAATACATACAATAAACTATTAGGTAGGAGGTATAGGGTTGGCCAGATCCGTATGGGATAGATCAGTTCCCTATGCATGCGGACTATCCGTGAGATGGATTTACATCTGCTAACATCTAGAGCTATTTATTCCCATAAAGCGGCTAATACCGACAAAAACAAGAACATAATAAAATATAAATATATATAGTAGGCCAAAAACTAAAAATAAAAATAACTAAAAAAATAATAATAATTAAAAATAAATGATGTTATTAGATATATGGAATTTGTTATAATGTTAAGCACTGTACAGTGTACACTGTAAATTGTACAGGAATTAATATCATTTCGGAAATGTCAGATATTAGGAATGAAAAAACATAGAGAAAGTGAATTCCGCGAAGACGACACGTGCACGACGTGCAGTACACGTGTAAGGAAGGATATGCCCTTGGATTGACCTCTGCAGTTATTTATGTATATAGCCTATAGACATCATAGATATGCACAAGTCCATACACTATATTGTATGTCCTAATAACACTGTCAGCCATTATCCAATGATGATAACGTGATTTAAGTTTAATATGTTGCAAACGATCAGCATATATACACTGCAGTGTTATATATATATATATATATATATATATATATATATATAGGGGCGTCGGAACAGGGGGGTGGGTGGTATCGGACCCCCCCCATTCCAAAACATGGGGGCTAAGTATGTTTTGCCCCCCCCCCATGAAATATGTTATAATAAATTGTATATATATATGATATATATTAAATCTAGTATATTGTCTTTGAAAAATATAAATTTTTTCTAAAGAATATTACCAAAAATATGGTGAGGGGGGCTAAGTATTTATTGCCTCCATGAAATATGATAATATTTATGAGAGATAATTGTTATCTGGCGATATTCAGAATGAAATTATTCAACTATATAAAACTGAATTATTAAATATGTTATTGATATATATATTAATGATACTTTCTCGATTCAATGTGATTAAATTCAAGATATACACGGAAGTGAGAAATATAATTTGGAGGTTCGTTATTTGACATCATAACTAGAAATTAAAGAAATATACATAGGAATATGCAATATTACTGAGGCTACAACTTGGGAAGGTATAGATAATGTAATTGTTTCTGAAATTAAACATCTTAACTTGCCTATTTCTAAATTAAGAGGACATTCATATGACGTTGCAGCTAATATGTCATGTAATGGTGTAAATACTATAATAGTGACTAGACATCCATTAGCTTTATACACACTGTGGAGCTTATTCCACAAATTTAATATCACAATTCATTAGATAATATTATAAATATAAGAACATCTTTGAGAGTGGTTCATGATTTGGGATTATAATATGAACAAACTATCAAATTCTGGAATGTCACGGTTACGTGTAGCCTCTAGTAGTTGGGTCAGATCCATTTATGACCCCGCCCATTCCACTATGTTATCCATCCAGTTTTTTCTGTATTATCTTCTTCTTCTTTTACCAAACACGCAACCTTGTATCACAGTTTTATCCAGATTATCATAACCCATCGTATGACCAAAATATAACATTTTCCTACTCTTTACTTTTAATATGAGATTCTCAACTTGACATATGTATATGCATATGCACAAATGCATGCATTCAACAATTATTTGTTATACGTAATAATTTGTTTTTCTTTCTCTGTAGGTAATCCTCAGGTTTCTTTTATAGGATTTTGCTCAAATACAGTAATTCTTCTTTCCTGTCTTTCTGTTAGTGTCCAAGTTTCGCAGTAATAAAGTAGTATAGACAATATTAGTGAGTTGTATAGTAACATTTTTGTCTGTAGTGATATGTTTCGACTCTTCCATATAGTGATTAAGCGAACTAACGTATATATTGTTGTCGTTTAATATCTGTTATATTGTGCTTCTTTTCTTTCTGAAAACTGCTTTCTCTTCAGCTAGGATATATTCTGCTATTGGATTGAGTCGATTTAAAATAATTCTCAGCATGATATTGATTGGGTGTGATACTAAGCTAATAGTTTTATAATTGTTGAACTTTCTTGGGTCACCTTTCTTTGGTATTGGAATAATTAAATAGTATGCCCATTCATAGGGCCATTCTTTCTTAAACCCATATTTTCTGGCAAAGTAAAGTCATTGTTATTACCATTTGTGAACCGCCGTTTATAATTATCTCATTTGGAATGTTATCTATACCTGTTGATTTTCCTTTTTTTTACACTTCGTATTGCATGTTCTTCTACTGATTTTAAAATCGGCAAGTTCTCTTCTACGCATGCACCTCGATTGTCATTAAGTATATTTTCATCTGGATATATTGTATAGTTATAGAGTTCTTTGCACTATTCTGTCTATCTTTTGACTATTTCTGAGTCTTATTAGAATTCCAAAAATACTTTTCACGAAAGCTTGGATATGATAATGCAATCTTTCATGATACTAACAAATACTATTTAAGGTAACGTTTATAAAAATATACTTTAAAGCATACATGATTATAATTATATATAATCATAGTAATTATCAATAATACATAAACATAAATGATCAGATAATACAGTAAATATTATTCTAATTCAAGAGATAGAAACAAAAGTATTTTATATTTTATATATACAATTTTTTATATTGATTAGAGCTAGTTAATAAACTATTTGTATACAAATATTATATAAAACATATTATATAATACAAAATAACTTATAATAAATGTTTATAATAAAATATTATAATAATTTATTTTAATTTTAAATATATCTAATTTAATTTTAAGTATATCTAATTCATAGAATAATAATAATAAATATAATATAAATTATTATAAATATGTATGAGGTGAATAGTAATGAAAATTCAAAAGACTATGTATCTTATCTAGATAAAATAATATATAATTATTAATGTTATGTTAATATAATAATGTGATTATATATGATTAGTTAATATGTTAATATTCTGTATCATTAATATTTACATAATAAAATATACTGAGTTGTTTGATTCCATAATGATGAAAATTAAAACAAAATTTGATACTATAGTATACCCTATAGGGTAATATCATTTATACAATATTATAAATTAAGGAATCATCATTAAAAAATAATATAATTTATGTAAAAGCGGTTTATTTTTTAGATTAATCTTATTAATCCTATTAATTTGGATCTCTCTCTTTTTGCTGCACTAAACATATGTGAATAAAAAAATGTATGAAGAATTATCGATTGAAAGATTAAAGATGAAATTATGAATCAATAAATATGTTTAATACCATAAACAAGGAAAACATATACATGATGGAACAACCTTCTAAAATTCAAAAAATATGGAATTAATCAAACTTTTAGAAAATCATATTTATATAAAATCCTAATAATAAATTGTGAAATGTTTTATATTTATTTTCTAATATAATATATTACTTAAGTATTGTTATAAAAATTAAACATTATTAATTGCATATAAACATAGACTAAAGAGGTATTCTATATTAATAAGATATTAATTAGTAGTTATATTATAAATAATTAATATATAATAATAGGATATATAATATAAAATAAAAATAAATACCCCGGGGTATTTATTGGGGGGGCCCCCCCATAAAAAATATCATTCCGACGCCCCTATATATATATAGGGGCGTCGGAAATTTTTAGTCATTTATTTTTATTTTATATTATATATCCTATTATTATATATTAATTATTTATAATATAACTACTAATTAATATCTTATTAATATAGAATACCTTTTTAGTCTATGTTTATGTCGCCCCTATATATATATATATATATATATATATATATATATATATATAGGGGCTTCGGATATATAGGCAAACATATTTAGCTTACATCTGTAGAATAATCTGTTTGTGAAGTGTCGTTGCACTGTTTCAATAGCCTTCGCATTACCAATGTAACTAACTAATTAGTGAGTCCGGACGCATACAGCAGATATTTGTTCTTAAAAACGCAAATATTATTAATAACTGATTACTTATCAAACATATTTAGTAATAAGTATACAGGTTTTAGTATACTAATATATTACTATATAAATGTACAGCTTAAAACTTAGATTAGCGCACAACGTTATCTATAGTTATTACAGTTTTGAAATGAAATACCATTTAACACATACAAAGGTGCTAGGTTAATACAACACATTTGGTAGGCACCAATTCCTGTTCCAAATTAATCATCCAATTTCAAAGACTATTTAATCCTTCTTGTAGATAGTTAGAATAGTTATATTTAAAGATATAGCTAGTTTGGCATCGTCTGCAAATCAAAATATTATAACAGGTGGATTAATAAATGTAGGTTACTGATCTGTATAAATTAAGAAAAGTAGCGCACCTATGACTCATAGGCTATGACTCATCATTGAAGGACAACAGAATTAATAGGTATACATATTACTATATATATTTTTGATTAATTTTAATACATTGAGATCTATTTGATAATTATGAAATGCACCACTTGTGGAGGGGTGTATCGTTTCGTTTCATTTGTTATAAAAAATTATTTAACTAAAATGTTAAAATATAATTCATTATCTTTAGCTCTACTATAGTGGTATACCACCAGTACTACTATAGTACTACTATATATAGTAGTATAACTCCAGCACCACCGACACTACTACCACTAATGCAGTCTACATATATGGGCATGTTGTAACCGATATCTCGGTAAACATCAGCTGTACAACGTCGCCTCGCTATGAAGGCAGTTAACCCATTGCTATTGTG
The DNA here is from genome assembly GCA_964019155.1 of Osedax fenrisi. Classification (NCBI taxonomy): domain Eukaryota; kingdom Metazoa; phylum Annelida; class Polychaeta; order Sabellida; family Siboglinidae; genus Osedax; species Osedax fenrisi. Next base: position 70,419,271 of record OZ025239.1, on the reverse strand, counting down.
TATACGCGACTATGAATCATTGATTATATGTAATAATGACTCATCGAGCAATTACGCGTGAATGCTATACCGTATTCGCTTTAATGTAATCGTACGCTACGAGTATCAGATATCGCATCTCATCTCTAGCAGCTTAACGATCTATTCGATTACATTTCGCGTAATAATTAAATATCTAATTGTAGCGCTACATTATTATCAGATTTACTTTGCACTAAACAACATTGAACAAGAAGTAGACGTTATCTTGATATGTTTAAATTAGAAATAAGAAAATATTATGTTATTAAAATCGTTAGGTATATATTAGAATACCTGCTTATTAAAACTCATATCTGGTATATGCATATTTGCAAATAAAGACGCGAATAATTATGGGAATAATACAGTTTTATTAACAACATAGTTAATAGTTAATAATTAATAGTTTCTTTTCAAATTGTTAATTATATTTTGAAAATTGAAGGTTGTTAAAATAATAATGTAATAATAAAATACAGTACCATGAGTATAACTAGTTAAATGTATACATAACATTACTAAAACGATATATATATCACACATAATTATTAGTTTAACATTATTAATAGATTTGAAATATTTAACATTTTATTATCATACCCATTACAGTTTCTAGAATATAAAATTGTAATTAAACAATAGGTTTTCATATTAAAGGAGCTTAACTTAAATTAAAACTCTGACAAAAAGTTTATAATTACATTAATATTTAATAAAACAAAAGTTTCCTAAATGCGGTATAGATAATTATAGTATATTGTATATATATATATATATATATATATATATATATATATATAAGTATAAATACATATTAACGATTTTTCTGTTAAGTTATCATTAGTAGTTACATAATAATTAATATAGTTTAATGAATTCATTGTTTAGAGATCTATTAGAGTGTTTATATCCACGATCTGGACTTTTAATGTGGCGTTATGTGACTATCTGTGATTTGTGTGGTCAAAGGATTATATTTCAATTTAATGATAATTTAGTATTTTTGTTGACTCTTAAATATAAATATTAGTTTATGAATTGAAAGAATTGCAAAAGAATAATTATAGATACACTACGTAGATTATATAGATGTAATGGTAAATATATAATATTAATACATTTAGAATGTTATCTTAATTTAAATTATTTGTGCCATACTGCCTAATAATTTTTCATTTTGGTCTCCATTTTTTTTCCAGATTTGCATTTAATTGTTGTTAAAAAGCATGATGTTAGTGTTCATGATGATTGTCGTTATTGTATTACACCTACACTAAATATCTATTAATAGTTCATAATTAATAATGTATTATCCCTGGTATTATTAACGAAATAAATAAAAGTATTATTATTTAAAAGCAAAATGTGGATGTTTATATATTATATAACATGCATACTAAATATGTATATACATATATAACATGTAATAATGTGGGTCATGGTAAATTAGTGAAAACTGCTAAGTATTATTACAATATTTAATCTTTAAGCTGATATGTTAACTTCGATATTTTAATAACTTTTAAAATGTTTACATTTGAATACTTAATTACGCATAATCATTATAATTAATATACAGTCAACTCTCGGTAAGTCGGACTACGGATAAGTCGGACTTCTCGATAAGTCGGAAACATTTAGTTGGTTTGGTTGAATTTGTATCTAGATCAATGTTAAATTAATCGGATAAGTCGGATAAGTTGGATTGGATAAGTCTGAATTTTCTATAAGACACATATTAGTGTCATTTTTATGATTTTTATACTGGATAAGTCGGACTTTTTATAAATTGTCAGAAATGTTTACTTTAAATAATGTACTTATTATAATTTTAGTAAGTAATATTATTGAATACAACATTTGATGTTGTTGATTGTTGCCTAATTCCATTGATTTCGGTAATCCTTTAACTCGTGTTGCGCATCTCATGTCTTATTTGCATGATATTTTGAACCTCGGATAAGTCGGACATCTCGCTAAGTCGGACACTTTTGTCGGTCCCTTGCGAGTCCGACTTATTGGGAGTTGACTGTATATATATATATATATATCAAAGATTTTTCTAAGGAAAGATATAATATATTAAATCTCGGGTACACCCGCGAAATTGTGTAATTCGATTTTGTTTAAAACCATGTACAGCGCCATCTACATAGATTGTTATTTCGTAAAAATTTGTTATTTAAAATATAAATTCGTATCGAATTATCCAAAGTATACACCATATACACTTAAAGTGATACACTTTAAAGGTAAAAATTGGTTCAAATTATTATTTTTATGATGACAACTAAATGTGTATTACATTATAATATATAAAAAATCAAGAGGTAATTTTGGTTTTAATTGCTGAACACATAAATGTAACGATCAAAGGCTAATTTATATTTCATGATATAGAAAACATCGTTGCCTAATAACTGGGTCAAACCTAAATCTATTTCAGTGATTTCGACACCGGGCACCATACACCTACTGATAGCAGCGGTAAGGGTACATATTAATTGCGTACATATGTAGTAGTATATGTTTGTTTCGCATAATCCGTATATATAACAGTCGTGTTGGGTGTTTTTATACTAGTGATGACCTTCTATGACAATCATACACAATAAGCCGTATTCATTAGAAACGTATTATTAACTTATTCATTTAATATATTAATATTTTATTTCTCGTTTTTATACAAATATATATATAGCACTTATAGCACACAAAAAACATACGTTTTTATACGCGTACACGTTTAAGTGTGAGATCACAATCTAGCGTATTCAGATTATCATACATGTCGATGTTACAAATATCTAAATATAGTTTTGTATGCGATGCACTGGGTATCCGGTCTGGCAACCGGTTGTATTACCATGGCAACCGGTTGTATTGCCAGTACGAGGTATAGGTGAATAGGTATACCCAGCCTGGGTAGAAATATAGGCACATATATACCTACATCCGCCGTGTGAATACGCCTATATAACTATAAAGTATAAACTATAAACTATAGTTTACTATTATACAAAAATGTGTTAATATAACGTGACTTATAGGTCAATATATAGGTATATATATATATATATATATATATATATATATATATATATATATATATATATTATGATTCGTGTTAATTAATTGTAAATGTATCGGTTAGTGTCGAATAGCTTCATTTTTAATTATTATATCCGTTCGAGTTTCTAAAATCTCGTCATCAATAATCATTTGTTTGTGGTCTATTTGTTTTTCTTAAGGAATTAGGTTAATACAAAACATGTCCAGATCATATTATTAACTATTGTTTCATTATTCATTGGGTATTAGTTATTATATTGTTATCGCGTTACTAAATAAACAATATATTCGTTACATTCTGTGGATATTAAATAAGCGATATCCGTACGAAGTCGGACTCGATTATCAATGCAGTAAACATGATTATCAACGGTTTATAATTTAATATCTAAATATATATTAAATTTATGAATATAGAGAGAGATGTCCATGTATTATTCAATCACCGTTACGTTAAAGTATAGGTGTATCGTGCGCTACTTAGTGCTCAATACACACCCGCTTACTATACAGGTCATCGTAGCACATAGAATTGTTTATGATATTAATAGTATAATATTAACTGGGTTAGTTGTTAATACGATATAAGTGTAATCGAATTAGAAACCGTTTAAAAATGTCACATACAAAATGTCCCACAATGAGTTGATTAGAAACGGTGAACTCTTACGTAATATGTTGCGTAATATTTCGGGAACACATACGTTTCAAAATCACTATCAGTTTACAACACCGACATATGTAATAATTATTATATATTAATCTATGTATACATTGTAGTATTAATTATAAACCTGATGGATAATTTTATTTAAAACAAATATTTTCCACTACAATTATCAGTAGAAAATAAGTTCTATACTGAACTCCGAGTGAAATTCATATCATATTTTATAATTTTTCAAATACAAAGTCATTGATATAATTTCTTCCATAACCCAGCCTAAATATAACCCTATTTATTTCTCCACGCACCCGAAAAGTTAAAATATTACAATTAAAGATAGATTAGTTATATAGGACAGTATATTATAGGACACTGTATATTATAAATATTATAAATAACATGAAATTAACATACAGTAAGGACGTATATGATATTAATTATGATATCAATTTGGTTTTCGCAATAATATGTCTACTATTGATGCTGTCAATGCCTTAATAGAAGAAGTAACTGATAATTTAGACAGTAAATTAAAATGTTCAATGGTATCATTAGATTTGTCAAAAGCTTTTGATACCATTGATCATAATATTTTAATTAATAAACTTAGCAATATTGGAATTAGAGGTGTATGCTTAAAGCTTATGAAAATTTATCTATTTAATAGGAAAAACAAGTTCTTTTTAATAATAGTATATCATCATTATTACCTATACAAATGGGAGCTCCCAGGGTTCTGTTCTGGGACCCCTGTTGTTTATAATATATATAAATGATATTGCATATATTGATAAGGATTTGTCTCTTATTATATTTGCAGATGATACCAGTTTTATATTTAAAGCAGATACTATAATATCATTAAAAAATGTATTTAATTATAAAATGATTAAGATAAATAATTGGTTTATTAATAATAAATTATATCTTTATATAAAAAAGACAAATCATATGATTTTTAATAATTTTAATAATAATCAATTAGATATATGTATTGGAAAAAATATAATAGATCAAGTAGATTATGTAAAGTTTTTGGGTGTGTATGTTGATTACAAACTAAATTGGAAAAAAGATATACATTCATTAAGATGTAAATTATCTAAAATAATCTCGGTATTTCATAAATTGAAAAATAAGCTAAATGCGTCTACCTTATTGATTTTATGTAAGTCTTTATTCATGTCCTCTTTATCTTATTGTATTCAAATATGGGGTCAAGCGTATAAATCAAATACTAATTATATTAATGTTTTACAGAACAGAGCCCTGCGAATTATTTATAAGATAAATCTTTTCAAAAATATTGATTATATTTATAAAAAATTAAATATTCTAAAGTTCAATGACTTGAAAAAAGTATATATGTTAAATTATATGTATAAAGCATTTCACAATAAGTTACCTAATATTGTACAAGTAAAATATGTCAAAAAATATTCAAGATAAAATTTCAGAAATGATAAATTATTCCATATTAAAATGAGTAAACTCAATACAAAGATTAAATGTTTATCTATTTCTGGTTGTATTCTTTGGAATGAATTTGATTTAATTATCTTCATTCAATTCAATTACTTATAGTATTTTTAAAAATAAGTTAACAACATTCTATATTAGTAAATATTGATTCATCTAATTGTATTCATTCATTTTCTAGTTTACTTCATTTAAGAAACATATATCGGAGACAGGAGCCAGCTTTAACAAGTGAACGACTTATCCTGATATTGAAGATATTATTTATTTATTATGCTATTATTATATTATTCAAATTTATTATTATTTTGTATTGCTCGATTATACCTATATTTATTTTTATTTATTTACATCTTGTTTATTATAGTACTCTTGTCTTACGTGTATTTAACGCTATTCATAGCATGTACACATGACCGTTAATTCGTCCTTATTACGGTTTTCTGAGATAGAAATATATTATACACCAATAAAATCCTTTTGGACTAATATACCAAGACATGTAGCCGATAAAGGCCATTCGGGCATGCCATGTGTTCATGTTGTGAGTTTGCTGCACGTGAGATTGGAGCTATTTGAATCACTATGTAATTTAATTTAATTATGTATTATTATAGTTATGTTATTATCATATTTCTTTTGTTTTTTTTCTTCCTAATACTTATATATTTGTGTGTGGAATCCTTTCTCGAAAGCATATTGCTATTAAAGGGTTCCTTTTTTACTCATTATATAACTATATTATATTGTATACATATGCCATGTGTATTAATTATTAATTTATATTATACAAGTAAAATAAATATAATTCATTCATTCACTGTTACAGTATAATATAGTAAAGTATGGCAATATGACAGTATACTATAGTAACATAGAGCAGTAGGATAGTATACTATAGTACATTAGGGCAGTAGGACAGTATAAAATAGTAAAGTATGGCAGTAGGGCAGTATACTATAATAAATTAGGGCAGTAGTACAGTATAAAATAGTAAAGTATGGCAGTAGGGCAGTATACTATAGTAAATTAGGGCAGTAGGACAGTATAAAATAGTAAAGTATGGCAGTATACTATAGTAAATTAGGGCAGTAGGACAGTATAAAATAGTAAAGTATGGCAGTAGGGCAGTATACTATAGTAAATTAGGATAGTAGAACAGTATAAAATAGTAAATTAGGGCAGTAGGGCAGTATACTATAGTAATTTAGGGCAATAGGACAGTATACAATAGTAAAGTAGGGCAGTAGGGCAGTATACTATAGTAGTGTAGGGCAGTATGGCAGTATACTCTATGCCAGTATGACGATCAATCAGTATACTGCTAAAGTTATGGTATATTCATCGCCAGCTAACACATATATGATCGATCTTTCTTTATAATAAACATAATATGTTACGTAATTAGTCATATTACGTAAGTATAGTTACATAAGTGTCTACCTGTAAATACAGTTATTATGTCATGCTGCGAAGCGTGTAATGATGACATCGATATTATATAATACTTCTAAAAAAGGTGACGGCCTTCATACCTGCGGGTATACCCTAGATAGTAGGCCAGCGCGAATCAATGGCTACCACGAATTAAGGGCAAACTTTTTCTACAAAAACAATTAAACGCCGCTTTTGTGTCCAAACTATTACAAGGTCAACCGTGCGACGTAAACCGTTTAATTATGTACCCCAGCGATTGTGTATACGGGTAACACGAGATAGCATCGTCTCAGAACGCGATTACGATCAGTGTGTAGTTAAATTAATGATTATAAGTGTTGATACCTCGTACACCTAGTATATGCATTTACGACGTATATATATATATATATATATATATATATATATATATATATATGTATATATATATATATATATATATATATATATATAATTATATAGAGTTATGCGATTACGCGCGCGATGCTTATAGTAGTATAATTTAGTTAGTGACATAAATCCATTCTTAAATAAATTGTTCGGATTTGAGATATATAGGTGATGATAACATCCATAATAAAAAATAAATAAAAATAGTTTAGAAAATAATAATATGAATTAATTATTTGAAAATATGTTAAATTGTATTAAGTGAAGTTCGTAAAATAAGTAGGTCCTATATTATGTTGTTTGTTTATAAATTTGTTCAGTATTCGTTAGTTATAGTCCTAAGGAGTTTATTCCAAAGTGAAGGGTAGTTAATCGATTAACTGTATTTTTAAAGGATATTATTTGATGACCTTAATTTGTTTCTATCTTTAAATTTAATTGAATCTTAGATGTATATATTTTATATATGGCTATGTATATATTGCAGTATTTATAATATTTAGAGTTTTGTAAATGGATCTGTGTTTAAAGATAGCCATTTTGATTTGTGTCGGTTGTATGTATACATAATACTAGAATATATGTTGGTTTTGGAAGCTTACAAATAAGCGTAGATTTGGTGTATAATGTTGTTGTCTTGCTTATTAAGTAGTACGCACCGAACACTGTTACTGTGAGCAAGATATGCGTGAATCCAGGGGGCGCTATTATCCAGGGTACGATGTCATCCAAGGTGCTATGTCATCCAGGGGGCGCTGTCATCCAGGGGGCGCTGTTATCCAGGGTTCGATGTCATCCAGGGTTCGCTGTTATCCAGGGGGCGCTGTTATCCAGGGGGCGCTGTTATCCAGGTGGCGCTGTCATCCAGGGTTCGCTGTTATCCAGGGGGCGCTGTTATCCAGGTGGCGCTGTCATCCAGGGGGCGCTGTTATCCAGGATACGCCGCACACGTACACCTATGTGTTTACGTACGCATACACAACGTGACACAGATAACGGTTATCTGATCATAACATTCTCGGCTTGTTATCTAGGCGTTACGATCTCAACCGGTCGGAATAGTTCCTCTTACGAAGGGCTAGAGATTACTGAGAACTACAACGCATTCTTTGAACGTATCAACTACTCGGCTAAAGTCGGTTAACCGAGTTTAGCCGAGTTGATACGAGACTTCCTGCACGTAGTTCTAATACGTTTTCCGTGTGATATTATGGTAACATTTGACTTTATCTTTCACGGCATATCAGTTATCGATATCTGTATATGTTATAAATAATTATTTTATATAAGGAAGTATAATCAACCTTTATAGGCTGGGACAATATGACGTATTATCTGGGTTATCAATAGTTATATATATATATATATATATATATATATATATATATTATTATTGTTATTGTTATTTTTATTTTGGTGGAGTCCTTTCATCCCATCCATGAACTTAGATGACGTTTTCACTTAAAACATATGGCTCTAATGTCACTTCGAAGCCGCTCTCATGTTATGGCCTCCATGGTTTTAACGACAGCCGATCATTTATGTATATACAATTATATACGATCACTTCTAAATATTATTTTAAAACCAATTGTAATGGTCCGGGTGGGGCATGAACCCATAAGCGTCCTACTGCTTATGTGTATGATGCCTTAGTCTATACACGCATATATACATATATATATATATATATATACATATATATATATACATATATATATATGTGTGTATGTATATGTATGCATGATATATAATTATATCCAATACACTGTATTTGATGTATTTACTATAATTATGTTACCCATGGCTTATATTGTATAGTATATACACCACGACATATACGCCATGTAGGTGATACATTGTAACATACCAGCACTTCATTCAATACTTATATATGCCGTAAGTTTATTGTGAGTAAAATAAATGCATTCTATAATTTTTATTATTTATCAACCACGATACTTTATGTACGTTATTTCTACAGCGTAGTATTTACTTAACCGTTGGGTAACGTATTCGTGTTTCCTTACCTACATGGGTATCACGATTAAAGAGTACCCATAGTACTTAAGTAAGAGAAGGGAATACCTCCTGACCCAATTAGATGAAATAAGAAGGCTTGGTGTACCCGATTAGAATACAGCTATGATTGCGAATTGAACCAGATACATTGTTATTGTTATTTTGGTGGAGTCCTTTAATCCCAGCCAGGAACTTAGATGAAGTTTTCACTTATAACCATATATGGCTCTAATGTCCCTTCGAATCCGCTCTCATGTTAAGGCATCCATGGTTTTAACGAGAGCCGGTCATTTATTTATATATGATTATATAAGATCACTTTTAAATATTATTGTAACACTTATTTTATTGTTCGGGGTGGGGCTTGACCCGAGACACGGGTTCTGCACTCTATTTCATATAGGGCGATATATGTGTCTGACGCTTTAGCCTGATAAGCCGCACATGCAGTGTATACTCGGCTAAGTATGTACACTATATATAGTATAGACTTATTTGTCTATAGACAAACTGTTGATATATTATATATATATATATATATATATATATATATATATATATATATGAATGAATGAATCAATGAATGAATTCAGTTTATAGACAAAGTCTAAGGATGATCAGTGAAAGCGATTAGCTTTATTGATTCGAAACCTCCTAACAGTATGTGCAATGTCATATCATCATTTCCATTCAAATAAAATAATAAAATAGAAATAATGATAAACATAATAATAAAATCATAGTAATATAAAAAATAATGAAATGATTAAATAAAAGGTTAATCACATACGAAAATAATTAAATTTAAAATTAGAAACAAAAATAAAATATAAAATTACAATAATAAAGGAGATATAAATAAAGTTGATACAGATTATAAAAATAAAATGTTGTGATTCTTGAATATGCATTAAAAGTTAAATTGTAAAGAAAGAGAAAATTAAATAATTTGTACTATCAATGACATATATTTTAATACTGTTTAAATAAAAACTAAAATTAAAACTGTTAAAGAAATAATTGATTATTATATAATAAGCATACAAATGTAATAGGTTAATATCATGATAGTGTAATATGAAAAAAAAGAAAAATGAAGATAAAATAATATACAATAAATTAGATAATTTTTTTAGATTTTGTTTTAATACTGTAGTGTAAACATGTTTATAATACTGTTTAATAAAAAATGATTTTAATACTTTCTTCAGTTTTAAAGTATGAGTAATTGTATTAGTTTTTAAAATATTATTAAACATTATTAAATTATAAAATTTAGGTCCTTTGAAAAATATTGTATTTTGGAATCTATTGGTTTTCATAAGTGGTAAAATAAATTTGGTTTTATTTCTATTAAATTTAAAATAATCAGTTATATCGTTAACATATTTATTATTTAAAAGATTATATATAATTAAAATATTTCTAAAAGTTATAAGATCATCAAGTTTTAAAATGTTACTATTATAAAATAAAATTGATGTATGCGATAATCTTATTAATGGTAATTTTGAATTGTCAATAATCTTTTTATTAATTATTCTTATTATTTTTTTTTGTGATAAATTTAATATATTTAAATTAGAATTATAAATATTACCCCATATTTCAATACCATATATTAAATTAGATAAAAACAAAGAGTTGTATAATAAAATCAAATTTTTAATATTTAAATATGATAACCTTTTAATTAAGTATATTATTTTTGAAAGTTTCATATATAAATTATCAATATGTATATTAAATGATAATTTTGTATCTAAATACATACCCAAAAATGTATAGTTATCTACAATATCAATTTTTATATTGCCAATTGTTATATCATTAGTCAGTTTAGTATTAAAATATGGAAGTATTTTAGTTTTTTGTATATTAAGTTTTAAATTATATCGAACCAATATTTTAATTTATCCATATATATTTGAAGTAATTTTGTTAGTTCAACATCACTATTAGCGCAAACTGTTAGTAATGTATCGTCAGCATATAAATTTAAATTAATATTATTCACATTTTTAAAAACAGTTGGTAGGTCATTTATAAAAATTATAAAAAATAAGGGCCCCAGAACAGAACCTTGAGGAACCCCGTACTTAACATATTTAGTATTCGATAATGAATTATTTATTTTTGTGGTAAATGTTCTGTTATTTAAATAACTTTTTATTAAATTATATATATTTCCTCTTATTCCATATATTTCAAGTTTTTTTAATAATAATACATGATCAACAACATCGAAAGCTTTTTTCAGATCTAGAAAAATTGTTGCAATTTTTTTATGTTCACTATTTTTTTGTAGAATATAATGCTGAATGTTTAAAAGAGATATCGTTGTATTAGATTTTGGAATAAAACCATATTGATTCTTATTTATTATTTTATGTTTAATTATGAAATTGGATAATCTATTATATATAATTATATATATATATATATATATATATATATATATATATTATTTATTATTATTATTGTTACATGTACCATAATACAATGATTAGAAGTTTATAAAAGGATATGTATTCATGCATGTTAGCGTATTAAATGCTATTATGAAAAGTTAGTCAATGAATGAATACAAAATGATTACATAATTATTAGGGGAAAGTAACCGAATATGGACAGTGCCCGAATACGGACAGTGTCCGTCGGACACCTTCGGTATCTCAGAAACCATAGATCCTAAAAAAAATGTTTAATGAATAAAATATTTATTATTATAAAAATAGTCTAAATAAGTATTTTTTATTTGTTAATTATTCAAAATAGTGCTGATATATCCAAAAAATTGATTTTTTTATTACGTTTTTAAATTTATGAAAACAAATGTCAACTTAAAACAATCTCAAGAATATACAAATGTATGGATATAAAACATAACAATATATTATTAAAAACTAAATCATTCTAAAAATTATATATATCATTTCTCTATTTTGTATAAAATATTAATTAAGTTATAAATATATATATATATATATATATATATATATATATATATATATATATATATATATAGAGGTGTATACTTCCTAATACGGACACTCTAGATATCTTAATACGGATACAATATAACCAATCAGCGTGAAGCGTGTGAACTGTTATGATTTTCATAAAAATGCCATGCGTTATAATATTAATATCACCAATGAAGCTAAATCTAAAAATGTTATTATTTAGATACTTAATTTGTATTATTAATTAATAAAATAATAATAATTAATAAATGAATAACTAATTACAATTATTGTAATTTATAAATTACATTAAATTGTTCATAAAATTAATTATAAACAATATAATTGTATTTTATCTGATTGGTTCATCAATAAAATATAGTTTATCTAGTGGTATATAGGGTGTCCGTATTATAACACATATTGTCCGTATTCGAACATGGGTACCGAATATGGACACCCCCGACGGTGGTCCCCCGTTATCTATTGATTGAAAACATTAAATAAAATGTTAAAATCACAATAATATCTATAATCATATAATATTAATATATAATATATTGTAATTTTTTAATAAAAATATTGAGTCATAAAATGTTAAGATCATTTATTGTTAATGCGTCCGTATTAGGTTGATTTCCCCTATATAATATTAATAATGATACGAGTGTTAGGGGGACGAGCATCTTTTGTTCTATGAATAGATTTGTTACTTATATAAAGATATATATTTATATATATATACAATTATATGTTAAATACAATCATAATGGTTTTTATACAATAATATAATACAATTGTTACTTAAGTAACAAATAAAACAAATTATTACGTGTACAAAATCTATTTATAGAACAAAATACGCTCGTCCCCATAACACTCGTATTATTATTAATATTATGTAATAATTATGTAATCATTTTGTATTATATCTATAGTTAGATATATCATGTTGTCAGTATTGAATAGAGTGTTATTTAAATAGTTTTGTCAATTTCGACATAGTCTATAAAATATAATTGTTCGCATGTTATATGATGATTATATCATAGTTTTGCCTGTAGAAATATACAATAATCAATAATCAATTACAAATATTAAAACAATTAGACATCTATTAGAATTAAAATAATATAATACATATGTTTAAATGATAAAACGAACGCCGCTAGTTCTCGTTAATCTGGATACATTGATGTTTATCTATTTGAATATTCAATGCAGATATTATATTTAAGAATAAATAAGAAGAAAATATAAGAAAAATAATAATGTTTAGGTTGTGTTTTTTAAATAATAATTTTGATAGAGATTTTGATTTTACTCTTATATTAATTATAATTAAATGTACTACATGATTTGAAACCACGGTCAATAAATTATAATTTAATAATTAATAATTATTAATAATTTTTGATAATTTTGTGACCGTGGTTTCAAATCATCTAGGACAGCAATTAACAGATATAATAAATATTTAATTGATATAGATTTATTAATTATGATTAGAAATAATGTAGGATAAAGATTATAAAGTTGATATTTCTATTGTTATTATGACATATTAGAAGATACAGGTGTAGGCTATTCGTGGTAGCGAATGTCTCTATAGGATATGTCTCTATTATGCATGTAAAATAATGATATATCTATATTAACAATACATTAAATATATGTATTATAATATATACTCTATAGAGTTAATATGTAAGCTATATAACTACAGTTAATATGTAAGGACATTTAAATACCATTTCAGTTAACATTAGATATATAAGTACTCTGGGATCTGTAAAAATAAACAACAACCTTTACCTCACTGTAAAATAACCAACTGATTCTACCACGCATAGTATATAGATGAATTTGTTGATGAGATTTGATCACTATTGCTGGATTAAAAGAAGGTATACATTATGTGTGGGTGTTCTACTATGCGTGGAGTTGTGGAGTGTATGCGTGTAGTTGTGTAGTTGTGGAGTGTATGCACGTGGTTACAATGTAGCACAAATATATCACACGCTTTTATTATATATATATATATATATATCATGAGTTTAAGTTATTGAATTAATTGTGTATATAGATATATAATAGGTAATCATAATAATTACTTTATATAACGTATAACTAAATATATTCTGAAAACTACTACAAACCATAACAGAATAAATTGTAGAAAAACTATAAAACGTTTAAGCGTTTAATGATGTATCAAACCCCATAATACAATACGCCTTTTGTAAAGTTGTCAACCTATCTGTTATTGAAAAAAATAATTAATTAACTATTTATATGTAGAACTAAATTGAGTACACTACTATATATATATATATATAAACACGAGTGTTATCAGCAATGTAGTAGGTATATGTTTAACCTATAGGTTTCATGTGCTATATATAGTTTCAGTTATAACTAAGGTTTCATTACTGCAGTAATGGTAATGGTCGCACCGAGTTACACCTTTAATGTAAGCCGGCTTAGATACGTAGATTGTGTGGCTGTAACATACACGTGTTGCAACATTACCTCTAGTATTGCGTCGTGCATTGTCTCGCTGAGAGAAGTACTGTGAAAAAAAAAATACTATTTTTTAAGTTACAAATATCTGAATGGATATAAATAATAATTTACTAGAATAATATAATACATTTAGTGCATAATAATTACATTAAATGCTATTGCGACTAAGTGTATTGTACTACATCCAGTATATATAACGGTGTCAAGGGTACAGTTACAATAACGATACATGTACAATGCGAACAATGTACGCCGCATTGTACGACGTACATTAAAGTGTTGCCACCTTGCGACCAGTAATGGAACTATAGCACACACATATAATACATTAAACCTATATAGGTTACACGTACATCTACTACATATGTAATACTACCTATGTAATACCTATGTAGTGCATGTAGGGGCGCTGCAACAGGGCCACAGGGGGTATGCCCCCCACTTTAAAATCTAGGGGGACCTCCGATAAGTGTCCCACACATATGTATTGGTCCCACACTTTTATCACAACATTTATTTTTATTGGTTGGTCCCCCCTACATACACACCATCGTACCAGCGCCCCTAAGGGTATGTTATAGCTGACTGTAGATGTTCACAGAAATACCTACTAAAGATAACGTTGATTGTGTGTATTCACTGCAGCACTCCAGACTCCATGCAGTAAATATCATTTGTGTATATTAACGTGTATATTAACGTGTATGTTTAATCGATGAATTATCAATGATAAGCCTTGTTGTTCGTAAATGAATTATAAGTGAATTAAATAAATGTTAACAATATTTCTGTTATATATTTCTATTCATTACGTAATTAACCCGCGGCGAGATGTTAACGAATATAGGTATACCCTATAGGGAAAAGTCCCCTATTACCGACCTATATTTTCTCAGTAAATATAAGAGATATAAAAAAAATTATATATATATATATATATATATATATATATATATACATTAACTATTAGTTTATAACTATTAGTTATTTAATGGTAAATATGAATAAAATATATAAACAAATATTCAATCCTACAATTTGTATTTGATAAAATGTAATATTCTGGTTTTACGTTTTAAATATTGAATAATAACTTTTTTAAATCATTGTAAATACTTTATTAATTAAAAGAAAACGTAATACTGTGCATAATATTGTAGATCAACTAAATGTTTATAAATATTATTAAAATATTATAATGTGAATATGCAATAACCAATATATCTTAATTATAGTAACACATATAATTGTCCTATTACCGACACCTACATTACCCTAATACCGACCCCATGTGATTTATAATATCCAATCAAAATATATAATTTTTTTACTTTGAAATTATTTATAATTTGTGTTTGTATCATTTTAACCTGTCAATAGTGTATTTTATTAGCGTCAATAATACAATATAGTGATTCTTTAGTATATGTAGTTATGTAGATATTCAGTTAATTTACAGTTTATTATAGAAATTTAAAGTTCATTTATTAATTTATTATGAATATTAAAACTTAAAATCAATGATATATAAATTGCGTGAGTTTTTAAATTCATTATATCTATTTTATGTCTGCTATTTTGATTGGATATTATAATATTAACATTATTTCTACCACGAGTATTTAGGGGGTCGGTAATAGGTGAAGGGGATCGGTATTATAATATAGGCACATGTATCTACATATTGGCACATGTATCTAATTACCGACCCCCGGTTTATTATTGTCATTATAATTATATAAAATATTAAAAATAGCAACATTATCTATTATCATAATATTAGTCTACTTACAAAATTTCAAATATATATATTGAATGAGATATTAAATACAAATAGTCATTTAGGGGTCGGTAATAGGGAACTTTCCACTATCCTAAATACTTCTAATTATAGGCACTTGAATTAAGTAAAACAACATGGAGTTTACTCGCGTACATCCTGTATATATATACTTATAGAATCCTATAGGAGTACCTAT
Source organism: Osedax fenrisi (assembly GCA_964019155.1). NCBI lineage: Eukaryota > Metazoa > Annelida > Polychaeta > Sabellida > Siboglinidae > Osedax > Osedax fenrisi. Next base: position 70,402,712 of record OZ025239.1, on the reverse strand, counting down.
AGGTCTATAGACTTATTTGACATTAACTGTGATTAGACCTACTGTAGGACGTGTTTACACGGCGATCCATGTGTTGATGACAAGTAATATTTAATAATTTAATATTAAATATCAACAAATAGTTATATTATAATATAATTCATATAATTATAATTTATATATGAAATATAATATAATTGTAATTCATGCGTTGATAAAATTAATATGAATATATATCTAATAATAAATCAAGGTTATATATTTCATTTCTAATCTCATTCGCCTTGACGTGGTGGAAATGCTTGAGTATTACAGTGATTCACAACGCTATGGTAATGGGTAATTTTTACCTGGTAGCTTCAAGCATATTACAAAGATTTGTGATGAGTAGTCAGACTAATTGAATGAGGCATTCAGTAGGAGTGGTGACCACTGAAATATTAGCCAAGAAAACCCAACTATGCAATTACAACCAAACAACACCAGGGTTAAAGTCCCTGAATATAATATATCGGATGTTAGAGAGATTTCAACAACAACAAATCAGTTTGACGGTTTATCTCCAAACCCGGAAGGAAGGGATAGACTCGATATCAATGACATTCCGATAAAACTGCTCAGCTGCAAGCAGTATATAAATATAGCAACAATGAACGTCAGAACATTAAGAAAAACAACAAAAAGACAAGAAATAGCAGAATTGGCATCTAAATTTCAGATTAGTATACTTGGTTTAATCGATCATAAAATTGTACACGACGATGATGAAACAAAGATTGAAAAATATGGTGAATATACCATGATTACAACATCAGCTTGGAGAAACAAGAATAATGCCTCATCCGGAGGAATCGGTTTATTATTGAACACAACTAGTTTAAACTCACTTACAACAATAGTCAAATGGAATAATCGTATTTTAATCGTTAACTTTCATGGAAATCCTAAGTCTACAATTATCATACATTACTCGCCCTGTGAAGGAAGTGAATATGCTCAAGGACACTACGATGAACTTACGAAAGCAACTGTCTCTATACCTAAACACAATTTTCTAATCGTTATGGGAGATTGCAATGCTCATTTTGCCACATCTAGTGAAACCATCCATTCTTATCATGATAAAATAAATTTAAATGGACAACTTTGTAAAGACTTTGCACAAGAAACTGATCTATTAATAACCAATACTCACTATAAAAAGAGAAAAGGAAAACTATGGACATTTATGTCAGATTGTACCGGAAATAAGACTCAAGTTGATTATATAATGATACGTACAAAATGGAGAAATAGTTCTATAAACTGTGAAGCATATAATAGTTTTAGCAGTATAGGTTCTGATCATAGAATTCTGAATTCCAAAATTAAATTAAGTTTTAGATCACAAAAGAAGAAAAATTCAATACCAATGTATAACTGGTCAGTACTTAAGAATAAAAACATAGCTACAGAATATAGTGACATAGTTACAAAGATATATAACCAACTTAATATTTCCAATGAAGATGAAATTAAAGACATATCTTTAACATATGAAAATTTTATTCTTGCAAATCAAGAAGCATGTAAATCTCTATTACCAAAGAAGCGAAAACTTGATAAAAATCCATCTCGACATCCAGATATTGCAATACCTCGTGATAATGTAAATGAAGCTTATAAAAAGTATGTATTATCAAATACAGAAGAAAAGTATGAAATGTTTCAAGAAACCAAGAGAAAACTACAGGAAGCATATGATAAGATAGAAAGTGATTACCTCGAGAAAACAGTTTATGATATTGAAAATTCGAATAAATTAAGACAACATGCCAAATGTTGGCAACTAATCAATGATATAACTGGTCGTAAAACTACCAAAAAAGGAATAATTAAAGCCAGTAATAACGAAGATAGAATCAATAAATGGTTTACTCATTTTAAAAATTTACTCGGCAATAATAATTCTGAAGAAGAAATTGATGATTTTGAACCAGAAATTGTAATTAAACATACAGAAATATTTACCAACGCTTTTACAAAAGACGAATATCTAATGGTAAAGAATAATCTAGTAGATGGAAAAACAGTAGGACCTGATGGTGTTGCATCTGAAGCTTTCAAATACTGTAAATTTGACGATATCCTTCTAGAATATGCAAATAAAATTTTACTTGAAAAGCAAAAAACTATTCAATGGTCTACTTGTCAAATAATGCCAATACCAAAATCAGGTAATCTTAATAAAGTCGACAATTATAGAGGAATTGCTATATCTGTTATTGCTCTAAAAATAACTAATAAAATGATACTTAATAGAATTCAGCCAATTATAGATCCCCTTCTCCGGCATAACCAAAATGGTTTCCGTCCCGGAAGATCAACTACTACCCATATACTAGCACTGCGAAGATTAATAGAAGGTATCAAAGAAACGAATCTAAAAGCAATCATTACTTTTGTTGACTTTAAGAAAGCTTTCGATACTATAAATAGAAATAATATGTTCAAAATACTCTTGGCTTACGGAATCCCCACTATTATCGTAGAAGCAATAGAAACATTATACAAAGGAACCAAAGCGAAAGTACTAACACCTGATGGAGAAACCAAATCGTTTAATATAACTACTGGAGTTCTACAAGGCGATACGTTGGCCTCTTTCTGTTTATAATAGTGCTTGACTATGTAATGCGAATGGCTGTGAAAGGAAAACAGTTAGATCTTGGTTTTGAACTAACTAGGAAACAGAGTCGTAGGGTACCAGCAAAAGTGATTACAGATCTAAGCTATGCAGATGATATTGCTTTAATATCACAAGATATTGAGCAGGCTCAAGAATTACTATCAAATGTAGAAACCCAAGCTTTAAAATTAGGTTTAAAAATAAACTCAAGAAAAACTGAAATAATGGCTTTTTCTCAAAGTGAACCAATAAATATCCACTCATTACTAAATGAAGATATTAAAGTAGTAAATAACTTTAAATACTTGGGTGCATGGATGAGTAGCTCATCAAAAGACTTTGAGATCCGAAAGGCACTAGCTTGGCAGGCATGTCACAAGTTGAAAAAACTCTGGAATTCCAAGTTAAAAAGAAAACTAAAGATTAGGACTTTTCAAGCCACTATTGAAAGTATCCTACTATATGGCAGTGAGACTTGGACGATCGACAAATCACTTGAACGGAGAATAAATGGATGCTATACAAGGTTATTAAGAATGATTCTGAATGTATCATGGAGAGACCATATAACAAATGTTGAACTCTATAAAGAACTACCAAAAATTACCGATGTTATAACTACTCGTCGTCTGCGAATAGCAGGTCACTGCATCCGTCACGACGATGAAGTAGCTCATGATCTGATTTTATGGCAACCAACGTCTGGAAAAAGCAACAGAGGAAGAAAAGCTGTGACGTACATTGATAATTTAAAAAAAGATACTGGACTAGATGATGTGAATGAAATACGTAATGTTATGATGATTCGTGATGATTGGAAGAAAATTGTAAAGAAGGGTCGAACGGGAGTTCGACATAAGTAAGTAAGTAAGTATATATATAATTGTAAAATTAAATTATATATATCTTAATTAATTATTATGATATAGAATGTTGTTAAATTTAATTATAATTCAAAAATAGGTAGCGTATACTCTTATATGTATATATGCAATACACGTTTGACATGCATGTCATAGATACATATGAAACAATAACATAGTTGACAACATTACATAATGGCAGACAGTTATGTCCATGTATATATGGATATATAAGGATATATATATATATATATATATATATATATAGTCATGAATATATACATACATGTATTTCCTACAGCTATAGAAGTGAAATCATAATGTACAAAAATTGAAGAAAAATATTCGCCTATGAGCGATAATATATATATATATATATATATATATATTACACGATTATGTGTTCAAGATGTAATCAGTATTATTATAGTGAAACAGGGAGCGATAATGCCTTCATTAAGTAGCTTTATAGTAAGAAAGATTCACATCTATACACTTATAATTAACGAAATATGAACAATATATATCTATATTTCAATCTTGGGGTTTTACTATTTCTATAAATAAATATATATATATATATATATATATATATATATATATTATAATTATAACATGCTGATATTTCTATAACTTTGATTGGATAATACATAACACGTGACTATATAGTCGTGTAAATTATTAGTATAAAATCACTGAAAAATTATTATTATAGTAAAATATATAAATATATTTATTATACTTATATTAATATTCGTGTACAGGTTGGTAAATTAGATACCTATTAGCTATATATTCAATATTTTATTAAATATAAATATATAACGTTTATTATATTACATAATAAATAACAAAATATAAACTAATAACCTACACTCATATATTAATTAAAGCGAGTATATGTTATTCATAACATTTATTTGTAATATATTATGGAAAATATTTTCTAACCAACAATTAATTTTAATATAATTACATCTTTCCAATTATATACGTAGATATATAATTTCGTATATATTAAAACATATTAATAAAACGTTATTTCAGACCAATATATTAATAATACATTATATAATGTCATAATTGAAATGTCTTGTATCTGTTATTCACACGGGTTAATTTCACTAATTGTTTGTCTCGCCACGTGGTTTTAGCAGGTACATGCTACGCTCGCCTATATACCCGGATGTACATTTATGTCACGTGGTAGCATTTCATTTCTAACATTTGATCCAATATCTGAAATATTGTCGGCATTTTTAAGTTGATTTTAAACACTTTGAATGTTCTAGTTGTCATCAATAAACATCACATTTCATAGCAATAGAAACATAACTCCAAATGGTGTATATCACAAATAATAACCATAATAATATTAGACTATCACGGTTAACGTCGCAGTATTTTTTAAAATAAGTTATCTTATATATATATATACATTAATAATTTGAACAGGTTATTACATTGCTACGTTGAGTTCATCTCATCTAGACAATAGCCTACACAATGAGGATGCTGGCATTGCTGACATGCCTGCTACTGGTAGAGGTCCTGTACGCCGCAGAATGTTCGTATGCCATACACACAGAGTGTACAATAAGCATTATTATTTAACAATATATATATATATATATTAATGTGTATTAATAAATAACAAATATTATAATTATTCTATTTTATATTTAATAGTTGACGATTTAACATGCTATTGTTAACATTATATTGTTATTGTCTTATGTAGGCTATGTCCTAGTTATTTCCTTATGTACTAGTCATGTAGTCCTATTTACCTAATTCAATAATTTAAATTATAGAGCATCAATTTATAAATCTAGGCACCTTCCCTTGAAATGATTAGATAACATCGGGTAGCTATGTAGAATATATCTCACTGAGGTGGCGATTTTGTATCGTCATATAAGTTAATTATAATGATATCTTCTATCTATAAATTAGCTTTCTTATAGTATATATAATATATACATATATATATATATATATATATATATATATATATATATATATATATATATATATATATAAATAGATGACTGGTACTGTATAAATGTATAAAGTACCTGTCATCTATTTATATATATATATACGCGTTGTTATATATATATAATAATATATATATAATAACCAAAGATTTTCCGAAGGATGCTTCGCAAAATCTTTGTAATAACTATACAAATATATATAAGACGTTCACACGGCTTACAGTTACGTGCACGGACACTCAGACTGAGATCGTAAGCCGGTGGCAATTCGCTGACGACGACACTGACACCTGCGACAAGTTGATCGGCAGAATAGCCGACGTCTACAACGCCGTCTACCTGGAAGACTGTCGTCTGGCTCTGAACCTTGCCGAATTGCCTCACCAGGTGGAGAACACGAACGTCTACCAGTGTTTCACGCTGGCCAACGGAACCCTCAAGTACAGAGCTAACGTGTGCTGTAAAGGTTGGTCGAGTGTATCGCACGCTAGATGGCGTGCGCTGTACGACGTACAGTGTATACACTATACGTATACTTATATTTATATAAATATACTTACTTTATATATATATACTTAATATACTATAAGTATACTTACATTTGCGATTAGGATTATAAATTTTATACGGCGTATGGAAAAAATAATTACCGAGAAAAAATAAAATACGATCAATTTTCGATGCGAACCTCGCGATAATGTAATAACTTGTATGTATTAATAGCCTAGGTTAATAGGGTATAACCTATAGGTTAATAGGGTATACCAGTGTAACGCGGACCGGTTTGTTTACTTTGAAGCGAGTTTCGATTATCTTATAAGATAATAGTGGTATTCAGCCATCTAAACAACCATCTATTGAATGAAGTCGCTTTTTCAGGTGTAAATAAATAATGTGTGACATAATGTGTGACATAATAAATTATAACGTATAGTATGTACGTATAGTATATTAATTATATACTGATAGTAGGATATGAATAATAACTCATGATAATATATACATTATAATTAATTCGGTATTCGATGGTGATGGTGGTAGTGATATGGTATTTATTACGACTATCTGCTTCTATAAGTAAACACGTAGGCAAAACAGCATAACAATTATCGCTGTCGACGAAAAAAATGTATTATTGATAATAAATATGTTTTCGTGGATACTAGTAATTGTTATAAAAATACAAAATGTAATAAAATCATAAATCCTACATATTCAATATGATATTGAATACGATATAGAATATCATACCGTAATTATATGATATGATAATAATAGGCCATGGTAGAGATTATGATATTTAATATGGTATTGACTCAATACTATTGAGTAAGCTTATTCGTAGGTGTAGGACCTATAGGTATATGCCTACAGTTTATACACTGTAAGTATATGCGTAGGTATAAGACTATTATCGAATTAGTTCAAGTAATATTAATATGTATAAACTTGTTCCTTGATGGAGTCCCTAACTAGGGCGCGGTGGGGCTATAGCCTCCTAATACCTCCTATAACCCCTGGACCGATGTTATAGGAGGTCTTGCTATACTTTTATAAACGCAATATTTATGTAATAATATAGGTCAACCTAACCTAATGTTTACATAAATACATTATTATATTAGGATACATAATAATATTACCCAGCAAATAGTAAGATCAGCATAATAGCAGCATAACAGCATATGATATAGCTACAATGTAACAATTTGAGGCTATAATATATGATGTTATGCTGTTATTATGCTGCTCTTACTGTTAGCTGGGTACATTATAATATCGTGTTGCTATACAAAAATATGTAGTAAAGATATAGTAGGTAGGTATATTATATCCTAATATACTATAACCTTAGGTTATTAACCGATCATATTAATTATAATAATATGAAAGATTAAATTATAAATATAGGTAATTAGGTAAATTATAAATATAGCCTACTCCATGGAGAACGAAGTGATGTCACTTCGTTCTCTATAGCCTAATCATTCCTACTCTTGCATTTATTAGTGATAATACCATTCACATTTATAACAAAATAGGTTAATATATGGATATGATATAATGTATTATTTCGGGATCATATTGGGATCATATAGGATATTACAAAATCCCTTGATATTTGGGCTTTGATATTACTGAAATTTTAATTTAATTTATAATAAAATCTGAAATACATGAACATTTGTATATAAACAAATAAAATAATCCAATATAAAAATGGCGACATGATGTTTCCTTAAAATTCATTATACTATCAAAAACTTTTCGAAGTTTCGCAAAATCTTTGATAATATTCAAACACAAATTTTTAAATATTATAATTTGTAAACAATATTACATTATTACCTAGATAATTAGGTGTTATATTAATTTCAGAATATTTCTGAATACTTTTAGGTAAGTATGTACATAACTACAATTTATATATACTATTCGTTAACACTTAATTTACGGATAATTTTTAAATACAACAGTATGCATGATATCAACCCCATATAAATATTTATTTAAATTTATTTAATAATTTAAAATATTTTGAAATTAAAATTAAATTTATTATATAATAATTTATTATAATTATATTAACGTAATCATCAGATGTTGCCTTATTTATTAATGTATAATTATTATAATAAGATTTATAATAATTATACATTATTAAATAAGGCAACGTCTGATCAGACGTTGATGCTGTACTAATTCGTATTGTTCAGGGCCCCTGACTCAGGGGTATTAGCGAATAGAAACTACAACGATATAAGCATTAATCAACGTCACGAATTAAGTCATACATTACATTCAATTTCAGTCATAATGAAACTAATAAATTATTGTTTATATTAAATTATTGAATCAATATAATATTGTGTTACACTGTAAGTTACAGTGAATTTAACACTGAAATGGTTATAAGTTATAACTTATAACTTATGCATCTTCAACATAATCTTGTACTAGTTACAATATAATTTTCATAAAATTATCATTTAAATATATCCATGTAATCTAATAAGTCGTAAGCTAAATACAATTCGTTGATTTGCGCGCCGATGCTCCCACACATTAATCATATGTATATTATTTTAAAATCTGTAATATTCTTTACATTATTGGGCTTATACTGTAGGGTTTATATTATATCTGTACATGCACTGTATTCATATATGCCCTAATTATTAGTATTTCACTACTTTATAGATATATATATATATATATATATCTATATATATATATATTCATTACTCTGGTGACGCATTCGTTAGGTTAATGGCGTGCATTACGTAACCGCGTGACACCTGTCAATCACAGGAACCATATCGAGGAGCTGTTACACTTGCGATGACGTTGAGAATCAGAAAGACCCCAACACCGGACTATGGCACTCCGATCAGTGCAACTACTTCCCGGGCGACATCACTGTGTGCGCAGCAGGAGAGGTCAGTGTGATACGAACGGGCTGGCGAACACCCACACAAACTTTGAATTTAGTGTGTGGGTTTTTAGTTTTTTACTCAATTTTTAACAAATTAATTTCATATATTCACATATTTGATTTTTAATTTTAATGTTATATGATTTATTATAGTATGACTTGTTAATATATTACATTAATATAGGAATAATTATAACTTTTAATAACAAATTATTTATTAAAATTGATAATAAAAAATTATAACATAATAATCTCCTCAAAACATTTTACATAAAACTAATTGGCAAACAAACAAACCCAAACCAGTATAATTATTACAACCCATAACTGTATAATTTGTATATAAATATATATATAATTGTTAATTTTTTTAAATAATTAATAATAAATATAAGATTAATATATTTAACAAATTAACGTATTTTTTTAAGAACTATCACTTTATTGGATTAAAAGTTATTTATTTCTATATAAATTATCATTTACTTCTACTACCCTAACTCTTGTAGAATCACCACTATACATCTACGCCAACCACTTAACTATCATACCACCTCTAGTAGCATTACAACTACACATCTAACCACTGCGTTGACCGCCACACAGGTATGTCAGACCACGTACACCTACGGAACGTACGGCGACCTTACGCTGAGTGTAAAGCGCTGGCTGACAACAACCTGCTGACCTGTAACTACAACCTGGAGCCCAGCTGCACGTACTGTTGCAACGGCACGCTGTGTAACAACGATATTCCCATACTCGATATTAGTTAGTAGGGCGCGTGTACGGCGTGTAAGGGTAATTATCTCGATAAGCTCTGCTTCTATAATATACAGAATGGTAAAAACCTAACTCTGATTATAATAATAATAATAATATAGTCTATGTAGAAAGAAATGATGCGTATTAAAAGAAAATATTAGAATCATTAGAATAATTAGAATAATTATATATATATAAGTTTATATATTGTATATAGTATTTGTTCATATTATGTGTATGAAGTGTCTATAAATGAAAACCCACAAATCATCATACGTATAATCACACAAACAGAGCCGGTGTCTACTAATCCTTGCGACAACGTGAGATGCTACAACAAGGGAGTCTGCGTGGATGATGAAACTGACGAGAACGGCTGGAGATGCGATTGCGCGCCCGGTACATCCGGTAAACTCTGCAAGACTAGTTAGTGCGCAGAAGTAACTTTACATTATATTTATTATTTCCTAACCAAACCTTAGGTACTATTGTTATTTCTCCTACTTACCTAAATGATAATAATATTGTATATTAATTAATAATTGAATATATAATAATTAGATTTTAACTTTGAGAATTTCATACGATTAATGCCGATTAAATTTATTATTAAGTTAAATATTTATATAAAAATGATAACGATAATATAAATTTATAATCAACAATTCGCTATTAAATAAAATAATGTTTGGACGATGCATAATATATAATTGATTTTAATTTTTATGGTGAAACTTAATTCGGAATTCATTTTTCTGATTTAAGAAATACTATTGCAAAGTCTTAATATAACCTATGATAGAATATGTATTTTGTGAGCATTTTATTTTACACTTAAAGATTTTATCCTATTGTATTATGGTCTAGTAGTATATATTTGAATTTGATAGGTAAATCAGTGCAAAAAATCGTTTTTAAATTAATGATTTCAATATAATATATTAAATTCATAATATAATTGTATATACATTATATTATATAGAATTTCGATATGAGTATTATAGAAAATTATCTTTCAATTCTAACCAAATCTATAAATAAAGTTGTATTTTCAATAACAAATGTATAGAGAAATTCAAATTTAAAAAGATTTTTTTAAAGAAATTTGAAAATAAATAAATATCCCTAGTACATTTGGAAATACTACAAAGTATCTATTTCGGAATACAAAAAGTTACTATTCAGTACTTCAGAACGAGTAATTACGCGAATTATTATTTATTTCACTTCGTCCTATCGAATATAGCGCGATACATTCACGCGTCACGCTATACGCTAAACTAACTATCGCGTATTTCCTTCAGCTCTCTGCCACACCGCAACCTGTCTGAACTCCGGTTACTGCAGGAGGATCCTGACCGAGCCCTACTTCGAGTGCCACTGCCGTATCACGTGGTACGGAGTTAATTGCGGCGATGGTTAGTTACTCATCGTACAATGTGTGTGTGTGTGTGTGTGTGTGTGTGTGTGTGTATGTGTGTGTGTGTGTGTGTGTGTGTTTGTGTGTATGTGTGTGTGTGATGATGAAATAAGGTTTATTAGGCACCGTTACAAAGTGATGACAATCCTCGTAAGTGCACATAATATATACATATATATATATATATATATATATATATATATATATATATATATGAATTTCTTTTAGGGGATTTCTATTATACTTATTTTTATATATTTTAATTATGTTATAGAATTTATTATGCGTGTATATATTAAATATACATTACGTGTTGATAATAATCTGAACATTTATAATGAAATCTACGACATATTTAAGAAATTGGTATCATACGTGTCAGAATATGACAGCGTATTTGACGGTCTATATCAGTATATCATAATGTATGTCAGTGTGTGCGTTAGTTAGTATACGATGATAGGATTGTTATCAAAAGGCTGTACTATCGACGGATTATATTACATAATATTATACATAACGTTATACATTGTTACATAACATTATACATTGTTTCATCTTTGTACAGCCTATGAACTCTGCGCGAGTGAATTCGACGGTTTCTGCAAGAATGGCGGTGTATGTTACGACCAGCTGGAATTCGGAAAGAGATGTTTATGCCCCGAGGGATTCAATGGAAAATATTGCGAATTAATAAGTTTGTATAATAACTTAAAGGGTGTCTATAAATATATAATTCTAAATCAATAATGTTAATACATTTATTTATTTTGTATTAATAGTTTTGTCTCCTTTTTTATGTCATTTTGAATATCTATTTTCTATATTCAATAAATTATATTATAATTATTACATATATACAATTTAAGAGGATTCGTAAATAACGATAAAAGAGTAAATGGTTTATATCTTGATACTTAACTATGTGACATATATGCGCGGTTGATTATCGATGAAATAATACTATTGTGCAGGTCCGATACCCTGTGCTGATGCACGTAACAGTAAGATCATGTTCGAGGGCCAAATCACAAACAAAGATTGCACCGAGAGAATGGATACTACCACGAAAATAAGTCACACGTACTTCAAAAATGCGTGCAAAAAGTTAGTACTATTATGTAATATCTTCATTCGATTCATTGTAATTTGAATAATAATCGATAATCATAATATATGTTTTATTCATTAAAAAAAATACAAATTATCCACTTATGATATCGTTAATTCAACTTCTAAGGAGAATGGCGAACGAATACGGAAGTGACATGTTCATCGAAGGAACCCATGGCCATGTTGACGAACTCGACTCGATGTCGCTGTACGAATGTGCCAAGGGTAATGAATATACCTGGTACAAGTACCAGTTGTGTTGTCCAGGTTTAGTTGCGCTTATAGTTATTGCGCCTTTAGTATAGCGTAGCATTCCGTAATACGTAGGTTTTATTATTATTATTATTATTTAAAAAAATGCATACGAAAAATATGAATTAAATTTAAATAAGTTAAATAAAGATTTAATTATTATTTAAAGATTACTATATAATGATCTTTTTCATAATTTTATCGTATCATTTCATTTCATTTGAATTTAATTTAAATTAATACATATATATATATATATTAAATAATATAAATATAATTACTATGTAATATACGAATAGCTTGTTACTCGTCGCCGTGTCAGAACAACGGCTGGTGTATCGCTGCTGAAAATGATTACGTGTGCAAATGTAGATTTGGATTCGAAGGACGTAACTGCGAACATGGTTAGTCGAATTATTGTTATTACTAGTGTTACATACATATATATATATATATATATATATATATTCGGCTTTGAAGGGACATTAGAGCCATATACGGTTATAAGTGAAAACTTCAACTTAAAATAACAACTATATATATATATATATATATTATAATAAGAACGAATCGTATAACAAATATCATAACTATAAAACAAACGCGGCGGCGCAGAGGTGAAGATCTGCTACGTGTCCGGCGACCCGCACTACAAAACCTTCGACGGCGAGATGATTCACTTCCAGGGAATGTGCACCTACGACATGGCCTCCCCGCTAATGGCATACCCCGATCTGGAGTACTTCAACGTGTACACGCGTAACGAACACCGCTACGGCACCACCAACGTCGCCTATCCACTGTACGTCGAAGTCAGGGTGTACGGTCACGTGATACGCATCGGTCGAAATAAAGTCGTCACGGTTAATACCGCGCACGCGCGTGTGCCTATTTTATATTGTAAAGGTTTATCGACTCGCTGATTGACGTTTATAGGTAATTTTATAGTTATTATTTATAAATATACGATATCGAAAAATCGTTCTCGTATATAACGTAGACGATACTTTACGGCGCGCGTATTTAACGCTAGATACGACTATACGATCTATCTATCTATACTTTCTGAAATATATGTAAAGAATTCGGACGGGGTGAATGTATTGGTCATACTTATTTAGATATCGAGTTAACACGACGTGTTTGACGCTCGCTACCGGTATCTATCTATAGCATCGTGCAGCGTTGCATGCATCGTGCTGCGTTGCATGCATCGTGCTGCGTTGCATGCGTCGACACGATTCAGACCGCGCGTCATGCAATAATTATCGCAACATATAGTTCAGTTCGTTATACATAGATAATATAGTATTCTTATATAGTACAATATGGAATGTAACATTTTCGATCGTAAACAATCGCCAGGTGGACGGCGACATAGTACACCCGGACGTGTTCCTATCGGGTGTGTCGATCGTCAACAACGGACGGTTCGTACGGGTCGAAACCGACTTCGGCCTGATCGTGGAGAGCGACGGAAGCTGGACAAGCACCGTGCGCATCCCGTCCACGTACGAAGATAAGATGACAGGTCTGTGCCAGAACGCCGACGGAGATGTAGACGACGACCTCAGTCTGAAGAACGGGACGGACGTCAGCGGCACGCCCAACAAGTTCTCGTTGATTGGTAACAGTATGAAAGTGGACGACCCCGAACAACCCGGGTTATTACACGCTAGCGTTTGAGTAGTTAGGTTTTACTTTTCGATATTTATCAGCAATTTATCGTTCTCTATATGATTGATTATATTTATAATTGTATTCCTATATTTTACTAATCTTTATTTTATATATTTTTAATAGAACGATAAATATAATCATTTTTCGTTTATAAATATTGTTGAGATTATTTACAAAGGATAAAATAATATTCAAGTTATCATTACTAACCTCTTAACCAATCAAATAAACGTATGAATTTAAATGATTACTAACGCCATTAGATTGACTACGAAATAACAAAAGTATTTGAAATCACGTTAAAATCACGTATACAAAATATGTCGTAAACATTAAGACACGACCTCAAAGCTCCTATCTCACCTCATCGCGTATTAACACGTGATATCTCCACCAATCAGATGCACCGGAACCATCGACCCCGACCCCGTAGAGTGCATAGAACCCATGCTATCGCAAGTAGACACTAACAAATACTGCGGCTATTTAATGGATACCGAAGGACCTTTCGCTACCTGTGTAAACTCTATCCGTTAGCTGCTATTTCCCTCGGCTACATACAGTACAATAATCATTGATATATCGCTAATATTTTTGTTAATTATATATTACTATAACGTTCAATAATTTCTGATTATTATAATTCATTATTTGCATTATATACGATCTCGCATTCACAGCCATTCACAACCATACATTCACAACCATTCATTCACAACCATTCACAACCATACATTCACAGCCGACACCGCCCGTAAATACTTTGAGAATTGCCACTTCGACGTGTGCGCCAACCAGAACGATGCGGTGATCGCCAAGTTATCCTCATGCAGTACGATGGAAGCCTTCGCTAACGAATGCCTCAACATCGGCTTCCAGATAGACTGGAGAACTGCGGCCGAATGCCGTTAGTATTCGAGAAACACATGCATCGTATAATGGTTTCAGATCGCGTGAATGTAAATATATATGTATACATATATTTTTATATATATAATAATAATAATGTAGTGCTTAGAGTTTAAAAGTTAATGTATCGCTCTATGGATATCGCAAGAAAAAAGAATTGATTCATAATATGTTCCTTTCATAAATGAACGCGTGACACTAATATAATAATACAAATAATAATAATATTTATTAGAAGAATTTGTTGTTAGATTTCTAGTTTATTTATAGTAGTAATATGATTGTTCTTCCTAGAGGACTTAACGATAATACATCATACTTTCTGTAATTGTCGCCTGTCGATACATCTACATACGTACATACACATACATATACACATAAACATACGCATATACACATACGTACATACACACATATATACATACGTACATATACACATACGTACATACACATACCTTACGCACCGCCAGCTCTGGAATGCGACGCCACACAGATCTACACGTCGCTGGGTATCCCGTGCTACGCTACCTGCGGCCGACCCGACAACCCCGAACAGTGCGGCTATCACGACACGGAGATCTGCCAGTGCGTGGACCCCCTGCACGTGCTGATCGAGGGCGTGTGCAAGCCGGCGGGGGAGTGCGGCTGTACCGACGGCTTCGGACATCACGAGGTGGGTGCGGGGCGGGGCGGGGGGCTTCCATGTAGGGGTGTAGGCTTTGATGTGTACGGCACGCTTACCATTACGTTTTATACGACGCGATGATGCGCTAGTAGATGTGGTGATGTGTTTTTGTAGAAGGAAATAAAATTAACGAAATGAATGCCGTAAATTATATAAAATATTAAATCAATCATATTTTAGATACCGTTTGATTATTCAAAATACCTACCAATTATACTTATATATATATATATATAATATGGCATAGATTATCTGTAGCTATAATGAAACTAAATAAATGTACTTTGTTTTCTAGGTTTACTATTATATTTTTAATTCTAAAAATTAAAATGATATATATAAATCATTATTATGTCAACTACATACGAAATTTAATATATACATATAACTGAATTGAGATACATCGGAATGCTATACAATATACTAGTACACACATCGAACTAGTTATTATCTTAAACCTCGAACCATTCGCGTACATTCGCCAGAGATCTAACACGCGATCGTTTCATTGCGTCTACAGATCGGAGACACGTGGGACAACGCGGCGTGTACGGAGGAGTACAGTTGCGCGGTGTGCACCGATTGCACGCGGCCCGTCGGCGAGATACTGACGGTAACGCGGCCGTGCCCCAGCCCCAAGGTGTGCGCTAGCGTGGGCGCCTATCAGCGGTGCGTGGACGTGGACGAGTGCGCTTCGTCCCCTTGCCGCGAGGGCGCCACCTGCGTGGACGGAGAGTCTTCGTTCGAGTGCGTCTGCGCGCTCGGCTACACCGGACCGCTGTGCATGATCGGTTAGTCGCCCTGACTCGTATCCATAACATTGTTATTAATCAATAACGATAACGATAACGTTGTTATTAATCAATAACTATATCGATAAATCAACATCCCGCTATTTCGTTTATTTACGTTCATCGTAGACTATGATTATTATTTTATTTGTTCGTATTTTTAATTTCGCGTTGGAGCGTATTTTAACGAGCGGATCCGCGCTCGTGACTACCTTCGTCACCGTAACGATTAATAACATAATTAATACGATATTTACACGGCACTCGATGGCATATTTATTTACGTACGCCTTTTTATTTCCGATTCTATATCCGTACCGTCGATCGTGATAACGTCGTATCGCATTACACAATTAACGCGCTCCCATCGTTGTCGCAGATATTCAGGAGTGCGTACTCGACAATAAATGCGAAAACCTCGCCACTTGCGTAGACGGACTCGGGTATTCCACTTGCACCTGTCCCCCGGGCTACAGCGGAGAGTTCTGCGAGATAGGTTCGCGATGGCGCGGTGATTCACCAGTTCAGCGCGTGTTGCGTCGAGTTATGAGTCATCGCTGTATAGCGTTTCAATCTAACGTCATCTTTAAGAATTCCTATTCCTAATATTTCTATCTTGTAATTTACGGTTTATAATATATTATAATAATAATAATTATGATGATGATAATGATAATAATGATAATGATAATATATTAATAACGATAATGATAATATATTAATAATAATAAAATTGATATTTTATTATATTAAAGATATCAATGAATGTCTAACTCATCAATGTGTCAACCACGGTTCGTGTGTTGATGGAATTGACGAATACACATGTTACTGCATATCTGGATATGACGGAAAATATTGCCAAAATGGTGAGTAAACATATATATATATATATGATTATTGTAACTAAAAGTCACTATATCATATACATATGCATTATAAAAAATATTTTATTAATCAAAAATATATTTACATATTTTCTTCAAAATATTTTATCAGATAATAATTTTTTAAATATACCATATTATTTACAATATTACGTATACAATTTGAAAATTAGTAGTCTACAATGCCTAAAAAATATGTGAATCATTCAAAAAACATTTTTAAATATAATCTCTTGTTATATTAATTTGTTTATCTGTAATTTTAATTTGTGTATACAAAGTTATCACTATACGCAATTCATGTGGCATTAAATTAATATGAAAGTATTTCTCAAATACTTTTTATAAATATGACACCATTACATTACATAATAAATATTTAATTATAAATAATTTTGCTATATATATAAATATTATTAATTTTGTAATTATAAAAAATGATATATTATCATTATAACTGTATGTGTAGCTTGAGCTACATTTCTTTTCCTACTGCTTGTGTGTCTGACTGATCAGTTGGCTAAGGCATCAGACACACAAGCACTATTCAACTTATAAAATTCTAAAATATTAGATATATATACATTAAATTATGACGATTATTAAATTTAATTAATTTTATTTTAAATTACTATTATAATTTATTTAAATGATATAGTTTTAAAAGTGTGTATTTTATAGTTATATTATACATACAAAATAATCTATATATCATTTTTTAAAAATATTTAATATTTTAAAAATATTATATAAAAAAATGTGAAACACAATTTTTTTTCTCAATTTAGAGGTCCCTTAATAATTCATATTTGACTAAATATTTTATTTCCATATACAATAAAGAAGATTTAATAATAATAAATTAACCTAATTATTAATACATATTTAATAATAATATTTTATTAAATTGTATATAAAAATAATATTTAAAATATGATTAATAATATAATGACAAAGAATGAGTTATTATTAATAATATGTTAAATCCCTGTATTCATAATATTTAAATAATAAAGTTATACTGTGGTTTGTAATATTTGTTATCATATTTTAGGTATTTATAATTTTAATTTTTAATAAAAAACTAATTATTTAATTAATGAAAATAAATTAAATCTTTTAATATTTGTAATATATATGTTTTATTAAATATATATTAATATAAGTATTTTGTGTATATATTAATATTAAATTGTATATTTTATATTAATAATATTTAAAATATGGGTGATACATTATCATTGATAATATAATATTTGTCAATAATGAATAATTATTATTAATACTATGTTAACTACTATTCATTTATAATATATAAAATTATAAATTATAAATTATTGCAATATTACTTATAGTAGTAATCATATATATATATATATATATATATATATATATATATATATATATATATATATATTAATTTGATTTGATTTATATTATTCTGATTTAGAAGTCATTTTTAGAATGTAATTTCAAAATGATTATAATAAAAATTAAAATAATTACCAAATAATCATAAATAAACTTAAACCCGGAATTGAACTATGTTTTTTTAGAGACCAACTCCCATTAAAATTTCTTGTATCCCAGAATTAAAATCGAAAATTGAGTGTGAGTAAAATCACTAATGTATTCTATTATAAGAAAGATGCATTCTAAATGTTTTCGCAACGTAATTAATATGTACCCCTGCCATAGCTAGCAGTAGTATCGAAATCACTGAAATAGATTTAGATTTGACACGTTGTTTATTCAACATTGTTTTAATTGCTCTATTAAACACATGCAATATAAATTAGCTTTTACTCTCCACATAGATATGAATAGCATTTAAAACCAATAAATTCTATTGCTTTGTTATATATTAGTAATGAACACTTAGTTTTCATCATATGAATATTGCTTTAAAACCATTTTTTTTGATAAAAGTTAATAATTAGATATAAACGACACATTATAAACGACACATTTTTCCGTAATTACAGGTGGGGCTGTTTATGTTTGTATACAAAATCGAATTAAAAAATCACATATATTTAAAAGAAAGCGAATTATATATTGTAAATTTGAATTTTTCAATTAATATTTTAAATTCATGTTATAAATGAAAATATTAAAATTAAATAAATTATTATACTGAGTTTAATATTGTATATATATATATATTTGGCATTTTAATATATTAATATATCTATATTATTAACTAAATTAGAAGAATTATTTTTTTTAAATGTTTTGGTTATGATAAAAACATTAATATAAAAATTCTATTAATATATACACTCAATTTATTAATATTTTAAAATATATCATAAATACATTTTTACTTTTTTTAAATATTATTAAATATATATATATAATACAATAATTAATATAAATGATAATACTATATAAATAATATACATATTTATATATATATATAATAATACAACTGCAACGCAACATTTTAGATATAAACGAATGCGAAAACGATCCTTGTTTCAACGGAGCAACGTGTGAAGATAAAGTTGCACATTTTTTCTGTAACTGCGATTTCGGATACGAAGGACAGACCTGCGAAAGAGGCGAGTGTTACATAACACTAGTGACCTTATAACCTTTAGTGACCTTATAACCTTTAGTGAGCGTATAGCCTTTAGTGACCCTATAGCCTTTAATGACCTTATAGCATTTAGTGACCTTATAGCCTTTAGTGACCTTACAGCCTTTAGTGACCATAGCCTTTAGTGACTATAGCCTTTAGTTACCCTATAGCTTTTAGTGACCTTACAGGTGATCCCTTAGGCGACATCATTCAAATAATGTATTGATACGATTGAATGAGATTAATGCTTAATACGTAATATATATATAATACATCTGTTTTATAATATCATAATGGAGGACTTAATGGTAGTATATTGATAATAATGTTGGCACTAATCGTAGATAGTAAGTTCATAACAGTTATTTGTACTTCATTAATGAGCTATGAAACTAACTTAGTTATTGCTTAAATATGTCGTGGTTCACAAAGAAATTCTAATTTTATCTTATATGTATCACTAATTCTATTATTCTTTAATCTTTTGTATAAAATATATTACCAATCAAAATTAAAAATGAAATTTCTGCATGAAATTTCTGCACCATTTCATGATAACCATTTAACCATATTTAATCGCATCTGACAGAAATAAACTCACGAAACTACTTATCGAACCGACTAACTCTCTCTTTCCATCTCCTTACATCTATTAACCTTTTACTCCTTCATCTAATAATTTCTCATAATCTCACCTCTCTATAATCCTCTCTCTCTAGTTACCCCGCTATCTCCATCTTACCATCAATATATATATATGCGTATATATATATATATATTGCCCTCTCTCTCTCAATACCACCCTCTCTCTCGATACATCTACCCCACAGCGCGCTAACCCTCAGCCATCGCGCCCTACCTCAGAGATAAACTACTGCGAAGTGCAGCCGTGCGTGAACGGAGCGTGCCATAGGCTGACGGGCGGTTACGTGTGCACCTGCGATGCCGGCTGGACAGGCGACGACTGCGACTTAGACATAGACGAGTGCTTGAGCTTTCCGTGCCATAACGGTCAATGTAACAACGAGATCAATGGCTACACGTGCGACTGTACGGCCGGCTTCGACGGCATCAACTGTCAGAACGGTAAGTACTTTGTACGCGTCGTACTCGAATTAAACAGAATGTAACGATAACGAATGGAATAGGATAGAATAATCGCGAATATAATTGTATTGAAACAATAGAAGAAACGGTATATAATGAAATGGAATAGATTTTACCGAATTGTAGTAATTACTTTCATCTATTCGTTTCGAGATTGATTATCCTTTCTCTTTGTTAAAATAGCTTCACAATTCGATGTGATCATAATTTATTAAGTTATTAAATAAATATATATATATATATATATATAGTGAGCCTTGAATTTATTTGTCAGTATATCAAGAGTTGATAACATAGTATATATATAATAGATAATAAGTACACATATACATGCATTCTGATACACCTTCCCCGTACGGCACACAGATATAAACGAATGCTCATCGAACCCGTGCGGTGGTAACGGCGTATGCGAAGATCTTATCGCCGCTTTCCAATGCGAGTGCTCGGCCATCTATACGGGTAGACTGTGCGACGTCGATATCGACGAGTGCTCGAGCTCTCCCTGCGAACACGACGGTGACTGCGACGATCACATCAACGGGTACAGCTGCACCTGCGTCAGCGGCTACGACGGACTTCACTGCGAGAACGGTTAGCTTCACCGCACGATCGAGCTATTCGAGCATCCGATCTCGTGCTATTTACGATCGAGCTGTTATTCGAGTATGCGCTCTCGTTATCATCGGTACATATACGCGCGTATCTGTGACTACAACGAATATAGATAATAATAATAGCACTTATAACGATACGCTTATATTACGTATGAATATAGGTGCGTGTATATATATATATATGTACGATTATATGTACGATTTAATATAACGATACGAATGTATGTATTACGACGCCCGAGCTGGTGGACGTATATATTCTAAAGTCGCGCGTATCTATTCGTTACGGCCGCCTATCGATAACGACGCCTCCGCCGCAGATATCAACGATTGTATACCGAATCCTTGTTTAAACGGAGCGTCGTGCGCGGACAAAGTGGACAGCGTCGACTGCACCTGCGCGCCCGGTTACGAAGGTGCCCTGTGCGGCACCAACGTACCCGATTGCCCCGGACACATGTGCGAGAACGGCGCCACCTGCGTAGACGAAATCAACGCGTACCGATGCACGTGCGCCCCTGGCTACGACGGACCGATGTGTGCCCACGATATCGACGAATGCGACCCCGACCGATGCGAGAACGGCGCTACCTGCAACGATCTGGTGAATAGGTACACGTGTACATGCGCGCCCGGCTACGAGTTGAATCATTGCCAGCAAGGTTATTATGAATGTACTACGCGTCGACGAATCGCTTTATTCGCGCGCTCGCGTTATAATTGGCGCCGGAACGATGGTGTGTATGTAGGGGGGACTAACTAATCAAAATAAATTTGGTGGTAAAAGTGGGGGGGGACCAATACATAGGAGGTCCACCAAGATTTTAAAGTGGGGGACTATCCCCCCCGTCCCCGCCCGTTGCAGCGCCCCCTAGTTATAATGAACTCTTATGCGGGCGAATCACACACGCGTTACTCCGGTTTCAGACATCAACGACTGCGCCCTTAACCCGTGCGTGAACAACGGCGTATGCTCGGATGCTGTGAACGACTTCCAGTGTACTTGCCCTCTCGGCTGGGAGGGTAAAACTTGCTCCGATAAGGTGAACTTCTGCAAAGGGAAACCTTGCGAGAACGCCGTGAAATGTATAAGTCTGGACACCGCGTTCGAATGCGAATGTATGGCCGGCTACGACGGCACCACCTGCGATAACGGTACGTTCGATGCGATGATATCCCGTAACGAGTGTGCTTTGTGTTGAAGTAATGTTAACAACATTTACGTTTATGTAAATTACGACGTAACTTAATTTTATGTATATAGATTTCAAAAAATGTATAAATAATATGTAAATAATTTTCTTTGTAGATATAAATTGATTTTTAAAATATTCAACAAATACTTGAACTATGCATAACAATTTAGCATTTATATATAATATAATATATAGATTATGTATCTTATATATATATATATATATGCATTTATATTGGGTATCAAATTATTATTTTACTTCAAATATCTAGATATCAACGACTGCACTCCAGATCTGTGCGAGAACGGTGCTCCATGTAACGATCTCGTTAACGATTATAGTTGTGATTGTAAAGTTGGATACGAAGGAAAAAATTGCGAAATAAATATCGACGAGTGTTCCTCTAGTCCTTGTCAACATCAAGGAACTTGCGATGATGATGTGAATTCATATGAGTGTACTTGTAAGCCCGGATATATTGGTGACAATTGCGAAACAAACTTTGATGAGTGTTTAAGTAATCCGTGTTTGAACGAAGGTATTTGCACTGATTTACCAAATGGATATAGTTGCCTTTGTAAAAATGGATATGAAGGAGATCGTTGCGAAACAAGTAAGTTAATTTACGAATTTATTTTATAAACGATAATTATTTCAACCATATTTATAATTCAGATATAGATGATTGTTTAAATGATTCATGCCTAAATGGTGGAACATGTACTGATGGAGTTGCAGCTTATACGTGTGTTTGCGTTGATGGATATAGTGGTCTTAATTGCGATAATAATATCGACGAATGCTTGACAAACAACTGCGAACATGGAGGATCTTGTATAGATGGAGTTAATGGTTACACATGCAATTGTGTAGATGGATATGATGGTACATTCTGCCAGAATAGTTAGTAAAATCAACATATATTTTATTTGATTGAAAATAGAAATTGTATGAATATTATGTTATATTTATTGCATAAATCTATAGTTAATCTAATGATGTAGATATCGAAGACTGCAAGACCGGATCCTGTTTCAATGGAGCTACATGCCACGATGGCATAAATACATTTACTTGTACTTGTGTACCTGGATATACTGGCCCACGTTGCAATAAAGGTGAGAATATCATATCATTAGGTTGAAATGTTTATTTTATATTATTTACATTTTAGATGTAAAAGAGTGCAATAGTAACCCCTGCCAACACGAAGGAACTTGTAACGAACAACTAAATGGATATACTTGTACATGTAAAAATGGATATTCAGGAACTCATTGTGAAATCGGTATTTACATATATATATATATATATTAAAATATATGTTAAATATACATATATATATATATAAATTTCGATACCATTTAGCATAATTAATATATATGTGTTTATATAATACAGCGAACTATTTAATAAACTAGCTTAGCGCGAAGATTGATAACATAATAACATACGTAGATATAAACGAATGCGAAGTGAATGGAAACCCATGTGAACACGGTGCCACCTGTACTGATAACATCGGCAGTTACTCTTGTAACTGTGTTCTAGGCTATACCGGAATAGATTGCGATATCAGTTCGTATGATATTTATATTCTTAAACTATATGTTAAATATACATATATATATATTTATATATATATATATATATATCGATACTATTTAGAATTATTTATATATATATGAGTGTGTATATATGTATATATATACTAGTATAAGCTTATATTAATACATTTATAACTATCATTATTACAATAATAATTAAATTATAATTGTATAAAGACATATATCACGATAGCGTGTATCAATTGTAATACATCTATTCAATTATATCATCACTAATTCATCACTAATCTCCCTCTTAAATACATATATGGGTCTTTATTGAAACATTTTCTAACCTCAAACAAAGTAACTCTAATAATACCCGGAGTTTTACTACTTGTTACACTTGTTTCTAATGTAAAGTATACATCGCCATATTCAGTCCACCTCCGTATATATATATATATATCACCACACCCTGTCACATTTCCTTATATATCGCCATAGTCCGGCCTACCTCCTCATATATCGCCATAGCACATCTCATCTCCCTATATATCGCTATATCTCCTCCCGCCTGTTCATACATCGCCGTAACGCCTGTCTCACCCCTATATAACGCCACCGCCTCACCCCTATATAACGCCGCCTCACCCCTATATAACGCCACCGTTGCAGACATCAACGACTGCGCCGATACCCCGTGCGAGAACGGCGCCACCTGTACGGACGGGGTAGCGTCGCACAGTTGCCGCTGTCACCCCGGCTACGAGGGCGCTAACTGCCAAGTAGACGTAGACGAATGCGCGTCTAGTCCTTGCGCGCACGGAACCTGTCAACACGGTGTCGACGAGTACACGTGTACCTGCGATACGGGCTACTACGGCACCAAATGCGATATTAGTTAGTGTTCGGCTTAGTAGTACTAACCGTGGTATATAAACCACAGATTATACGTGTACATGTGTAGACTGGAATAGAGTACCGGTTTATCTAGATTAATTAGATACTTCTCGAATAATTGTTTATATTTTTCTTACTTTTTCCACTTTAATGTCTTTAAGGTTATTCTGACGTAATGCCTACTAATATATAAACATTGTTTAATATACTTCATGCACGGATTTATCTAAAAGTTGTAGAGACTACAATTACAAGTGATATTACTAAGTATATTTTTTATATTAACAAAATATATTAAATAATTTTAATATTTAAACAATGATATTGAATGCATTATTTTATTACCTGTGATACAAAATGTATTGATAAAATGAAGTCCAGGTGATACGATAGTAAGATGGGGGAGACAAGTATTGTTTAGTCAGCACAAATAAAGTGAATTCATAGTAATGACTCACTACATCAAATTAGTATAAAAATAAATACAATAGTTACATAAATATTTAATTAGTATTCAGTTGTAATCAATCGTGCTATTAATGTATAACTACTAATAGCTATTAATGTATAACTACTAATAGCTATTAATGTATAACTAGTAAGAGTATAAAGTGACTGTCGAACTTTATCACAATTGACCTAAAATCGACCCCATAATCTACCCCCCTATAGATCCCGACGACTGCACCGATGAGATCTGCAACGAAGGAACCTGTACCGACGGACTGGACTCGGTTACCTGCGACTGTACACCCGGATACGCGGGAGATAAATGCGAACAGGAAGTGGACGAATGCGCTTCATCTCCTTGCGTTAACGCCATACGCTGCGATGACCACGTTAACGCTTACACATGTGTGTGCGAGCCCGGCTACGAGGGAACCCACTGCGACGTAGGTTAGTCTCGCGCCGTATAGAAGCGATAACATCGTATAGGTGCGACTGGGCTGGACAGGCTACCTTATCTATGTACAAACAACAACTTATTTAAAATTTCCTTTCACTATTCGCTCGTACGGTTTCAACGTTACGGCCGCCAATAAGTTAACCACACCCCCAATAAGCTAACTACGCCCCCACCCCCCTCCAGATCACGACGATTGCGCGCCCGAACCTTGCGAGAACGAAGGCGTCTGCACGGACCAGGTAGACGATCACAGCTGCGCGTGTCCCGACGGCTGGACCGGGACCAACTGCGAACAGGATGTTGACGAATGCGCCAGTAATCCTTGTAGCAACGAGGTGAGGTGTAATAACCTCGCGAACGACTATTCGTGCGACTGCATGCCCGGCTATGAAGGCAAGGATTGCGATCAAGGTTTGCGCGAGTAGCGACTGTACTAACCACAGTAATAATACTATTAATGAAAGCTTTAATATTAGTAAATATATATATATATAGTTTTATAACGTGCTATAAATAATGCGTAAACCTCAATGATATGTGTTTCGTAATAAAGATAGTATCATCTGTATCAATAAGGAACAGAGGGACATGAAATATAGATAAAATAATCATACATACCTAGGTATTATATTATTAATCGTGAAGCGAATGTTAATATGATAGACCGCACGTCGCCACATCTATGAAAACTTCTATTCCCGAGCACCTTGTTACAGAACTATGTGAACACGTTGCTAACAAGCGCGGTAACAAGTTGCTACACAAATCAACATGTTCGCAGTACCCAGTCGCGGTATTTTTTGTTTACCTTAAAGAACACCTTTTATAATTTGTATTGAGCAACAAACATAGTAACAAGTTACCTAACTTATTTCTACGGTGTAGAAACCCTTAAGGGGATAGGCACCCTTCGAAACTAATAATGTGATTTAATACATGCGAGTAAATTGATAGGTATTTCTTACATATTGGGTAGTAAGTTATAAATAGCTCAAACTATGATTTCAATACTGGTGTATTTTTATATACGAACGAATAGTTATTGTATTGATCTATAACATTTAATTTGTGTGTGTATATCATGCAGTTATTATGTTGTTTATAATGGTTTGATGTGAACATTACTATTTTTTAATAAAATAATTATTAGTATATAGTATTGTATTTATTATACTGAGAAAATCAAGATCAAAGTAAATATTTAATTTACCAGTAGCAAGGACCTTGCTAGTAGGATTACAAATAATAGATTAATAATTTAAAAATTTTATATATATATATATATATATATATATATATATATAATATATAATTTTATTACATCAGTTATATGTTATAAATGTTATTTAAAATTGTCTTACAATCATATTACATGTTTACATAACGTACTCGAAAATAATGTTTACATAAAATAATAGATAATTGATATGTTTATTGATAAGTTTAATAAAAAAATATTACTTTTTAAAATTATTTATATAAAAATGAACTCCGCTTTAGTCTTCTCTAATAAATGATCGCCTATAAACTATTTGAATAAACATATACCCGAGTAAACTATGTATATGCATGTACCGCATGACTACCGACCATTCTGCTACTAACCCCACGCGCCACCGCTCGCAACAGAAATAAACGAATGTGCTTCGAATCCCTGCCAGAACGGCGCCTCGTGTATCGAAGCAGTGAACTCGTACAGCTGTTCCTGCGAGTCCGGCTACACCGGCACTAACTGCGAACAAGGTAGTAGTTCAACACATTCAACTAGCATTTAGTAAACCTATATCTAACGCGTGGTTGTAAAATTTGTTTATATAGTTATTGATGATATTACGGTAAACTACGCTGTTATTAGATTTCCGTAGATGTGCGATAGGGACGCGAATTAGCTGTCAATCAAAATTATAGCTTGAATAATGTTTATATTTTACGTTTAAGTTTCTATAAACATTATTCGCGATCTACTTTTGATTGACAGCTAATGTACTCATGCTCACTTATCATCGCACTGTATCCTTATATTTCTTAAACTGAAAATATTTGTATAGATATCTATGGTATATCGGATATTTTGAATTTAATTTATAGATATATATATACATAAATATATATATATACATATATATATATATATATATATATATATTACAATTATATAACTATTTGCATAACATACTTATATAGTTATTTAAAATTATATTTTACAATTGTAAAATATGTTGTTTAATAATATTAAATTTTATAATTGTTCTCAATTATTTTATATATTACATATAATGTATATATATCACAATAGATAATGTGAATCTATCATTATACAGATATAAATGAATGTGATTCAGACATTTGTGAAAACATGGCAACTTGTATAAATACTATTGGTTCATATGAATGCACATGCCAGTCAGGATACTCTGGCGATAATTGCGAAATCAGTAAGTAAAACTTGTACTGCATATCTCACTAACATCATTATGCTAGTATTTATTTGTCAAGTAAGCATATCATATGTGAATAATGATTTAGTTTTACTGTAACAAGTTTTAGAATATATGAGTTTATAATTTTGATTTATTTAAATTAACATGTATTATATAAAAATGTAGATTTGATGTACAAATTTGACATCTATTAATAAATAATAATCGAAATATATATACATATCTGTATGTATACTTAATGAAATAATCGATTCGTTTAGATATCAATGAATGTGCAGACAATCCGTGTGAAAACGGAGGTACATGTGAAGATGGTGTGAACTCGTTTACTTGTGATTGCGTGACTGGCTACACCGGTGATCTCTGCGACTCAAGTTAGAAATATGTCCTAGCTATAATATCTAACTATACTAACATAATCTAATACTATCATAATCTAATACTAATACAATATAACTATATTAACATAATCTAATACTATATAATCTAATACTATATAATCTAATACTACATAATCGAATACTAACTAATAAGTAACCGAACACTCTAACAGTGATAGACGAATGCGCCAGTAACCCGTGCCGGCACCACGCGACCTGCACGCCTTCACTGAACCATTACGAGTGCGCGTGTAGCCCCGGCTATACGGGCCGACACTGCGACGTCGACATCGACGAGTGCGTGGGCAACGCCTGCGAACACGGCTCCGGTTGCGAGGACGGCGTTAACGGTTACGCGTGTAACTGCCGGCCGGGCTACACCGGTGACCGCTGCGAAATGCTGATCGATAACTGTACGCCGGATAGGTGCGAGAACGGCGCGAGCTGTAAAAATCTCGTCGACGACTACGAGTGTGTGTGCTCGGTCGGCTTCACCGGGCGGCGATGCGACCAGAACATCGACGATTGCATTACTAACTCGTGTTCGAACGGGGCGGACTGCGTCGACGGCGTTGCCAGTTACGGGTGTACGTGCCGACCCGGTTATACGGGTGGTCACTGCGAAACCAACATCGACGATTGCGTGTCTGACGATTGCCGCAACGGAGCGACCTGCGTGGATGCTGTACAAGGCTACAGTTGTACGTGCCTGGCGGGGTACGATGGAGACCATTGCGAGAACGATATCAACGACTGCAATCCAAATCTGTGCCAGAACGGTGCTATATGTTACGATCTCGTTAACGATTATAGTTGTGATTGTAAAGTTGGATACGAAGGAAAAAATTGCGAAATAAATATCGACGAGTGTTCCTCTAGTCCTTGTCAACATCAAGGAACTTGCGATGATGATGTGAATTCATATGAGTGTACTTGTAAGCCCGGATATATTGGTGACAATTGCGAAACAAACTTTGATGAGTGTTTAAGTAATCCGTGTTTGAACGAAGGTATTTGCACTGATTTACCAAATGGATATAGTTGCCTTTGTAAAAATGGATATGAAGGAGATCGTTGCGAAACAAGTAAGTTAATTTACGAATTTATTTTATAAACGATAATTATTTCAACCATATTTATAATTCAGATATAGATGATTGTTTAAATGATTCATGCCTAAATGGTGGAACATGTACTGATGGAGTTGCAGCTTATACGTGTGTTTGCGTTGATGGATATAGTGGTCTTAATTGCGATAATAATATCGACGAATGCTTGACAAACAACTGCGAACATGGAGGATCTTGTATAGATGGAGTTAATGGTTACACATGCAATTGTGTAGATGGATATGATGGTACATTCTGCCAGAATAGTTAGTAAAATCAACATATATTTTATTTGATTGAAAATAGAAATTGTATGAATATTATGTTATATTTATTGCATAAATCTATAGTTAATCTAATGATGTAGATATCAAAGACTGCAAGACCGGATCCTGTTTCAATGGAGCTACATGCCACGATGGCATAAATACATTTACTTGTACTTGTGTACCTGGATATACTGGCCCACGTTGCAATAAAGGTGAGAATATCATAATACATGTTTTTAATACTATGGTTATGAATGATTAGAATCACTTTATCTCTTTACAATTTCATATTTAATAAGTAATTAATGTAAACCTGAATACAAATATTATAAGGTTATTATTTCTTCTGGAGGGCTTTAAAGTATGACTGATATATTCTATTGATATAGCCATGTAATATATATATATAGATATACATATAATAATATTTATTATTTTATAAAGTTATAATCATTATTAAAAATATACGATTTTTCGTAAAGTGGAGTTTCAATTTTCTATAATATTACTGGAAACTATTCTAAACATTTGTTCGATGTTACGACGTCCAAAATCGTTCCGATGAACCACTATTTACTAACAATGTATGCATATACACGAATATATTATAATATATACGCATAGACATACATATATATATACATATATATTAATATAGTATTTGTTATCGTTAGCGCCACGCAATGCACACCTACGCACACCAACACACCGACCCGCGCGCCCACACAGACATAGACGAGTGTGCCAGTAACCCTTGCGAACACGGCGTCTGCTCCGACCTCGTCAACGGGTACGCGTGCACCTGCAAGCCCGGTTACGAAGGCGATCGCTGCCAGCTGAACATCGACGAATGCGCTGTTGGTGGTACGTCGCAGTGCCAGAACAGCGTGTGCC
Organism: Osedax fenrisi; assembly: GCA_964019155.1. NCBI lineage: Eukaryota > Metazoa > Annelida > Polychaeta > Sabellida > Siboglinidae > Osedax > Osedax fenrisi. Next base: position 70,371,310 of record OZ025239.1, on the reverse strand, counting down.
TCGACAACCCCGGTAGCTACACGTGCGTCTGTAATCTCGGCTTCGAAGGACCTTTCTGCACCAACAGTTAGTCGCCCTAGATGTCGCGTCGTTGTATTACTACGCGGTCTGAAACCACGGAAATTATTCTAATCGTAGAATTATTTATAGAATTCTATTACAATATTATACTATATATATATATATATATATAGTATCTGATTCAAGAAACTCGTAAGTTATTCGCGAATCCTAGTCCTGCAACTCGATCACTCTTATCGCATATTATTATTAAATAAGATATTCGATGTTGGCAAGTGCCGACCACTAAATCTACGACTCATCGTTTAGATCCCGACGCATGTCACCCTATGAATCCGTGCCACAACGAAGGCATTTGCATAGACGGACTGGCCACTCACACCTGTACGTGTAAACCTGGCTACACCGGACATAACTGCGAACTAGGTTAACATTGACACCACTTTAGCTAGATGTCACGTCTCTATTTCGGTATCAATACTCTGTACTATAAGGTAACAATTAAAAGTATATCCACTTATGTTATAAACATCTGATATGACACCCCTGTATTCGCGACGTGTAGCAAATGGACTCGCGATTGCCAACTTCGTTAGACAATTAATATTATCGACTTAATGTATTGTACGGTTACGGAATTATATTTATATTAAATTCTAGATCACCTTTTTCACTACTTTCTGACACCCGATAGTACGGCGAAAGTAAAAAATGCCTCGACATTATCCTACGAATAATTTGAATAGATTAATCATTTTCAAACGAATATAACGTATCGACGAATCTTAACTACGCGAATACGACTATAACCGATGAAAACGTTATTAATTCGGCGCCCGATTGTTGTACAGACGTGAAAGAGTGCATCAGTAATCCGTGTCAACACGATGCCACATGCAACGAAGGAGTCAACGGATACACGTGTACCTGTGTTCCCGGATATCAAGGAGATCACTGCGAACAAGGTTACCTCACGATGTCCACCACTATTTAATGCATGTTTAATAGCTATTTATAATTATTTAATATCCATTTAGTAATTAATTTTTAAATAGTTAATATTAATCGTAGATACTTAATTGATATTACTAATTATTTATTAATAATTTTCTAAATATGCACATATAAGTTTTACATTATAATATTAATATTAAACAATGTTTCAACGTATATACACTGATTATATAATGATGCCCATATTTTAAAATACATTACTCTTATTTCATAAGTATCATTCCTGTATAATAGAACCTTTCAAAATTAATATTTGTGTAAATTAAAATTGATGACCTTTTTAAATATACAATTAGTTATCGCACACCTTTGATACCGTAGTCGAATAATAACGAATCTGCGAAATCGAAATCTATGTGAAATTATTCACGATTTCGTATAATTTGTGACATATTAGAATTCGTAACGAGCGCCCCTGACTAATACGCCCCCCGACCACACCCCCGACCACGCCCGCGTATAACATCGGCTCGCCGACATCACAGACATTGACGAATGCACCCTACAACCGACTCCGTGCGATAACGGAGGTTCGTGCATCGACGGGCACAACGAATACACATGCGCTTGCCAAGGCTGTTACTTCGGCTCGCGATGTGAATTCGAAATCGACGAATGCGGCAGCGACCCCTGCCAGAACGGCGGTCAATGCGAAGACTTTGTGAACGCATTCGTGTGTACGTGCGCTCCTGGATATGTAGGCCGTACTTGTGAGACCGGTTCGTATTCTACTAATTATATGTGTGTGTATATATATATAATATATGTAAAATTGAGTACATACTTTTATATACTTGTTTATATATGCGTCGATCTAATTTCTTATAGATTATATGATATGTTACTTAATATAGATACTGCGTTAATTACATTGATTATGATAATTAAGTCTAAATATAACATAGAAATTGTAGTTTTAAATTTGTAAATTGCTAAGAACAATGCCTTCACATCAATGCGTTTCACATGCGATGTGTTGCGCATGGTAGAAGAGACGTTTATTTTAAGATGAATTATCAATCATACATCATTTATATGTTAATTAAATTATCACTATATTTGTATTATCGGATTTAGTGATTTACTGGCTAATTATAGGCAGTAATGCTTATCTAGTCATTCATAATTTAGAATTTATTAATAATTACAATTAATAATATTCCATAAAAATCAAAATATGAAAATAATACATATATATATGAGTTAATAAATAAATGAATGAATTCAGTTTATGAGAAATTCTGAAAGGTTCAGTGAAGGCGATTAGCTTCATCAACGATTAGAAATAGCGTTATAATTGCCATTAACGCAATTAACATGCAAATAGGATATGCCTATATAACTCTTGTTTGGATAACATCGCTGTCATTTGAAATATACAAATTTCTATTCATATATATATGTGAACGTTGTTATTATAATAATGTGTTATCGCGCAGATGTAGACGAATGCTCCACTCTTCCGTGCTTGAATGGGGCTGCGTGCGCTAATGGAATTAATCAATTCACATGCACTTGCGAAGAAGGATACACTGGAATAACTTGCGACATGGGTTCATAATATTATAATTCACTTATATATATATATATATATATATATATATATATATATATATATATATATATTTATATAGTATTTTAGAATCGTCAAAGTATTCTTTACCAACTATAATCAATATATACAAATATCTAATTAATTGATTAATATTAAAATTTAAAATTATATATTAGACTATATATATATATATATCTATTATATATTGAAGTTAGTTTGTTTATACATATACGTATGTATCTGATAATGAAACACTAGAACCATTACACAGTAGAGACCACTGTATTGTTGATCATTCACTGGTTAATAGCTGATTACCGAAATTGCATTCGTAAAGCATAGTGTTCATGTCATGTCATTTCCGTGAAAATATATAAAAATTGGATCCAAATTTCAAATTTTCTGATAATAATCATTGTATTTATTTATGCGAAATAATTTAGTAAATTATGTATTGGTGTAAATAAAATATTAGTTTATTTAGTTTAATATATGCTTTCAGCCGTTAATAATATAATATATATACTGGCCTAGCCTGTCGCCACATCATTATATATGTGTATATTTAGATTACATAAAACACCAACAATCAGAATAATCTTGGCCACAATTATATATATATATATATATATATATATAAATATATACCGGGCCCACTCTAGTATATATATATATAGCTAACAAAGTAAATTGCACTAATTGCAGAGATAGATTTCTGCGCGGCAGATCCATGCGAACACAGAGGTACCTGCAACTCCATGACAACCGGGTACACGTGTACCTGTACTGATGACTACCGCGGAGATAACTGTGAGATAGGTCAGTGTGTGGTGTGGTGTGGGGGGGGGGTAGTCGGCTTAAAGCCCCAGTCAGTGTGGTGTGGTGTGGGGGGGGTAGTCGGCTCAAGCCACTGTTCTATCGGGCACAATAATGTGGAAATAAATGATGGTAGCGATTACCACATACACGTGTGTGGCTAAGGTTGCGACGTTATTCACTCTTCTAGCTTAGTGTAACGCTCTATTCTTCTCTATTCCTATCTTTAATATAGAAGTGTAATCATTTCAAATAAATTATTAATTGAGTAGCATTTTAACGCTTATAATACTAATTTAATAAATGCTATTAATATATCATCATAATTAATATAGAAATGTACATTCGCATTCATATATGTATATATATATATATATATATATATATGTGTATATAGAAATAAGCATATACTTGTAAAAAGAACTATCATTATATGAACGTTGTACCGTACGTTATTAAAACAAGTTCTTAACGTGATAATCATCAGTATTCAACGACTGCCTGCGAACACCATGTCAGCACGAAGCCCAGTGCCAGAACAGACCTGACATCGGAAGATTCGTGTGCATATGTCCGACGGGATATACGGGAGATATTTGCGAGATTGGTTAGTAGCATTGGCATCGCTGTTCTCTCTTCTCATTAGGCGTATCGTATCATTCTATACGGTAATCGTTAACGTAAATAAGACACCACCGTTTACATACACGTCTGCCTACGCATAGCTATCGATACGCGTCGATCAATCGTAACGTAATTTATCTAACCCTGTCCACCCGTTTGTCTCAACCAGACATCAATGAATGTACGCCATCGTCTTGTATGAACAATGGCCACTGTTCTGACCACATCGGCTTCTACGTCTGCGCTTGTCCGTCAGGCTACCGGGGAGATAACTGCGAAATAGGTACGCGCGTGTGTAAATATAGCGCGACATCGTTGAGGCTTCCTTTTCTACTTATCGTAAACTATACGTTATCGGCTATCCATACGGCGCGTGTAATAATTATGTATTTATAGTATATATAAGAGTGAAATCAATATCCGTATTGCATGCGTATTATTTATTTGTATTATATATAAGTGAAATAAATCACCGTAATCATCATCGTCACTGTCATCATTCGTCATCCTTGTTATTCATTCGTCACCCTCGCTTCGTAGATATCGACGAATGCGCGACCTCGCCCTGCCGTAACGGAGGCGACTGCGTGGACGGGGTTAACGGGTACGCTTGCTCTTGCCCCGATACCCATACGGGTCTCACGTGCGAGCTCCAACAGCCACCGTGTGCCTACGAGACGTGCGGCGGCCGAGGTCGTTGCCTAGACGACGCTAACGACGCAGGGTTCACCTGCGACTGCGAGCCCGGCTTCACCGGACAGAGGTGTGAATATAGGGAAGGTTAGTCGGGCTGCTGCGTCATTACCATCACCTATCTGTAAATATAGGCGCGTTCGTGCATTTCTCTGCCATGAATAGATTACTATCTATATTCAAGTATACATGCATATATATATATATATATATATATATATAATCGTCTGTATACATTGAATACCCCGTTTTATTGCCTCGAACAATTCCCCATTAGTCTGAAATATCAGATTATTAATAATTCAAAACCACACATATACATCCAAATGTGTAAACACATACCGAATGAGAACCAGCAAGCGTACGTGTATCGCAACAAACATGTACCGCCTACCCTCTGCAGATAATGCCTGCGATCGAGTGCACTGCTATTACGGAGGGACCTGCGTTCAAGACTCCACGAAGGATGACGGCTACAGATGCGATTGTCGCGACGGCAAATTCGGAAAACATTGTAAAGGAAGTTAGTAATAATATAGTAACACAATTACGCTAACGGTAGTCATCAATTATAATATACATAACGATAACGAAGATGAATATAATAATAATAATAATACGTCTCATGGAAGTCGACGAATAAATACTGTTTTCATATTCACGATTTCAAATGTTTATTAAAACATGATATAATACGCTAATAGAGGGTGAATGTTACTTAATTGTATTGCATCACTAACTGTACTGCTTCACTAACTGTACTGCATCACTAACTGTACTACCCGTCGTTCAGAAGCCAGAACCTGTAATAAGATTCGCTGCTACAACGGAGCTACGTGTGTGCCCAAGGAGAACATAGGTCACAACGGCAAAGCTTACGACTGTGTCTGCGCAGAGGGCTTCTTCGGACCACGCTGTAAATCACTCAAAAGTTAGTGCGTCTCTCTACCACCAGGTGCACTCTACGATGATTGTAACCGATCACCCGAAATGTAACGATATTCTAAACATAATTAAATCACCCGTGAATATTGAAATCGCGTGTTACTACTCCAGCCACATTTTAGATACTCTCCTAAACTTTTACCGTTGTTGGTTTGATTAGTTAGATCAACGATCAATGCTTCGACTAGCAAATCTTTAAATACTCCAAATGATCCAAATATCAACTACTAGTGTGTTGTAGATACCCCGTCGCAATTACTACATATTTTAGAAACTCCTAACACTAAATCTCTACTATTATGACCCTGATTCAGATATCCCCTAAATCTAGGTCAATATAACTACGTTTTAGACCTAACTCTCTACTGATACTACCACAACATTAGATACACCGTGCAAACCTAATCAATGCCGAAACGGAGGTAAGTGTATAGTGGACCAAGGTACAGCCGAAGGTTTCCGATGCGTTTGCAAAGACAGAATATCCGGAGATAGGTGTCAAATTCGCGACGGTTACTACTCGATATATCGTTATCTATAATTAATTATCTATTATTATTTATATATATAAATATATATATATATATATATTAGTTTAAATAGAACTATATTTCAATAATTAATTGTATATATATATATACATATAATATGTAACGTTTAATCTATTTAGTAGTAGTAGCAGTAGTATAATTTATTTAGTCACAAAAATCTAATATTAAATATATTGTTTGGTAGTGTAATATAAAGTTATGAAAAACATAATAAAATATAAAATAATAATACTAATAATAAGAATAATCCATTAAATAGAAGACGTACATCCGTGCGAAAACGTCCGCTGTCAGAACGACGGAGTATGTTTCGTCAAAAAACGCAAGTTCACTTGTATCTGTAAGAGCGGATACTTCGGTAAATTCTGCCAATCTGTCAAAGGTAAACCGACATTACGCTATCATTTACATTCATCGATCGATGTATTCGTATCTTTAAAGATAATAAACCATAACACTAGTGATTCTAGTAATAACACTATCGCGTTTCGTACCCAGACAACGATTCCTGTAAAAAAGTGAAATGTCACAACGGCGGAACCTGCGAAAATGATAACAGTAAATTCGGCTTCACCTGTAAATGTGCGTCCAGCTACAGAGGACGATTCTGTAGAACTAAAGATGGTTTATATCATTCCTTATATCGACATCACTCGAAAGTGTAACGCTAGAAAGTTGTAGTCCATATAGTGTACGGTAAATCATACTCTATTATTCATAACATTTAACTACAGTATTTATGAGTTATCTATATATATATTATAGAAATATCTTTATATTTAAACCTGTAAATTGTTTATTTAACTCCAAATTTCGTTATAAACTTATCATCGTTTAAATCCAAACTATTCTGCCCCTTCGCTTACCCCCCTCTCGCGTTCGCAGTCGTATCGAAACCTTGCGCTGGCGTAACGTGCCATAACGGCGGTACCTGCAAGAAGAACTCTCGCTCCGATACCGGCTACGTGTGTCGCTGTAAACGCGCCTTCACCGGACCCCTGTGCGAGGTGGCCGTCGACTTCTGCGCTGACCACAAGTGCCGTAACGCCGCGCTGTGCGTACCTCTAAACAAACGGCGCCGATCCCGCGACTACACTTGCAAATGTGGCCGTAAGTTCAGAGGGCCTTTCTGCAACACTCGAGGTAAGCGCTGAATGAATGATGTCAACGTAACGCCAGTGTGTTTATCGTACTTATCGCGTCGCTGTAATGATGATTATGATTTCGTCGTGATATATCATTCGGTAATGTAATCTCGCGTTGTACATGCTTCGACTGTAGATCTGAAGAGTGTAAATAAGTATTACCGATAATACATTACGCGCGTAGCGTACGATTTATATTAATTACTATTATAACGTTGTATAAAATATCTATGTATTTAAATAATGTATACTATAATTTATACAATATTTGACTTATATATAAATATATACAACGAACCTACCATACCTATACTTGTTATCACATATATTATTATTTTATTTTCACATATAGATTTTTTAATCATACACTATTATTCGTAAAATTAAACAACATTATTTTACCGAAGTTACCTAAATATATCAATTATAGTAACTATGTTTATGTTATAAACCTATAAATTGTTTATCTCTACGATATTTGTTTCAAAACTTATTATCGTTTAAATCAAACTATTCTATGGTATTCTAAATGTAAATGATATATTTGTAGTACGCGTAAATCGGTGTAAGAAGATACGCTGTTTGAACAACGGAAGATGTGTTTTGAATGCAGGACGACCAAAATGTGTATGTAAGAAAGGATACAAAGGATTAAGATGTGGAAAACAAGGTATATACATATATATATATATCTAATATATATGCACTCTAAAAAAGCAGTCAATATAACTTTAATATACATTATTAATTAGGTGTAAATTATACTAGTATTATATAGATACTAGTACTATATTATATCGATATAGTATATATTGATATAATAACGAATACAAATTTAAATATGAAATATTGCATATCGTACAAACAATATACATTAGACATATTCCGAGTATTACTGATAGCATTCGTGATTATAATTGTATCATAATAAATATAACGACCTCGATATATATTTGAAGCGTCTACAAATATTATATTTTTTTGAAATATATATATTTCATACTTTATATATATATATATATATATACATTTCTACAATATATGGTATTCTATAAACAATAATATATATTATGTACATTTTCTTGAAACAATCGTTCTTTGTATCATCAGTTATGTTGTATCTAATAAAAATACTACTTATAATATATAACATTACCTAACGGGTGTAATTATATTAAAAGATATCTGCGAGAGGGTGACATGTTCCAACGGGGGAACTTGCGATGAAGTCGAAGATGCTAAGTATGGCTACCGATGCGTCTGCACTCCGCAGTATACAGGCAAGAAGTGCACAAGTCAGTCCAGTTACATATATATATTAACTGCATATATATATATATATATATATACATTAATGAATGATTATCCTAAATCATTGATATTGATATTATTTACGAATTATTCGAAGTAAATATGTGAAAATTAAATGAATTTCAAAAATATCTATACACATAATAGATATTAAAAAATCATTTTTATATAAACTTTTTCCCATTAGAATTTAATTTTAATTAAATTCAAAATACCCATGAATTAAAAATTAACTGGCGTTATATACCATCATTTTCTTTAAAAATTCGTAATTTTATATAATTATTTAAAACTTAAAAATTTTTAATTACATTAACGAGGATTAAGCCTCTGAATCTCACCGTTTTTAATCAAATGTGAAAATAATGTATATTTAGAAAAAAATGTACGCATCTTTTTACAAAATAATTATTGGTATTAAATATTGATAATTATATATTACAGGTTATATTTATTTTATAAAGTATATAATATATTAAGGTGATTTAAAATAAAAGAATTTGTAAATTTGTAAAATTTTATTTAAAAAATAGATTTGTACATGTAAATGATATATGATATGTCAAAATATTATAGGTTAAAACATATATAAAGCCTACAAAAGCGTAATTTTAACACTACCTATTTGTTTTCGTTTGTATACATATATTATAACACTGTTTTTATAATAGTTATAATTTATCAATCTGAATTATATAAAAACAGTGTTATCAATAATATGTTCATGTCAACTAGCAACACTTTTTGGTTTTATTGTATAAATGCCATTGATTGGTGTTATTCTAGAATAATACCATAGTGTCATTTCATTAATAAATAATACAGTCAATTTTTAACATAAATTATCTCAGAATATTTGTTTATTATGAAATGTACTACTATGAAATGTACTATTTCTCAGTTCATAATTAACTAATCTTAGTCAATTTTCACAGTATTTAATATTATATGTACAGGAAATGTTTGTGATTAGATATAGAGTTGATAATAAAATTAACAAAATTAATATTTAATTTTGATCAAATTTGTTACTTTTTTAAAATGCTAATATTTTCAAAACTATATTCTCATCATTTAAAAATTCTGTAGAATAATTTAGATAATTAATTTTATTGTTATGAAATTTAAATTATGAAAAAATCTTAATTATTTTATAAGATTTTGAATTTTCAAAAAAACAAATGTCCTATCTAATAACATTGAAATGTAAAGACCGTGAATCCCCTTAAAATAGTTATTTCATTTGTAAAAATTAGAGGCATATTTTCTGTTATCAAATATATCAATAAAGTATTTCAAATATACTTGTTTACATAAGCTGATTTTAATGTTCACCTATATCATGATTTACCAATATCGTATTAGAACCAACGAATGTGTGCAAAAGATCGACATGTAAGAACGGTGGAACATGTGTCGAGGATTCTAGTAAACCTCGAGGCTTCAGATGCGTTTGCAAATCTGGTTATTCTGGAAAGAAATGCCAAGTGAAATGTAAGTAAACAAACAATAAGTACTATTATAATATTAATAATATTATATTGCTATTGTTATTATTTACGTCGTATTAGATATAATGATAATAATTTTAGTTTTACAGACGCATTATTTAATGTACACATAAAAGTATTTATTCATAAAAAATAATTCATAAATATATATTAAACCTTCGTATTATATGTATAATATATTTCTAAAATGCTATAGTTTTTTATAATTTAGTAATTTTGTATATTTTTTAATAAAATCTTTTTCAAAATTATAATTTATTCTATATATCTATTATAACTAATAATTCATTCATAGATAGTGATTTATATAGAATACTTACTCTACGTTAACCTAACGCTTATAAGATTTTAAATGTTCGAACGAATTATCCGATCGTTTTTAGTTTCCGATCGAATTAAATCGCTTTACTTTTTCGAAACGAATAAGAATTAAAAATATTCGAGCCATCGAATCGTTATTGCGCCCCCCTTATCGTTTACTACGCCTAACGCATCACCGCTACACGGACAGCCCCCCACGGCGCCTGCTACAACGTACGCTGCGGTAACGGCGGCGAGTGCGTCGTCCACCCCGATGGGCACCGCTGCGTCTGTAGACCCGGTTACGCCGGACCCCGCTGTTACGAACGCTCTTCTTGCGCTACGGTTCGCTGTCTTCACGGCGGCACCTGCGCGAATAGCCCCGACTCCGCAGCCGGCTTCGTCTGTACGTGTAGCAGCGGCTACAGCGGATCCCTGTGCTTCGATAGAGGTTATACCCGGCCCCCATTAATATCGCTGCGTACTAATACGACACGATTGAGTCGTAATCCGTACGCGAGCCACTCCATACTTAATTATATAATTCGTTTAGACTATTTATCTGAATTTCTCCAGCCGACGAGTTACCACTTTTATTTACACTTTCATTTAAAGTCTTTAACTAATTATATAATAATAATAATGATGTACGCGCTGCTTCGAGTGATGCGTCTAACCCGTACCTTTGTTAACGTCGTCGTATCATGTATTCAGTGCAACCTTGCGATGGAGTGACGTGTATGAACAACGGAAAGTGTGTGAAAGACTCGCAGGAGCCGAGCGGCTACAGGTGTCGGTGTAAGAAGAGATACACGGGCAAACATTGCGAACAAGATAAACGTTAATATTCATTACGTCGCGAATACAAATATCGCGAATTACGATATTTATACACGCGCGCCGATAAATTATTTATAAAATGGTGTTTAATATTAAAATAATATAACCCCGTTTTAATTAAATTTCATCAATATCTAAAGTAAATTTCATTAAACATAACTTTATCGAGTATTACATAATGTTACATAATGTTATATAATCATTTACGACTAATAAAGTAATCGATCGTTACGAATCTGAAATGTTATACAATTTAGATATCAATATTTTAAGATTATAATATTATATATATATATTATGAAAATATATTTACAAATAATTTAATTCAATTAAAAATTAAATTAACTTAAGGAGACACTTGTTTTATCATTACATATTTTTTTATTAATTTTTTTATATTAAAATATGTTTAATTGATTACTTTTACATATATACATCTAAAAACTGTGATATAAATCATATAAATATCTAATAAATTATGTTTTAAGACCCTAATTTTCAAAATATTAAAAATTAATGAAAATATAGATTATATGATAACATTGTGAATAATGAATCGATTAAAACAATTTAAAAACTATTATCGACTGTCATATTATGTTTTTTATGTGAATATAAGTATATAGAGGAGGCGCTACATGGTATGCATTAACCAATAAATATTCAAGCTTATACATGCTCGTTTGAACCTGCATTTCTGATTGCGTAATTTCTGTTTACTGTTTATTATTATTACATCAAACTTTTATTTGACCTATTTCTACATTATTACTATTATTGTTATTTCTTATTACATTTGTACTATGCCCAGAAGGAAACAGCAATTCAATCATTTACTAAATAACAGATAATCAAAGGTGTTTAAATATATCGATAAATAGTGTACATATATGAAATTTAAAATATTATTTCTTTATATTATAGTATTTTTATAGTATTATACTGTAATTTATAACATATACATAATATATTATATGTATATATGATAAATGTATATAATTTGTTATCATAGATATATATATATAGATATATATATATATATATATATATATATATATATATATATATATATATATATATATATATATATATATATATATATATAAAGTATGTGTATATATATATATATAATTTTTGATTTCTAAATATAAATAAAATTACCATTATTATCATAAAAATAACTATTTACTTTGAACTCGATTTTCTAATGACTTTATTTTAGTCATACATGTCAACATTAAAAACAATAAAACTTTTTTCTTTCCTTTTATGAATTATATTAAAATCTTTACTATTTTAAAGATATTTATTTATATTTATACAAGAAAGATCATTTTTTATTTTTTTTAGTCAAAATAAAAATACCTAATACAAATAATTAACTATACAATTTCAAAAAATCATAAGTTTTATAAAAAATATAATATAATATATTTATAGTAGATGGTATAAAAAAAATAGAACTTTTATCATATAAAAATATAGAATAAAAAAAATTAGATATATAATTATATTGTAAAAGCATTAGTGTTTTTAAAATACATACCAATTCCCTATCTCCTACATATTAAAATCTATATATATATATATATATATATATATATATATATTTATATATATAGACCGAGTGGCACTCATCCCCTTAAGAATAAAATTAAAATTTGAGATCTATTTGAAAGTTTTAATATATATTCATTCATATATCATTTATATATCATTTATATAGGTCATTGTTATATATCTTAAAATATTATGATTTATATACCAAAAATAGAAAATGTATATCAATTCTAAAAATATATTTTGAATTTTAATTTATCATTAAATATTAGATTATATAAAATATTTAAAAATAGGTAGTCATTTAATTGTAACGGAATCTGTGTCGATGTAACTTGTAAACACGGAGGTACTTGTGCGATAGACTCGACTAGGCGGCGAGGATTTAGATGTTTGTGTACGTTGGGATACAGAGGAAAATACTGCGGACTAACATATAGTTAGACTATTAGATTTACACATATATCTATACGTACGAATGATTATTATATTTAATGAAAACTCTTATATCTCGCTAACTCAATAGATGCAGACGACGTTTGCGAACATAAACGATGTTACCACGACGGAACGTGTGTAAAGGACGACACTACTGATGTGGGCTACAAATGTGAATGTATCGGAGTGTACTCGGGTGCTCATTGTGAAATAAACGGTAAGCGATATGTATTGATCATTATTTGCAGATATAATTAATTATTTTATATTTATATATATATATATATATATATGTATATTTATATATAAATAATAATAATAATAATATTTAATTATACTTCAACAGATCATGATAGTGGAGAAAATTCATCGGAAAATTCATCATCAGAACATCAAGATGGTTCATCCAGTTCATCTCAAGACAATACTAATAGTGGAAGCAGTTCATCTCAAGACAATGCTGACACTGGAAGCAGTTCATCTCAAGATAATACTAATACTGGTAGCAGTTCATCTCAAGATAATACTGATACTGGTAGCAGTTCATCTCAAGACAATGCTGACACTGGAAGCAGTTCATCTCAAGATAATACTAATACTGGTAGCAGTTCATCTCAAGACAATGCTGACACTGGAAGCAGTTCATCTCAAGATAATACTAATAGTGGAAGCAGTTCATCTCAAGACAATACTAATAGTGGAAGCAGTTCATCTCAAGACAATACTGACACTGGAAGCAGTTCATCTCAAGACAATGCTGACACTGGAAGCAGTTCATCTCAAGATAATACTAATACTGGTAGCAGTTCATCTCAAGATAATACTGATACTGGTAGCAGTTCATCTCAAGACAATGCTGACACTGGAAGCAGTTCATCTCAAGACAATGCTGACACTGGTAGCAGTTCATCTCAAGACAATGCTGACACTGGAAGCAGTTCATCTCAAGATAATGCTGATACTGGAAGCAGTTCATCTCAAGATAATACTAATACTGGTAGCAGTTCATCTCAAGATAATACTGACACTGGAAGCAGTTCATCTCAAGACAATGCTGACACTGGAAGCAGTTCATCTCAAGATAATACTAATACTGGTAGCAGTTCATCTCAAGATAATACTGATACTGGTAGCAGTTCATCTCAAGACAATGCTGACACTGGAAGCAGTTTATCTCAAGACAATGCTGACACTGGTAGCAGTTCATCTCAAGACAATGCTGACACTGGAAGCAGTTCATCTCAAGATAATGCTGACACTGGAAGCAGTTCATCTCAAGATAATACTAATACTGGTAGCAGTTCATCTCAAGATAATACTGATACTGGTAGCAGTTCATCTCAAGATAATACTGATACTGGTAGCACTTCATCTCAAGACAATACTGACACTGGAAGCAGTTCATCTCAAGACAATGCTGACACTGGAAGCAGTTCATCTCAAGATAATACTAATACTGGTAGCAGTTCATCTCAAGATAATACTGATACTGGTAGCAGTTCATCTCAAGACAATGCTGACACTGGAAGCAGTTCATCTCAAGACAATGCTGACACTGGTAGCAGTTCATCTCAAGATAATGCTGACACTGGAAGCAGTTCATCTCAAGATAATACTAATAGTGGAAGCAGTTCATCTCAAGACAATGCTGACACTGGAAGCAGTTCATCTCAAGATAATACTAATAGTGGAAGCAGTTCATCTCAAGACAATACTGACACTGGAAGCAGTTCATCTCAAGATAATACTAATACTGGTAGCAGTTCATCTCAAGATAATACTAATACTGGTAGCAGTTCATCTCAAGATAATACTGATACTGGTAGCAGTTCATCTCAAGACAATTCTGACACTGGAAGCAGTTCATCTCAAGACAATGCTGACACTGGTAGCAGTTCATCTCAAGACAATGCTGACACTGGAAGCAGTTCATCTCAAGATAATACTAATACTGGTAGCAGTTCATCTCAAGATAATACTAATACTGGTAGCAGTTCATCTCAAGACAATGCTGACACTGGAAGCAGTTCATCTCAAGATAATACTAATAGTGGAAGCAGTTCATCTCAAGACAATACTGACACTGGAAGCAGTTCATCTCAAGACAATGCTGACACTGGAAGCAGTTCATCTCAAGATAATACTAATACTGGTAGCAGTTCATCTCAAGATAATACTGATACTGGTAGCAGTTCATCTCAAGACAATGCTGACACTGGAAGCAGTTCATCTCAAGACAATGCTGACACTGGTAGCAGTTCATCTCAAGACAATGCTGACACTGGAAGCAGTTCATCTCAAGATAATGCTGACACTGGAAGCAGTTCATCTCAAGATAATACTAATACTGGTAGCAGTTCATCTCAAGATAATACTGATACTGGTAGCAGTTCATCTCAAGACAATACTGACACTGGAAGCAGTTCATCTCAAGACAATGCTGACACTGGAAGCAGTTCATCTCAAGATAATACTAATATTGGTAGCAGTTCATCTCAAGATAATACTAATACTGGAAGCAGTTCATCTCAAGACAATGCTGACACTGGAAGCAGTTCATCTCAAGATAATACTAATACTGGTAGCAGTTCATCTCAAGATAATACTGATACTGGTAGCAGTTCATCTCAAGACAATGCTGACACTGGAAGCAGTTCATCTCAAGACAATGCTGACACTGGTAGCAGTTCATCTCAAGACAATGCTGACACTGGAAGCAGTTCATCTCAAGATAATGCTGACACTAGAAGCAGTTCATCTCAAGATAATACTAATACTGGTAGCAGTTCATCTCAAGATAATACTGATACTGGTAGCAGTTCATCTCAAGATAATACTGATACTGGAAGCAGTTCATCTCAAGATAATACTAATAGTGGAAGCAGTTCATCTCAAGACAATACTGATACTGGAAGCAGTTCATCTACAGACTAATTCCAAAAATTATCTAAATATCTAGATAATATAATACACTAAGAAAAATTGAAATATTTAACATGTAATATTCAATCTTATATACTCTTTATGTAATATTATTCATTGTCAAATAATATTATTTTAAAATGATATTATATACTAAAATGCTTTCATAAGTTATGTTTCTATTTTTATTATTTATATTATATTCGAATATATTCGTATAATAAATAATCATGCCTAAATTGTATTTTGTTCAATACTTAAATATAAATAATATATCATAATATATAACTAAATTACATATAATACTTATTACTAATAATTTATAGATTTAAAGAATCATTCTATATAAACTGTAATAATCTTATGCACATAAAATTGTAACCATATTATAAGTAATATTCAATAAGAAATATAGAATATAATTTGTCAAGTATATATATCTTAGTGTTTCTCGAATGTCTTATTTTATCTATGAATAATATGTATACCAATAATTTACTTACTTAGTTATTTAGTGGCATTATTATGTCATTGTAGGGTAACATCATGGAATATCTTCTTTCACCCAAATATTACAAGTAGCTTGTAACACTCGTCTCGTTGATAATATATTCCATTCGTAGATAGCATCCACCCAATTTCTCTTTGGTCGATCTATTTTTCTTCCGCCTTCTACCATGCCTGGTAGATTAGTTTTGGCATTGAGAGATGACATAAGTAGTTTATCTTTACTATTTCAATAGTTTACTGCGTTTCGTATCTTCCCACGAGTGATGACTTATGTCTACTACAAATATGTTTGCATTCATTTAGGAATACGCCATGTTAAGCAATCTTACGTGAGCGTGATTCAAAATCTTACTTAAACTTATTTGTGAATTATTTAGTAGTGTAAATATTTCGCATCCTTAAATAGGTACGGAGAGAACTAGTGAGTGTTAGCTTGCCTTTAATGTATTTACTTCTCAAAATCAACATTAATTTTTACCGTTGCAGTAGCTATTTGAATAGCAATTTCTTTCCATTATTAGTTAATATTACACAGATATATTTTAAAATGCCGACTCTTTCAAGAGGTTTACGATACATATTAATATTAGCGGAATCAGTTGTATTATTTACAGGATCATACTTTCTCATGAGGTTTATTCCCATCCCAAACTTTTATGGATTTTCCTGTAGTGCGTCCATTAGAATTATAAGGCATGCCTTGATAGTTGGTGTATAACAGTGGAAAAGTGAAGATTACATATATATCTTCCTTCTGTTAGTGTCGTTGAGCTATAATTAGATATCGTTTCCTGCAGTTCACGGACAATATTGAATAACTCTGGAGATGCGCATCATTATCGTACTGCTGCTGTTGTTGGACATTGAGATTAGATTGTATCCCATTACAACTTGATATAAAATGTTTTAAAGTTATAATATTTCCGGCAAGTTGCCGGAAAATCTTGTAGTGGGATACCCTCTTTATTCATCTTCCCATGTAATCAGTATTCATTATTATTATCAGAAAAATATTACTAATAGTTCAGTAGCTGGAACATTTAATCGAATCACTGTTATTTGGCAATGGGGCCAGTAGAGAATTTTTCCATGATTTGGGACATTATTTGTCTTCCATATTTTATGAAAAACTTATTTTATTATTATAATTGTTGGTATTCCTCCTCCTTTAATAAGTTTACCAGTAACATTATCTAGTTCAGTTGATTTACACGTATTTAAGCACAGAATCTTTATTTCTAATTCTGATCTAAATATGAGTGAAGAGGAATCTTCACACATTTTTTATCAATAATTGATTTTGAATAGTAAGAGTTTATGGAGTGTTTGTAAAGATGCTAGTAGTATGCTATCCTATTAAGAAATAGAGCGACACTACTTTCAATTGTCAACACTTGTTTGTCTTCGATGATGATTGTTTTATTTTAGTTTGCATTTATGAGTATTATAATCCATTCTACTTTAGTATAATCTCTCCTTTTATTTCATATTTGTCCTTCAATTTATCTACGTCATAGCCGATCGTATTACTTTTGTTGTTTTCAATATTAATAGCTTTAATTGTAAGTTGCACAATACTAAATAGTGATCACTTTTTATAACAGGTCATGGGTATGTTCTGGAGCTAGCTTTATTTATACTAGATTTAAAATGTCATGAGGTGAAGATAAAGTAGGTGAACATATAATTATGAACTAAATTGTCTGGTGAATGTCGAATATATTTGATGTCCTTATTTTTATAGTGTAATGTATAGGCTAGAATGAGGTTATGTGTTATGTGTTGAGTTGTTAGGGAATAAGATGTTTAAGTGTTGGTCATATTTATTTAGTCTACATGTTGCGACGCTTAACGCAGACGTTAAAGTAACATTCGAGTGCAAAGCATGGCGTGGCGAAACAATTACGTTGGCCAATCAGGGAAGCGTATTCCTTAGTGCACGCAGTACGTGACGCACGTAATGCGTGCGTCGAACTATATATCGCGAGACAGTAAACATGTTATATAACAATTGTCCGATATATAGTTCGACATACAATATGCAATTATATGCGTTTACATATATGTGTTGTACACATATATAACATAACATTATGAACAATTCTAGAAATCTGATTCTTCAATGGTTAATTTTGCAAATTCAAAATGTCACTATAGTAATAGTATACTGCGTTTAGCTAGTCCCGATTTGAATATGCTAGTGTTACAATTAAGTCGTATTGGATAAGTAATACTTATAAAGTATATTTTGGCAACTTATGAGATTATTTCGTCATGTAGCCTAATCATATAATCATGGGTTGGAGTATATATGTGTATAATTATGATATTTATAAGGTGGGCTGTAACGCTGATCGATACGACCCTGCTTGCTACTGATTCATAGCTGAGGATACTCGATGTTAAATTTACGGGAGACAACAATCAGGACTACAAATATAATATATTATTTTGAAGCCCTTTAGGAGAAAAATCATATAAATATAACTATAAAACTAACAGAAACAAATTAACTACAATTCCTCTAATAAATATGATTATTATTTAATGATGTTGATTCCTAATGATTAACACAGCTGGTTATTGATGGTATTTCTGTTGTATAATATGTATATACTACGTTGTGTCTTTCTTTTAGTATCCAGTCAGAGTATTATCATCATGGACAAACGTATAATATCCCAATGCTCTAGTATTTGTTCGAATAATGTATCCTATACTTTGAGAATACGGATAATCTAAGTTCATATTCTCGTATTATTTGAGGCTAGTTTAATACATTTTGGGGTAACTTCGAGTGTGGGTAATCGTTAAATGTGCGTTATGTTGTGCTGTAGTTGTTGTAGCTAGTGTTGTTGTCTTTAATGTTATCATGTTTGTTTTTAAACCAGTAGGTCTAATTCACACATCCATCGTTGTCACATGCGATGGTACGTGCGTTGTTATAGGATTCATCTGATGCAGCATGTTGTGTGTAATATTAGTGTTCATCGTGTATTCTTATAGTATTCATTGCAGAGTTCGATGGTGCCTAACTCATCTTCAAGCACTAAATGTCACACGATTCAATTATAATTTAATAATAGTCTATAGGACAGTTGGAAGAAAATGGATACTTAATCTGTTATGAACGTTGGTTAATTCTCCTACCTCTCCTACTAAAGTGTATGCATCACGTGTTCATTGTATTAGCCCACTTAATCGAGTGGTTACCATGGTCACCAGGGAGTGGTACGTGGAGCCCACACTGGCAGTTAGGAAAGCCTTGAGTTTGACTACCCAACCATATTTCTGATGTAGGCATCAGTTAGGAAGGAAGCTTGCACCAACCGTATCTCCCGTCTCCACAAGTTACCTTTAACGAATGTAGTTCAATCTAAATGTTCTTATTATAATAGGCTATATCTACTTGTTCGTTATTCCATATTCTACTTCTATGATATCACTACTCATACCTTCGATATCAACGGCTTCAATGATGATCTTTGAAGTTCTTCTCTATAGAGACTATGTTATAATATAAACGTATCCATTCACAATACATTATATATGTTATTGACAATCATGGTATGTAAATTGTACTTCTTACATTGTACACTCTATATCATTATTGACCATGCTGGTCATTTCCCATAGTTATTAATAAGGAAGAATTCTTCCGTTTGTTATTGTTACCAAGAGTGGTCATTCGTCTATTTCTCAAACTATACTTCATAATTTGCACTCCGGCCTACTTACTTTATCTGAAAGTACGTACGTATTAGTGTTTGACTTCACGAATTCCTACTTATTGTTATCCTGCATATATCCCACCCTTTTGTATACATTGTATACATAACACCCTTGATTAACAGGAAAACTCGCCTTATGACATACATTAGTAAAGTACCAATACGAAGAATATCTTTTACATGCTAATCTGTCGATAATTATAATCGATAATTATAATCGATAATTATACTTGATAATTATCTGCATGTTTTATCCGCCATCACTACACTTTTCCAAGTACATTTAAAATGTTCCCTTTTTTAGATTAACCACCATTTCTATACAAAATACTTGTAACGGTTACGAGTACAAGTAGAGACTCTGTACTCGATTCTTCTACGTCGTATGCACTGTCCTATAGGACATATATGTTCGTTGTGTTATCGGCATAGTATTATTACGTACAATTCAAATAAACAAATAAATAGAGTGTATATCATATGATATGACTCACATGATATAATCTTAATATACGTATTACCAATAATGGTCATATATACCTATAGGTCACCTACTGGTTATACTTTATATTAAGTATAGAATTGTTATAAAATCATATATAATTGTTTATAAAAGTATACTATATATAAATATATATATATATATATATATATATAAATATATATATATATATATATATATATACCCAGTAAGTAAAGTAATCAACGATCGTAATCAGATTACAATCGAACAAGTAATCAGATTACAATCATGGGGCTATGTATTGATTACGATCACTTATCATCGTTCGATTACGATCATTGATTACGGTTTGATTACAATAACTTATCATCGTTCGATTACGATCACTGATTACGGTTTGATTACGATAACTTATCATCGTTCGATTACGATCATTGATTACGGTTTGATTACGATCACTTATCATCGTTCGATTACGATCATTGATTACGGTTTGATTACGATCACTTATCATTGTTCGATTACGATCACTGATTACGGTTTGATTACGATCACTTATCATCGTTCGATTACGATCATTGATTACGGTTTGATTACGATAACTTATCATTGTTCGATTACAATATTAAACTAACTGACTTCACATGAATAACAAATAAAGATAACACAAGTTGTTTATATAAGTGAATATTTATTATTGTTAAGTTCTTGAGGCGTTATTGAGGTAATTTGCTATCTTGGACAAAATTATTTCATTCTCAAGCCGATGTTTATGATGTAACACTTCTGTATGATAATAAAAAATATAATTAGTTTAAAATTATATATTTGTTATCTCAATTCAGAATATTATTATATTGAGAAAATACTTATTCAAATTCTAATATCCAAAAAACCTAGCAAAAATACAAAACACACACAATAATTTTTTAGAATTGTTGCCAACCAAGTGTAAAATATATATATATTATAGATCTGTTTATACTTAATTAGCAACAATTAATTATTTTTTATTAACTATAAATGTATTATACAGAATAAACATTTTAAGATACATTAACCATAGAGCCAAATTAAAGTCTTCTCCCCTATATATGTATATATATATATAGAGGAGAGGACTTTATTTTGGCTCTATTATGATATTTTACAAAATGTTTATATATAGAAATTTCTAACCAATAATAGTTCTTCCTATCTTAAGTGTAGAATAACTTATTTTATTACTCGCATGTCTCTTGCCAGATCTCGAATATCTACTCCATACATATTTCGGAGCAAGATAGTTGTGTATATTTGATACACTTCGTCCAATGTCCGAACTTAAATGACGCATTAAGTTTTCCTTCTATATAATAGTAAGATGTAAATATATATATCTATACATATAATAGAAAGTTCTTTTAATTATTTATTTATATGCGTTCTATGTTTAAGAAAACAGCCGTACGGATTTACAAAATTTAAATGGCTACTAATTCTCTAGGACAGTAGTATTGTAATTGTTCAGAATAATTTTTCCACCTATAATAATTACGTAAAACTGTCCTTTTAGAGCTATTTTCGACATATTGGGATATCTTTTGATCATAGAAGAACATGTTTCACACATAAAATGTATGCGAATGTGAGGTGTATAGTAAAAATGTAGTTATATTCACTTTACTTTAATTAAGGCATTCGTAAATGGCAATAAACGGTGATAACGTTTATGTTTTCGCTATATTTTACTAAGTTTTAAATTTTTATAAACACTTAAATTTAAGTGTATGTTATAAATAAATAAATTTTTCCAGTTATTAAATCTTTGTTTACATCTACGTTGCTAACGATCCCACTAAAAGTATAATACCAGGGCAACGCCGGGTCGTAGTCTACTATATAAAAGTAAGTATATTTAATTATATATATGTGTGTGTGTATGTGGTGAGCTAACTCGAGAACCAGGGGTGTCGCGAAAATATGTTATACCCTTAATAAATGTTCACATGTATGGTCTTGGCAATTAAAATGATTTGTTGTCATGTAAAATATTCGACGACATTTTTTTGAAATATTTTTGAAATATTTTTAAACATTTTTTGAAATATTTTTGAAAATTTTCTAGATATTTTTTTCGACATTTTTTGAAATATATTTATACATTTTTTCGACATTTTTTTAAAGTATATTTTTTGTATTTTTAAAATATTATATGAATTATTTTTTTATATTTTTCAACTAATTGTTATATTATAATTATTATTTGATATAAATATTATATTTTAAAATATATTTTATAATATTTTGAAATATTTAAAAAAATATTTGTTGAAATATTTTTCGACTAATATTTGAAATATAATTTAAAAAAAAATATGTATCTATATTTATTTGTATTTTAGCTATAATTTATTTTATTGTATATACTAGCAATGAAGAATAGGAATAGTTATAAATAATAAATAATATATAGGCAAACAATAAAAAACCGAGCAATGCTGGGTCAGTTTCGATTTTCGAAATTTTTTTATGTTATATTTTATAATATTGGAAATATTTGTTGTATATTTTAGACAATTGTTAAATATATATTATAATATCTTGAAATACTTTTTGTATTTTTACTAAATATTTTTCGAATAAATCTTTAAAACGAACAACTTTGGGTCGGATACAGTAGAATTAGTAAATATTAGCTAGGAAAAAAATAAATATTAGTAATGCAGAATTAGGAATAGCTATAATTAATAAATAATAAATAGGAAAATAATCAAAAACCGAGCAACGCCGGGTCGGGTATGGCTAGAAATTTAGAATCAGAAATTGCTATAAGTAATAAATAATAAACAGGCAAACAAATAAAAACCGATAAATGTCAGGACGGGTACGGTTTATGTTTATGGTTAGGTTTGAGTTTTCAATATTTTTTTAAAACATATTTTGTAATAATTTAAATATTTTTTTTATTTTTTAGCAATTATATTTTAATATAATCAGGAATAGCTATAAGTAATAAATAATATATAGGCAAATAATCATAAATAGAGCAATGCCGGGTCAGGTATGGCTAGTATATATATATATATATATATATATATATATATAATACACTAAATATTAGAAATAAATTCAAATTGTGTTCTGAATTGTGTATGAATATTATTAACATAGTAATAAAAAAGTAAAAATATTCATTGAATAGATTTCTGAATAGATTTCTGCGTGCGTTACTATCAGCAGATGAATGCATAGCCTATTTATACATATGTAAAATATTGTATTTGTGCCAATTGCGTCTGCCACATCCCCTTAAA
Organism: Osedax fenrisi; assembly: GCA_964019155.1. Taxonomy (NCBI): domain Eukaryota; kingdom Metazoa; phylum Annelida; class Polychaeta; order Sabellida; family Siboglinidae; genus Osedax; species Osedax fenrisi. Next base: position 70,347,064 of record OZ025239.1, on the reverse strand, counting down.
GTTTACCAATTTTGACAATTCTAGAAAATCATTTGTAAAAATAATATAAATTATTTTGATAATATAATTAAAATTTATATCGAAGACGGGTTAGAGGGAATAATATTAAATGTCATTTGCAATGGCCCATATATATATATATTAAATATCAAAGAAACTTACAAATTCATTAAACTTCTCATCATCCTCCTCAATTTCTGTATTTAAATCCTTTAAATCCTCAACGGAGTTAATATTATAATCAGCTTTTGGAATTATGGCTTCTGTATTATTCTGATTGCGTAATATAAGGCGTACTATAGCTGTTAAATTAAATAATTATGAAAATCTTTTTATTTATGATATTTATAAAAATGAAGAAATTAACAATTTTTAAAGTTAAATGTTTAAATTATGTAATTTTTTATTTGATAATCATCAATAAATGTATTTATAATTAATACTTTACACCTGCCTAGTTAAACAAACCTTCCAAGTTTTTTATACTTTTTGATATCTCAGTTAATTCCTCTTTTAATTCACAGTATTGTTGTTGTGTCATCTGTGGCGGTATCTGTGGCGGTATCTGTGGTGGCATCTGTGTCATCAGTTGTGATAAAAATGGTTGATGAGGCGTCATTTGCTGCATTTGCTGAGGTTGATATTGTTGACATGAATTCTGGGGAGTCAATTGTGGAGTTTGAGTGTAGTTGAATTCATATGGCGTTGCTCTCTCCGAATCAAGCCTTATTTGCATCTGTTCATCTAAATATATGAGATTATAAATAAAAGTTTACGGTTATGAAATATAAACCTTCTGAAATATCAGTTGTCGCTTTAAATGAAGTATATTTTGAGAGCCAAGCGACGGCTTCATCATATGTATCTATATTAATTTAATTTAAATGTTATTGTGTTAATTGTAAGCTTTTATAAATTAAGTATATTTTTATAAATATATAATACAAACCACTTTCCTTCAATTTTCTCATTTCGTATGATTTCCACCGTTCATCGGGTATCTCATTATCTTTAGCTCGTTTAATAACATTATTTGTAGGCCAACGAACGTATAAAATCTATGATAATTGGTAAGTTAAATTTACACATCAAGTAAGATAAGAAATAATAGTATTTATTTAATTGTATATTAATATATGTATATACATATACAGTAAAAACTTTATTTATTGATATATATTATAATGACATTTCGCCCTTAACAAACACATTTACAAATATTTGTAGGAAATCAACCTATTTACATGTAATTATTTCTTGATATAAGGTTTATTTCTTGATATAACGATATAAAATTATCTATTTAGCGACAATTTAGGTTTATCGATATAATGATTGATAGAAATAAGAATATTTATTTGATATATAAATGACATGTCGTTTATATCCTAGGGGTGCAGCTCCCTATCTACTGTGTATACGCATTTTATGTTAACATTTTAACTGATATTTAACATATTAAAAAGCAAATTTCATATTGATTTTTAACGATTTAATTTACATATGTATGATTAATATTTATTATATTGGATTGAATTATACTGTTATGATATGTTTATTATACACTATTTAATTATAGATAACAACATATTATATATATATTTATATATACATATATATATATATATATATATATATATATATTATTTGATAATTAACTTTTTATTATACATATATATATATATATATCTATATCAGTGTTCATTCTAGGTTCATAATCATATATTTAGGGCAGATACCCATACAATTAGGGCACTTCTCAATTTGGGTAGCTGGATAGCTCTAGAATGATCACTGATAGATTCTATATATATATATAAACATATATGTTTATATACATGGATTTTATTATAATGTAAATGTTATATATATATAAAATTAATAATATTAAAACGAAAAGTATAATTTATAATACGCTTATTAATTTGTTATTTATTTATTCAATATATTTATATATAATCTAAGTGTGTACTAAATGTAACATATATCATATCAATATATTAATAATTAATTATAAAATATATATAATTTGTTATAATATTATGAATAATATTTAATAGATATATATGTTATAAACCTATTTTCTGGTTCCTCATAATAATACACACAAACACAAAAACACACATAGATATATTTTTATATATATATATATATATATATATATATATAATATCATACTTTTTAATATATAATATAGTTTTCATATTGATCTATTTTTATATTATTTATGAGATGTAAATTAAAATATGAAATAAATGTAGCATTATATATTATTTTCTTTAGTAATATAACATATATTGTGTGATGTATATATAATAATTATAAATATTAGATTAATATATTATATACATTTTACTAAATTACTATATATGACAAATTTTCAATTATTTTTTTACTATTATAGTTACTATATTATTTAAATCTCCGTAAAGAGGTTTTACACCTAATTATTAGATTAATAATTGCGTTCGAATTGGTGTGAAACCCATTTTAAAGATAGACATTTATTTTATATTCTATATGCTAGATGTACCTATATGCTACACTAGAGGTGCCTATATGCTACATAAGAGGTGCCTATAGACTACAATAGAGGTGCCTATAGACTACAATAGAGGTGCCTATAGACTACAATAGAGGTGCCTATATGCTACACTAGAGGTGCCTATAGGCTACACTAGAGGTGCCTATATGCTACATAAGAGGTGCCTATAGGCTACACTAGAGGTGCCTATAGACTACAATAGAGGTGCCTATAGACTACAATAGAGGTGCCTATATGCTACACTAGAGGTGCCTATAGGCTACACTAGAGGTGCCTATATGCTACACTAGAGGTGCCTATAGGCTACACTAGAGGTGCCTATATGCTACACTAGAGGTGCCTATAGGCTACACTAGAGGTGCCTATATGCTACACTAGAGGTGCCTATATGCTAGTTATGGTATTTTTAAAAAAATCTGGGTTTATAAATCAGCAGATATCCATTGTATGCCATACAATTTTTCGGAACTGCGAGCATGGTCAAATAATTGTATGCGAAATAGTAAGCGTACTGAAGACCGTACTCTATGCAATTTATAGAAATAAAGAAAATCTGTGATATACAGAATTACAGTACTTAATACAAGATAGGACTTTAGATTCAATATAGGCTTATAAATGTTATATGGTAAACAATTCTAATAGTTGTTAAGTTGTGTAAATTGAAGGATATAGATCGTCATACACTTGAGATCTAATCGATAAAACATCTATGACTTACTATCAAAAATAAAACCATGAGAGTTACTTAGTATACTATACTGTGTATACATTGTATATATATATATAGTCAACATAAATAGCTTGTTAATTTATTTACTTACTTTAGTTAATAGTTCAAATTAGTTTCGAAACGCTTTGGAAACATGTGTAATTTAATCGAACCTGAAACTGAAACCTAGATGTTTTCAACGAAACTTAAACTGATACCTAAATTTGTTGAGTGAAACCGTTACGAAACCCAGATTTTTGTAAAATTCCCATCACTACTACTCACCCACCTACCTACCTGCCTATCTACCTACCAACATACCTACTTACCCACCCACCTAAATACCTACTTACCTACTCACCAATCCATATACCTACATATCTAACTGACTACCTACCAGGGTTGGGGTCAAATACAAATACAAATATTTATTACATTTTTATGCAAATACAAATACAAAATACAAATATTAACACATTAAATATTAAATAATTTTATTTAATCATATTTTAAATCATATGATCCTATTTTATATAAAATAATAAAACTTATCCCTATAATATATATATATATATATAGACATTACATGTTTAGTGCTTGATATGTATTGGATATATCAGATACATATGTTAATTAAAGGGTTGTAGATAGGTGGGTGTATAATTTTTGAAAGATTAAGGAGAAGATGTGGAATTAGAGTAATGAATGGGGATTGGATATATGAGTTAGTGAATAGAAAACAAAAAGGGGAAGAGAATATCACAAGATATGGATATTTTATATTAAGACTAGGGTTAAATATAAAGAAGGATGTTAGGATTGGGTTTAAATACACTATATCAAAACCTTTTTTTAAAGAATCACATATAAATTTAAAATACAAATACAAATATTAATACATAAAATATTAAATCATAAAATAATAATCCTATCTCTATACCAGCTTGCATAATAATTAATTGAAATATATTTAATTACTAAAGAAAATCAATAAAATGAAAAAACTGTAAACAATAGACTGATTGCTTGTGATATTATAAGTTATAATGTATAACACATACATATTCTATATAGAATATAAATTTATAAATTTATTTTTATAGTATTCATAAAATTCTTTAAAAATTATTGTTCTATTATATTATTTGTATTATTTAATATAAATGGTAAATTTGTTGTTAATTTGTTTACATTCATAAAGTAATTGTTTAAATTCTACATTCTATTTAATTATTAGAGTGTATTTGAAACTGTATTTGATCAAATACACCAAATACGACATTCAAATACAAATACAAATACAGCAATGAATAATTATTCAAATACAAATACACAAAATCAGCGTATTTAAATACAAATACAAATACGTATTTGACCCCATCCCTGCTACCTCTCACCCATATAACTACATATCTACCTGACTACCTATCCACCCATCTACATACTTGTATATCTACCTACCCTACAACCCACCTTCCTACTATACCTACATATTATACCCTACCTATCTTTTAATACATGTTTGTTCATTAATTCAAATGGCGTGTGCCAGGTGCGCCACCCAAACCCAAACCCAAAACCCAAAACATGGAATTAAAATAGGCGTTTCTTTAAAATGTGAATACGCCCATTATATACGTAATGAACTAATGACGTAACATTAAAATATCACCCGCCTCACTACATCTAGCTTAATAATTTTGCACTCCGATCGTATCAATGCTCCTTTTTTTAAAGTTTCTTCCATATTATAGTATTGATTGAACTTATTAAATATATATATAATATATACAAATAAATAATTACTTAAATAATTTATAAGTATATAGTTAAAGTTAACGTATCAATGCGCATACATTAATTGTTTATAAGAAATATTTGTATTCGTGTAGAGTATAAAATTACGTAAAAAAACATGTAGAATTTAAAATTAAAGTATTAATACTTTGTATAATAATTTTGAGATATATTGTATGGCGTTATAACACGCTCTTATTGTATATATATATATTAATCATTACTTTATTGTTCAGAATATGTTTAGGGAGTTACAATTATTACAGAAAGTCTCACTAAATAGTAATCATATATTGATGTAATTTTAATTATAATATCTTTATAATTTTAAATAATATAAATAAGAAACTAACATTATTCCTGGAGAAGATCCATAATGTTGGCACAATATCCACCTTTTTATCCACCCCAAACTCTATGCACATATATTTCATTGGAAATGCAAACAAAGCTAGAAGAAAATAATAATAAAAATAAAATACCAATTAAAAATAATATTAAATATATAAATAAGTTACACAAATATTTTAAATCTAAATAATAATATAATAATATTCTATAAAATAATAGCAATTACTAATTAGATAATCTATTATTTAGTTAAAATGTAATAATTGTAAAAATATTGCTATAGATTCTTGATCATTACAAATCAGAAGACCAGGTTTTATTAATAATTTTTTTTCAATAGGTTTTATACGACAATTAGCATAAGACGATTCGATGCAACCAATATCAGAAGATTTTATATAAACATTATTTATCATTTTAGAAAAATAATCTTGTGCTGATGTATATAACCTACATAGAGAATATATATCATAATCAATGAAAGGGAATAATTGTTAGGTAAAATTTCACAAAAGGATTTTTTACTTAATTTATAAGCTTTATATTGAATATTAGATCTAATTCCATTACTATGGTTTCCATACTGTATATCTTCTTTAACTCTGTTTACGACTTGTATTAAAGGATTTTTAGAACCGCGTATCATTTTTTTAATGGAACCCAAATAATTTTCAAATTTGAAAGCACTAATATTATCGAGTGACCCATGAGTACGCGCATCATCAGCTAAATGAAGCAAAGAATGTACATTAAAAATAGGAAATGTATCACCATATAATTTAATACCCTCTTCTACAAAATAATTGAGAAGAAATTCTGCTAAATTAATATTACTAGCTGAGTTGTCTGATAACAATAAACTTATAGCCATATTTAAAACTAGAAAATGATATCTGTAAACACTTGACATTACATCATGTAATACAATTTTACCAATATATAAAAGGAATAATCTATATTCTGTAGCCTTCCATCTATCAACCTCATAAAGACTACGTGGCAATCTCGAGAAACATTGATATGGAATAAATTGTTTAAGTGAATTCATCTTATCATTAATTTGTGAAATCTGGAGAGCAGATAATTTATATGGGCAATTCTTTGAAAATACCCATAACTTTAATAATTTTTTCATTACCCCTAATAGAACACAGTGCATATAATCAGTCGGAAATACTAATATCATATTAATTGGAAGTTCTTCAAATGGAGATATTTCAGAATGATGATGTAACGGATTTGATCTATTTCTAAAATTTGAATCTGTTCTTTTATTAAAATTTATATCAGGATATGTCATTCGACCTCTTCGCTCATTAGTATCCGAATACATAACACCTTTCATGTCGCACTTGTCACATCCATAATATCCATTATATTGTTTTATGCACTTTATAAACGACTTTGCTGGAGCATCACAAATAATAGCATCTAGTATAATAGTATATATTTTACCTTTAATAACGATATTATTAGTCATTAATATTTTTAATTCATTTATAGAATCCCATAAAAAATCCATATTTTTTGGCTTATTGCCTAATGTTAATGTTACTGGAAATACAATAGATTTTTTAGCTTCCAATTTAATTGAAATCAGAATAGGCCACATTGAAAGATTAGTACTTTTGAATAAAGGTAACCCGTCGATATTCAACGATAAATGCAAATCGTTACTATCATAAATATTATTTTGTAAATATTTTTCAAAATATTTTATAATCATATTTTGTATCCCAAAATAGTAATATTTTACATCAGATTTTATTATAATTTCATTATTTGGAGAAGTTTTTAAGAATGTTCTAGCTGTATAAGGAAGTTGAGAAATTCCTTTTTGTTTTAATAATTTCAAATTTTCATCTATGAAATTATGGGGTACTTTATATTTTATAAATTGAGATCTTAATCTAGAAATAAATTCCTCATCGCTAATTATATTAGATTGGATATCTATATCGCTGTGAAATATATTATTAGAATCAACTTGATCATCATCAGAAGAAATATAACTATCACTACTAATATTATCATCAATGTCTGCGCTAGTAGATTGTAATACTGAACCATATGGTATATTTAAGTATTCATCATTAATAACATTATAAACATTACTATTACTACTAGTATTAGCATTATTACTCGTAATTTCAATATTTAAATTGGGTGATTCTAAATCAATAATTGATCTAATTTCGTCAATCTGACGTTTTCTTTGCTTGTATAATTTATTATAATTATCCGACATTATATAATTAAACTATAATTGTATACCTAGGTAATATAATATTGATAAATAATTTACACATATAGAAAAATAAGACGAAAAATAATTACTAAAGTAACAACATTATAAAATTGCACCAGAGACTTTCTTACTTAGTAATTGTACTGAGTTAAAAAGTTATTAAATAAATATATTAGTGGCATTTTAACTTATTATAATTAAAATTATTTAAATAATAATATTAATATTATATTGAATAATTAGCAATTACTATAATAATTATAAAGTATAATAATGTATTCAATACAATACAGTATGATACTGAGTATTGGTAAAATTATAATAATTAAAAGAAATGACAAAATAAATTAATAAATATTAATAAGTACAAATAAAAAAAATCTAACCGCTACAATAAAAGATTAAATGATATAATACCGTATAATACTGGTGAAATAATAATGAATATAAGTTGTTATTTTATGCAAAATGTGAATAAATATAAATATCGTTTGGAATTAAATGTAATGAATATATTCAAATATTTTGAATAACAAAGATAGTCGCCGATTTTTTTCAAAGTTCTCGCTATTTTATAGTTGATACAGAGTAGCGCACCTATAGCGCCAGTGTTGTAATTTATAAAAAATATAATTGAGATATTGACTTTTAATTAAAAAATATATAGTTTTGTACATTATCTATATTTTTCCGTATATAACTGTAGAAATAACGATAATAATAATGAATTATTATACAATATAATAGTGTGTTGTACTCAATATTATGTTTACTTATATTATTATAATATATAATTATTATATATAATTATTATAATGATAATTATATATTTATATAATAGTTATAATAATTATATTACAAACTTTATAATCAGTAATATACTGAGTACATCATTATGATAATCATACCTACATATATATATATATATATATATATATATATATATATATATATATATATATGGCTCCTATGTCTATGACCTATATAGTAAGAACAAATAATTATATATATATATATATATATATATATATATTTATATATATATATATATATATATATATATATATATATATAATTATTTGTTCTTACTATATAGGTCATAGACATAGGAGCCATCGATCCTATGATCATGGTAACCATATGTATAGATTATAATTATTATAATAATAATATAATATTCTGAATATATTATTATAATACTAAATATTCTATAATCATTATATCATATAATATATGATATAATGATTATAAAATAGATTATAGATATAATATATCAAATACAATAATCATTATAATAGGAATACAAACTAGAAATACAACAAAATTATCGATATATATTCTTAGAATAATTATATTAAATATAATTATTCTAATAATATAATTATAATACATATCTGATATGATATCTATGGATATCATCAATGTTGTTCAATCAACTATACTATTTGTATATAATTAATAATAAAATTATAATTTAAATAATTTGTTACGAACAATTAGTTCACCAAAAGGCTTTGTCGAATACTATCTATGTCTTCTAATTATCTTTATAAATATTTATATAAAATCAAAACTAGCTATAATATTAATAACTATTGTTCTAAAATATATTAAGATATATTTTAATACATCTATTATAATATATAAAAGTTGCTATAAATATATAAATATAATAATTAGTGAATCAAGAATATATACAAGTGAATTATTAATATTCATACCTAACTTTTTTCTAAATGTGTTGCTTATGCGTGTGTCTTTGTTGTCACCACTTGAGCGATGCATATCAGATTGTCCATTGTTGTTTATTCAATTATCGTATGTTACTCTGTATATATATATATGGTACTCTAAATATATGGATGGGACTCAACCGTAAATTTTTTCTGTTAAGTTGACAATCAAAGATTACCAACTGATCGTGAAGCAATGTTAGTGATCAGTTAACAATCATTGATTACAATCGTATTACAATCAATGATTACCAACTGATCGTGAAGCAATGTTAGTGATCAGTTAACAATCATTGATTACAATCGTATTACAATCATTGATTACAATCGTATTACAATCAATGATTACCAACTGATCGTGAAGCAATGTTAGTGATCAGTTAACAATCATTGATTACAATCGTATTACAATCATTGATTACAATCGTATTACAATCAATGATTACCAACTGATCGTGAAGCAATGTTAGTGATCAGTTAACAATCATTGATTACAATCGTATTACAATCATTGATTACAATCGTATTACAATCAATGATTACCAACTGATCGTGAAGCAATGTTAGTGATCAGTTAACAATCATTGATTACAATCGTATTACAATCATTGATTACAATCGTATTACAATCAATGATTACCAACTGATCGTGAAGCAATGTTAGTGATCAGTTAACAATCATTGATTACAATCGTATTACAATCAATGATTACCAACTGATCAGTGATTGTGAATCTATGTTAACAATCATTGATTACAATCGTATTACAATCAATGATTACCAACTGATCGTGAAGCAATGTTAGTGATCAGTTAACAATCATTGATTACAATCGTATTACAATCATGATTACCAACTGATCGTGAATCAATGTTAGTGATCAGTTAACAATCATTGATTACAATCGTATTACAATCAATGATTTATAAGTGTAGTTCGTAATCAAATCATAGTTGCTTATCAATGATTGTAATCTGATTGTAATCGTACTGTGATCAGTTAATCACAAATCATGATGATGATCAAACTATAATCTAACCGCTATCACTGATTACTTTACTTACTGGGTATATATATATATATATATTTATATATGATGTATATATGATGTATACATCTAGTAGGAATGCAAGTATACTTATATTCCTATAGGAATAACGGAAAATCTATGATGTTTATCAATATATTAATATCTTAAGAACAAACGTAATATATTAAGAACAAACGTAAATACGCGTGAATCAACATATCACGTGGTTAATGTTAAATAAACAAACATCTATAAATAACCTAACTTAGTCGATAAGAAGATCTAGCACCGTTCGTTACATTTGTTCAGGTCCGTGCAGTAACGCGATATTACGTAATACAACGGGTCTGTTCCATTTCATAGTTACGCGAGTATGCCCGTGTTACGCGACACTTCCGGTTATAACCCTTCCGGTCAACTTCGCCGGTACCTCAATGTTCACAAATCACGATTCTCCATGGATCTGCCGAACTTTCCTAAACCTAAGAAAGTAGCATATTTCTCAAGGGTTAGTCCTACTAGCAGTTTAGTTGCAGTATTAGCTTTGTTTACCAGATAATTGTTATTATAGTATTTATATTTTGAGTGAATTAAATGAATTTAACTAATATATGAATATATAAATCAAATATATATTATATATTATTCAATCTCGATCACTAATATATATATATATAAATATAAACTGTACCCTCCCCGGCGTTATATAAATAAATATAGATAGATAGATAGATAGATAGATAATAGTTTATTGAATAGATTCAAAACGATGGGTAACAATAAATAATAATGACAGAAATATATAAATAATAGTTAGCAAATATAAATAAGTTGTGATTTACACACACCGAAAGTAAATAAAATAATAATAAAGCAATATTTGGGATGTTGATCAAACGTGATGAACACATCATCAAATAACTAGGGAAGAGGTATCGGGTTAGTCAGGCCCATATAGGATTATATGCCCATAAATCCTGAGGGATAGACGGTCCCTGCATATTGGTTTTTTGACATCTCTCCACACCTAGAATATCAAATTATTATACAGCTTGTAAGATCAAATACCCAAATAAAGTACAAAACGAAAACTAGAAAAACAATACAATTATAAAAATAACGACATTACATTTATGCATGTGGAGAATAAAAGTTTCCATTAATATTAATAGTATCTATATTTTTAATAAATATGCTTATAGATTTAGACGAAGACATATAAATATAATATAAATATATACATATATATATATATATATATATATAATGTCATTTTACTTTATGAGATAAGACCTAACGGTCGTATTTGCATGTTTATATATAACCAATACAGTTAATTATAGGCCTAATTATAACCTAATTATAACCTAATTATATTCATTTCGAATTTCTATTGTATTAAAGTTGTCTATGTATTTTATTTCACATTTCTATAGCCTGCGTTCTACGCGTATATCTAGGTGTATCACGTGTTCTATCTCTCGATACAATATATCATAGATTTATAGTTTACCTAGATTGGTAGTCACGAGATTTTTCTTCAACAGATGGTTCCTCGATATAGGAAACTTAAGATGGCCGACCATCACATATAAAGTATTATTTTAGCAAATTAAATGTTTCAATTATATTGAAATATAAATATATAATTTAAATAAGTATACATGTTTATTTTTATATAATTGAAACGCACTTTATAAGCGTATATAGAAAAGAAATAAAATGTATTTAAAAATCAATATTATTTATATGAATATTTGTTAAATTTATTGGTCATATGATGGTGGCCTTCTTAAGTTTCCTAAATCGAGGCATCATGTATGTTGAAGAAGTTTACATTGGCGATATATAGCAATACCGATCTATATAAAATACAAATATATGCAAGCTATGCACGATACATGTCTTATCGCATCACCTCAATGAGAGAAATATGTGCAAATGTAGCAGGTGACCTATCTGAAATGTGACGCATAATCAGGCATCCTTGTGAACGCATTTTTGTATTTTACAAAACTACAAATCTATGTGTATGATACACTATAATATGATATTTACGACTAAATTAGTATAATGATTATATAATGTATCGTTAATATATATTTTACATTAACCATTATTACAATTATGTAGTTGTCTATATATATAAATGAATGTTCGTGTATCTTATAAAAAGACCTGATGAATATAACAACATAAATATAACAATAAATATAACAATAAATATAACAATAAATATAACAATAATTATAATAATAATAGTAATAATAATAATAATAATAATAATAATAATAATAATAATAATAATAATAATAATAATAATAATAATAATAATAATAATAATAATAATAATAATAATAATAATAATAATAATAATAATAATAATAATAATAATAATAATAATAATAATAATAATAATAATAATAATAATAATAATAATAATAATAATAATAATAATAATAATAATAATAAAATATAATATAAAACGAATTACATTAGTGTATGGGCATCATGATAAAAATGAAACAAATGAAAATAAATAAATATATCATGTTGATTTAAATTACGATAAATATAAAAAAATATTAATATTAATGAAGTAAACAAATTTTACTTTACGTCGGAAAATATTGTATTTCATTTCACAACGTAATTTTGCAGGAAGTTTATTCCAGTTGGTATGTGCTGACACACAGAAATATCTACCCATAAATGTCTCATAATTATATTTAGGTAAATTTAGTTTTACAGACTTGGCAGAATTAATGGAAGAGATAGGTCGATAATAAGATATACTTTAAGATAATATATTATATGTATTTGAATAGATGAGATTATGAACTAATGAGACAGATTTTAAGAAGGCTCTATCTTTTAAGGAAAGTATGTGTAATTTATGTTGGAGGGAGCTAATTGATATATGGTTATTGAATTTAATATTATGAATAGTACGGATAGATGATCTATCAATTTTGTTAGTCCTATGGGACTAATATATACATTTGGGTAATCTATTATATAGATAATTAACATAATCTAAGCGTCAAAAAACAAGAGAATAAATTAGTATTTCACAAGTTTTATATGTGATTAATTTTCTAAATGATTTTATTTTATATAGTGATAAATTAGCTGATTTACACTAAGAATTTATTTGTTGTATGAAAGATAATTTTTCAACGAATATAACCCTAAATGTTTAACTTCGGAAAAACTATTTATTTGAATATTATCTACATTGACTATTGGGATTCTATTCGTTGAAATTGAAATATTAATTAATTCAGTTTTATTTGTATTAAGAATAAGGTTATTTCCTAATAACAAAACAGTGATGCTATTTGCACATGGAGAGAGTTCATTATTAATGGAATATTTGTAGTGATATGGAATAATTGATTAAAGTTGAATATCGTCTGCATATATATAATACTGAATGTTAGGGAACGATTTAATTATTTATTTCAAAGGCTAATATAAATTAGGAAAAGAAGAGGCCCAAGTAGGCTACCCTGTGGAACACTATGTGTCATACTCTCCATTTCAGATTCACATTCATCAATGACAACCGAATAATATCTGTCTTACAAATAATTTTAATAAATGCTAGAGCATTATTGAAAATACTAATTTCAGCTAGTCGAACAAATAGGTTTTTATGTAAGATTGTATCGAAATCGGAAGTCAAATCTAGTAAAAGTAATTGAGCTTCGTGGTTCTCATCTAATGATTTGAGAATATAATCAGTTACCATATTTAGTGCAGTCTCTGTTGGTAGGGCCTGAAAGCAGATTAGTTGGTATCATAGAGATTATTTGTAACCAGATATTCAGTAATCTGTTCACATATGATTCTTTCTAGAACTTTACTAATTATAGGGAGTTGAGATAATAGTGTGTAATTTAATAATACACTAGTGTCAAGGTTAGTCTTTTTAAGTATAGGAATAATCATAGATTTTGTATAGCATTGGGGAAATGTATTGGATGTAATTGAGTCACATATAATTTGATGAATAAATAGATAAATAATATTTAATATATTTGTCATAGAGGATAAAGGTAGAGGATCATTTTTCTAACTGGATTTCGTTTTTATTATATGGTTATATATCTCAACAGTTGTAGGTAGAAAAAATGAATTTAGACCGGTGTTAATAGTATATGAGTTAGTAGAAAAATAAATTTCAAATTAAGAATATTGGGATAGTTTATTTATATTACAAGTAGGTATTTATATTAATTAGCTTATCAGAAAAATGCTTTAAAAATGTATTACATAATATATTTATAGGAATATCTGGATAATTGTTAATCTTTTGTCTACCTAGTAGAGTATCAGTTAGACGATACAGAGCTCTAGAATTACCAGATAAATTAACTATTTTATTCCTATAGTATATTTGTTTAGCTTTAGATATTGAGTGCCTATACAATTTACGTTAATATATAAAATAAGTATAATTATTTAAGACTTGTTTGCATTATATTTCTTTTCCGCAATACGGTGTGATCTTTTAATTGTAGATAATGTCGAATTAAACCAAGGTGATTCAGGCCGAGGAATAATTGTTATCTTACATATAGGCGCATGGATATTAAGTATACTAATAAGAGAATTATTCAGGAATTCAGATGTTAATGGTCTCTACTTATTGTAGATAGAAAGTCAGACTGAAATAGTTCATAATCTATTGCTGATAATTTCCTATAATAGAGCAATACTTGTTTAGGTAATGCTATTTCAATGTCTAAGGTAAACTGGATAGCATAATGGTATGTTATTAGATTTGATATTGTAGGATGTATAAGAGTAAACGAAGGATAAGGTGGGGTAATTACAAGATCGAGTATATTATTTTTAATGTGAGTTGGTGAGGAAACATGATGAGATAATGATAGAGAATAACTAAGATTAGTGAACTTTGCATGTTAATTATCATGCTTCTGTAGAGTCACAATGGTAATTAAAATCTCTAAGGATCAAATAATTAGTTGAATCAAGTGAATGAATAAGATATATTGTATGATAATGATAATAATAATAATAATAATAATTTTAATGATAATGATAATGATAATGATAATGATGATAATGATAATTATAATGATAATGATAATGATAATTATAATGATAATGATAATTATAATGATAATGCTATTGATAATTATAATTATAATGATGATAATGATAATTATAATGATAATGATAATTATAATGATAATGATAATGATAATGATAATTATAATGATAATGATAATTATAATGATAATGATAATGATACCTAGGTGAACCCTACCCGATGAAACGCATATTCAAGAGTATGTCGATATTCCCGAGCGGTATTCCTTTTATAGGAAAATAACTAAATATAATGTTAAGACTATACGAAATATAAATTTAAAAAAACATATTGATATGGCTAATTCTATGCAATTAACCAATTGGTTAAGCATGAGCGCTTAAGCGTGACACATACAATTAGTGTTCAGTTTTTATTTAGATATATACATTTATGTTACATAACATTTAGTGAATATATATTTGTATATTGCATTATCGATATATCTACGAGTTCCATTGTATAGCTCACACACAAACAAATATAGACACACAAACATACACACACACATATATATATATATATATATATGTAATAATGAGGGGATGAAATAGGTATTATCAATATTACACCACTCAAAATGATAGAGGACCGTTGTATTTAAATTACATGTATTCAATCAAAAACAAAAACCATACACTAATGCTGTTAAAAATATACACAACATTATAACAAAGGTTTTCCGAAGGAAAGATATAACACTTACGCGAAATCGTGTAATTCGAATTTGTATACAAAATACCCTGGTGCAACCTATAGCGGGTTACTTTTAGGAACTATGTGTTGTTTATAATGTAAATTCGTATTTAACTATACACTTTTAAAATGTTAAATAATATGCTTTAAATTAATATTTATATGATGAATACTAAGTGTTCATTACTAATATATAACAAACAAATATGATATTTATGTTTTAAATGCTATAAGTATATATTTAGTAAGTAAAAGCTACTTTATATTGCATGTAATTTAATAGAGCAATGAAAACATTGTTGTATGCAAACAGAGCCGAACCTAAATATATTTCAGTGATTTCGATACTACTGCTAGCAGCGGTTGGGGATATTACTAAATTACGTTGCATGCATAGGGAGTGTTATATCTTTGCTTCGCAAAATCTTTGATTATAATATAGAATATTACAATATAACTTTATACAAACCTCCACGTGTCGAGGCAGAATTAAAAAGGAAATAATATTATTAAATCTAATATAATTCAGATTATAATATTGCTACGCGACAGTTCATTGGTACAAACAATTCTATTAAAATAAACTAAATAACATTAAATAAAAAAAAAAAAAATCAATATATACGAAATCAACATTTATACTTTTATAATTATTACATAATACACAATAACAAAATAACTAACTTAACATATACAATATGCACTTAAAAACAACTACATTAAAAATATAGAAGACGTCTGCTACATATATATAGTATGTGTGTGTATATATTAATATCCAATCAGAGTTTTGCATATTTTATAAATATAACGTGTTTGAATATATATTTAAAATGTAATTATTTCATTAAGATTATCTAAGATTATCTATAGATATACAGTATACTGTATATCATAATACTATTTTAATACATTATTTTAGTATATCCGTTATTTTATTTGTCTAAATATAACTAGTATACTAGTTATATTTAGACAACAAAACCTATAGGTATACCTATGGGTATAAGTATACGACGTACCTGCCATCATTTACTATAGTAATTTCCTATTGGTCATTTATTGTTAGCAGAACGTATAACGTATACTGTGTATTTTATTTAATTCATTAATAATTTTAATAAATTTCATAGGACTATATAATACCTACAACTAATGAATATAAAAATAATATTATTCCATGAAATACTCATGAAATAAGATATAGAAAAAACAAAAATTATATATAAAATTTAAATAAATGAACATCGATAGGTAGATTAAATATAAAATTTGAAAAAAGGGCTTAATAAGAAAAATGAATAGAGTATTTATATAATATTAATATTATACAGGTAAATTAGTAAAATATACAGAATATATAGGTAATTCTAAATAATATGTTAAATAATGAATATATATATTGGCTATATATATGACCATCATTAAAAAAAATAGCTCAACTTAAATTAATATCCATTCTTCAGTCCCCCCTACTGACTAAACAACCTGATTACCTTTATAGATTAATTTCTCTCCATACTGCACCACGCCACCTACGATCCACTAACTATACGGTCCTGACTGAACCATCCTATCTCCGGAAAAAAACTTGGGAAACGTCGCTACTCTGTTTGCGACAGCCACCTTTGGAATAAACTCCCTCAATCCCTCAAAGTCAGCAATACCTCAAAAGTAACATTCAAATATAAACTAAAGAAGTACCTTCTTGACCATGATATTTGAACTTGAAATATATTCGTTTTAGATATGTTATACACTTATCTGTACTTATTATTACATTTATTTATTGTTTTTTATATATTATTGTCACACTATAAGAATTTTATAATTCAATTAGTGTTTAAATAAATCATCATCATCATATATATACCGATATATCCTGTCCCAAATCATTAATAACAATGATATACATATTTTTAAATACGTTAATGTTGCAAATAATTATCTTTTTTTAGAGACATGCCTATCTATATCGATTCAAATTTAAACGCAACCATAGGTTAATGTTATAGGTCCTTATTCAGTTTTTAATATTGTTCTTAATAAAAATAGTTGTTTCGAACATTAGTTTACATGGTTTATAGTTTTATAGATTTATAGGTTTATATGTTTAACCTTCATACATTATTAAAGATAATATAAAATTTAAATATAAATATTTTAGATAACCTATAACTTTTTATATTAAAAAACAATTTTTTTTCCAAACAAACTATGCTTTTTATTATAAGTGTAGGTGTTATCATATAGGTTGTTAGTATACTTTAACCTACTTGTTAGTGTACTAAGGTTTTATCATATATATAATTTATAGATTATTTAATTATTTATTAATTTTAACATAGCTAATATTCACCCAAGTAACACAGATTGGGTCAAACTTGGTCCATACTTGGTTCACAAATAAAATACTTGCTTCATAGTTGGTCATATTGACTTAAGTCAAAAATCTGGTTCAAAACTTAAGTCAAACTTAAGTATTTTTAATTTTATATAACTTAAGTCACTGTAACTTAAGTTATTTTTTAAGTCTAACTTAATTCGAAATGACTTAAGTTTTTAAGGCATGAAAAACTTAATTTATGACTTAGGTCAAACTTAATCAACTGAACTAGGTTTTATTTTGTGTATGACTTAAGTTATAACTTAAGTCAAACTTAAGTCAGCTGCACTAGGTTTTATTGTGTGTATGACTTAAGTTATAACTTAAGTCAAACTTAAGTCATCTGAACTAGGTTTTATTGTGTGTATGACTTAAGTTATAACTTAAGTCAAACTTAAGTCAGCTGAACTAGGTTTTATTGTGTGTATGACTTAAGTTAACACTTAAGTCAAACTTAAGTCAGCTGAACTAGGTTTTATTTTGTGTATGACTTAAGTTATAACTTAAGTCAAACTTAAGTCAGCTGAACTAGGTTTTATTGTGTGTATGACTTAAGTTATAACTTAAGTCAAACTTAAGTCATCTGAACTAGGTTTTATTGTGTGTATGACTTAAGTTATAACTTAAGTCAAACTTAAGTCAGCTGAACTAGGTTTTATTGCGTGTATGACTTAAGTTATAACTTAGGTCAAACTTAAGTCAGCTGAACTAGGTTTTATTGCGTGTATGACTTAAGTTATAACTTAGGTCAAACTTAAGTCAGCTGAACTAGGTTTTATTGTGTGTATGACTTAAGTTATAACTTAAGTTAAAACTTAAGTCAAACTTAAGTCAGCTGAACTAGGTTTTATTTTGTGTATGACTTAAGTTAACACTTAAGTCAAACTTAAGTCAGCTGAACTAGGTTTTATTGTGTGTATGCCTTAAGTTATAACTTAAGTCAAAATTAATTTAAATGAAATAAGTTTTATTGTGTGTATAACACATATAATATATTATATTATATTAAAAAAGATAATTATTTATTGTTATAAAAAAGTGTCATAACAGAGATTAACATTGTATTTACAGTGCATCTTATTATAATCAAGTGATACACCAACTGTCTTGATATATGTTATATAAATATTTAATTATATTGTATATAATTTTGATTTAATTATCTTTATAATTAGAATATATTTTATAATTTTCTTTATAAATAAATAAAAACTATATATATAAATATTATAATAGGATCAATAACAATAACTTAAGTTAAACTTAAGTCATATAACATACGTTTATAATAGATTTAAATATATAATAATAATAATAATAATAATAATAATAATAATAATAATAATAATAATAATAATAATAATAATAATAATAATAATAATAATAATAATAATAATAATAATAATAATAATAATAATAATAATAATAATAATAATAATAATAATAATAATAATAATAATAATAATAATAATAATAATCATAATAATAATAATAATAATAATAATAATAATAATAATAATAATAATAATAATAATAATAATATTAATATATATATATATTAAATGGTATATAATATATATATAAATATATATAATAAATATATATTTATATAATAACTAATATATTATAAACTTATGATACATGACTTAAGTTCAACTTAAGTTGTTGATGTAAGTATTATTATTAAGTTTATATCATTATTTTATTATAGAAAGAATAAAATATTATAACTTTTAATTATTTTGAAATATTGATTTAATTTTTATATATGCAAATTAATTAATGATTATAATTTTAATTAATATATTTAAGTTAATATACTGTTTTTAATAAATAAAATATTATTTTAAAAAGTAAAATTATTTAAGTAATACTATGTAATTTAATACATTATCACTGAATTAGGTTTTATATTGGTCCATACTTGGTTCACAGACTTATGTATTATTTGGTCCATACTTGGTCCATACTTGGTTCGCTGAATTAGGTTTTATTTTGGTCCATACTTGGTTCGCTGACTTAAGTTTTATATTGGTCCATATATGGTATGTAAGGTATACCTGGTTCGCTGACTTAAGTTTTAAATTGGTCCATACCTGGTTCGCTGACTTACGTTTTATATTGGTCCATACCTAGTTCGCTGACTCAAGTTTTAAATTGGTCCATACCTGGTTCGCTGACTTAGGTTTTATATTGGTTCATACCTAGTTCGCTGACTCAAGTTTTAAATTGGTCCATACCTGGTTCGCTGACTTAGGTTTTATATTGGTCCATACCTGGTTCGCTGACTTAAGTTTTAAATTGGTCCATACCTGGTTCGCTGACTTAGGTTTTCGGTATCACAGGTTACTAACTTTTGAACCAAGTTTGACTTAAGTCAATATGACTTAAGTTTCCTAAGTCTTGAACCAACTTTTGGTTACTTGGGCACCTATACATTTATAATTTATAATTACATGTAATAGAAAGTGCACTTTCTTTTATATTATTTAAATAATCGTCATCTTTTACAAATATTACATGTATAAGATAGGACATACGTCTAGGACATGTGTTTTAAATAACTTCTAAGATATTGGGAATATTGACGCTATTCATTTACCATTATATACAAGCAATATACATAGACAGATTTTACTCGGGAGATTTAATAACTATTTAGATTGATAGCTATTTTATAATTATAGGACATTTGAGTTTATTATTAACATATTTATGTCATAATATTCTAAAAAATAACTAGACATAAACCTATATATATAAATTACGAAGTACTTATATAAACTAATGTAGTAAGTTTTATAGATTATATTTAAAAAGTTGGCAATAGAGCGAAATTATTAATATACATCAACTATTGAATACAAAAGTAACTATAGGCTATACCGACTTGTAGATGATAATCATTATAATAATATATTCTAAGAAAATCTAATACAAAGTTTATCAATATTGTGTATCAAATAATATATTTATTTCAGATATAACAGACAATTGTAGATTATGAATAAAAATATACATAGGTACCTTGTAATGTATACAATAATATAAAGATAATGAAATGAAATGAAATTCTGAATATCTGAATATCTGAATATGTACATTTATTATGTTTAACATATATTATAAAATAAAATAAATTATGTTTTAAATATTATCATATTGAATATGTTTTTACATATATGTGTACATATAAGGTATACCTTATAGACATTATAATGGATATTATATTTTAAATTTGTCTACAATACAAATAACATATAAATACACCTAAATAGTTTGTAAAAAACTTCGAATAAAACAAAATATATATTACTCAATGACAAGATCCCTCAACATTACGCAAAACCCATAACTAGGGGCGCTGCAACAGGGGGGGCGGGGGTGACACGTCCCCACTATAAAATCTAGGGGGACCTCCTATGTGTTGGTCCCCCCCACCCACTTTTACCACAACATTTATTTTGATTGGTTGGTCCCCCCTACAAAATCGTTCCATCGCCCCTACCTATTACGTAACATTATTTACGTAACACTGATTACATAACCCATTACATAACCCATTTTTTAGTACGCAGGCGGCATCCACGTCAATGATCGCTCAAAGCTTCGATACTTCACGAATCCTTCGACAAAATCTGTGAATTTTGATCTCAAAATAGGTTAATTCAAGTTGTGTACAAATGTATACAAATTGACAGTCAATAAAAGTACTAAGTATATATATATATTAAGTATGTATACATACACACACATATATATATATATATATATATATATATATATATATATATATATATATATATATATATATTAGGTTGAGTAAGTTACCTACTTAGTTCATAACTAAATTAATGATAAACAATGTATGCTTAATGTCGTTCACTGCCGTAAGGTTATAACACATACATCGATAAAAACGGGTACGGCAGTGAGAATTCTTCGCTGCAGAATTGCATGCAGCTGATTATGAATGGCGACATCTCACCGTTTCAGTTGGTATTCATCCTCCTCCTCCTCCTCCTCCTCCTCCTCATCCTCCTCCTCCTCCTCCTCCTCCTCCTAACATGCTTGTTTATGGTTAATAGTTACGCGTGTATCCCTTTTATATGTATATATATATATATATATATATATATATATATTTATATATAAACAGTTATAACTAACAGTGTGGCTCAGTTGGCTAAGGCCTCTGACTCACAAACCGTAGGACACGAGTTCGAGCCTCGTCCGGTCATTACAATAATAGATTAATAACACCGTCTTAAAATAATATTTAGAAGTGATCTTATATAATTGTGTATAAATAAATGATCAGTTATCGTTAAAACCACGATTGCCTTAACATGATAGCGGCGTCGAAGGGATATTATAGCCATATGATTATAAGTGAAAAACGTCATCTAAGTTACTAGATGGGATGAAAGGATTAAAATAATAATAACAATATATAAAGTATGGACTATCTCTCATCTGCTACATAGTCCCTTACATCACGATAACAAACATTCTCTAACAATGTTCAACTTGTAAAAAATTTCCTCCAATTATAGACCCCTTTAATCCCTTCTTACACTTCACTCGCCACCAGTATTACATCACACCCCTATACCATCTGATTATTTGTCCAACCTCACCTTTTTATTTTAATATGAATCTAATCTAAATATTTGTTTGTTATCTTATTTATATATATGTGTGCACTGCTAATATAGTTCTATTATACATATATATATATTTATATATATATAAATATATTATTGATCAAATTTAAAACAGTTCAAAGTTATCGATAATTTCAAATATCAGCATATTTAAACAAGTTCAAATATTGAAATATTGACCATACGCACAACATGAATCCATATATATATATATAAATATGTCGAATACTTAATATTAACGAGTTATATATATACCTATATAGAGAAGTAACCGTACATATCGAAGTCCATATTAATACTAAAAACCCGAAAGCCCGGAAGTTCATATTTTAAAATAGCGATCGCTAACAAACAGATTGTAATAACCCTATATTTCGTTGATACATTCAATTATTATCACTAATTTGTGTATAACTATAGCATCGATTGACACTTCATTAATTGTAATGTTTGCCCTATCTCAGCAATGTAATGTTTTCCCAGCATAAATGTAATGGGGCCTGAATAATGTCTGTGTGTGTGTATGTGAAGTTTAGGATACGGCCAGGTATGTGCTATAACATGGCTTATGTAGACAGTGATCACTGTTTATATAATTAAATTAGTTAATTTCGTTAATATTTCATATAATATAATATAAATTCTAAATAAACTTTCACGAGAATTATAATGTTTCCATATTGCATGGTAGGAAGCGTTCAACCATTTCAAGTGTTTGGAATTTGTGAATTACACAAATCTACTTTAGTATAATATAGTATAAAATAAATGGTAGGCATTTATTTGTAACCTATAGAAATTAATATAAGTTGTTTTGTTATACTAAGAATTCGACTTTTATAAAGGCTAACCTATATATGATTCAGTGATTGGTTTATATTTAAAGTAACGTTTAGAAAATATAAATAATCATTCTAAAAAGATATTTCGAAACTATTTATTGCGCATTGTTCGAAGATGACATATGTACATTGTGCATTGTACATTCTACGATACGAACGTTTACATTATAGATATGCTAGCTTACCACTTTCTGATAGGTTCTAACCTAATGCACCCTATATCAAATTGCGACCATACAGATCAGAACGTGTGGATTTCATCTGTAGACGAGGACTGCTAGTGAAGATGGCACTTTCCGCTTACCACGAACAATGGATTGTTCTAGCTACTAGGTTCAGAAATACCATCTTTTTAGATGACATCTATTCGGAATCCGATATAGAACGGGTAGGTTACTATATGATAACGTAACATAATTCCGATAGGTTTTCCATAGGCTTTTTTCATTGGCGTTTATTAATCTTGTTGATATGTTTATTATATTGGTAATTAGTGCATATTTAGTGCTTATTAGTGCTTATTAGTGGTTATTATTGGTTATTATTAGTTATTATATACATATATAAATAACTCATAATAAATCCACAAATTCGATTTTTTATTTTCATAAAATAATAACCTATAAGACAACTTATTATAAGACAACATTCAACACGAATAATAAGTTCCATATCACCATCATAATATTACTAATGTTATTAATATATCATTGATATAGATTAAGAATTCATGATTAAATTCGATTATATACATACTAATTAATAACTAAATATTAAATAATAATATACACTCTTTTAATATAATTACTATAAAGTTTAAATTTAAATTTAATATTACTATACAAATATAAATTCAATAAAAAATAATTGCGTGCATGTTATAATTAATTATATTTATGTATATCTACTATGTTGATTGGATATTATAATACTAAAATATGTATACCACGATTATTTTAAGGAGTCGGTAATATGGGAAGGGGGAGGGTATTAGGAACAGGTATCCGATTACCGACCCCTCTGTTTATTCTTGTTAATATAATTATATCAAAAATTTATAATAGCCACATTATTCATTACCATAATATTACCCTGTTTACAAAATTTCAAATAAATATATTTAATATTGAATAAGTTATTACAAATAATCATTTAGGGGTCGGTAATCGGAGACTTTCCCCTAGATAGTTTATAACTTAATATATAAGTAATTATCAAAATATACAATATTTTTTTTGACTTATCATTTGATTACAATTATGTACAGACAATGTTAACATTTTATTGTTATATTAATATAATATATTAATATTTTTTTATTGAATCACACATATAATAATATCGATTACAAATATACCCCTCAAGAAGTCATAGACTTGTACATGTTATAAACAACTGGCCAGGACAATACAACATAAATATATTTATTTACTATAGTAAAAAATGTTTTCTTATGTTTTGATTTATCGTTTATTGAGTTCTTGATAAACAAAAGAGAAGAACAAGAACTGCCTAGAGTCAAATCCGGGACCTCTGGCTTACTAGCTTTTGGTTGTCCCACTGAGCCATATACCCCAGTATCAATATTGATGTCAATAACTTCTTTACGCGAAAGGGAATTTACCCATTTTGTTGGTAGATTGTTGATATTACTGGAATTTATAATCATTACTAACATTTTATCTTTATTTTGAATACATAATTATTTGTAAAACTATAATAAAATGTATACTATATTTCATTTATAATTACATTCATATTTATCAATTTGTTGAATGTATATAAATAAGTATATAATTCAATAATAAAAAGTTAATTAATACTATTAAAATAAGTGTATACTATATTATATTATTGTATTGTCACTATATAATAAATGTGTGGATGTTATTCATATAAGATTGTAAATTTAATGCAATGTCATATATGGGAAAGTCCCCGATTACCTACCCCCTCCTAATACCGACCCCCTCTCGTATTTCAGTAACTATAAGATATATCAAAAAATAATATATACACGAACTGTTAGTAATTTAATGATAAATATGAATAAGTATATTGTTTTATAAAATTTGTAATCCTACAATTGTTATTTGATAAAATGTAATATTCTGTTTTTACTTTTTAAATATTTGAATAATATCTTTTTTAAATCTTTGTAAATACTTTATTAATTAAAAGAAAACTTAATTTTGTGCATAATATTGTAGATCAATAAAATATTTATAAATATTATAAAAATAATTTAATTTTAATAATATTAACCAATATATCTTAATTATAGCAACCCATATGATTTTCCTATTACCGACCCCCTAAATTACCCTAATACCGACCCCATGTGATTTACAATATCCAATCAAAATAGATCCGTATTTTACTTTTAATTATGTCGTAAGTTGTTTGTGTATCATTTATATAGATTTAGGATTCATGATTCCAGTTGATTATATATATACTGATTAATAAATAAATATTAAATAATAATATATACTATTTTAATATAATTACTATAAAGTTTAAATTTAAATTTAATATTACTATTAAAACATAAATTCATTACAAAATAAATTGCGTGAATGTTATAATTAATTATATTTATGTATATCTACTATTTTTATTGGATATTATATTACTACAATTATTTATATCACGATTATTTTAGGGGGTCGGTAATAAGAGAAGGGGGTCGGTATTAAGTACATGTATCCGATTACCGACCCCCCTGTTTATTCTTGTAAATATAATATAAAAATTTAAATAGCCACATTATTCATTGCCATACTATTACCCTAATTACAAAATTTTAAATATATTTAATATTGAATAAGTTATTACAAATAATCATTTAGGGGTCGGTAATCGGGGACTTTACCCTATGTGATTATTATAACTGCTAAATAATTATAGAATATCTTATCATAATATATCTACATAAACGTTGTAGATTACATATTCCCCATATTCCACCTACTTACGTTACTATATAACCGGTAAAAATGATTCAATAATTATATATAATTTAGAAAAATTATTCTATTTTTTTACAAAAATTTCAAATTCTCCCCATATTTGGTGGTTGAAATTTCCTTCTTTTTGTTTTTTTAAATTACCTCTCGAAATATTTAAAATGTAATCACATATTTCATATCTATTTTCATCGCAGTTAACTTTGTGAAATCGACGCCAAAGATGTTAACACATACATTCTACATTACCTGTACGTTACATAATCGCCTCATTCAGCATTAGTAACGTAACGTAGATTGTAGCGAGGAGAGTTGAACAGATCTACTAGGCTAACGTTGTATCTATGCAATGTATCACCCGAATGTCCATATATTAGGGGCGCTGCAACAGGGGGAGACGGTGCGGATATGTCCCCCCCCCCACTTTAAAATATAGGTGGACCTCATATGTATGGTCCCCCCCCCACTTTTACCACAACATTTATGTTGATTGGTTGCCCCTCCTACATACAACATCGTTCCAGCGCCCCTACCACCTATCCACCTGACCAGATGTCCCGCTATAGACCAAGACCTACATCAGACCACACCCTCAGAGGATGACCATCAGCGACGTCGGCAGACGGAGTAGCTACGCCGGCTTCAAGTTCGAACAGTACGTGACCTCTGACCTGCCGGGCGGTCTCGCCAACACATCGCTTCCGGTGGACTCGCAGGAAAGTTTCTATCACGTGTTCCGGGCGCGGTTGAACGCCAAACGACTGCGTTAGTGTGAACGTTGACTTTTATTTATCTATTAACCTTGAGGATTTCTATGGGAGGAACTATAGGGGAGGTTAAAGTACTTGCTAGAAAAGTTCTTGCCTCATAATAATTATTATTATTTTTAATTAGAACATATTTTAATCCTCTTTTTATTTGTATTGATTATATACGTAATATATATATACCGACTTCCCTAAAGGGCTTCAAATTAATATTGAATCTTTTCATTTATCGCCCACGTGTATAGTAAGACTATAGATAGTATATTGTTATGTATTACAATAGGTATTATATTGTAATGTATTAGTATAGGTAGTTAATGTAATGTATTAGTATGTGTAGTAACCAGGAATATGAGAATATTTCTTTTAGTATGTACATCGAGAACAAAGCATACATATAAGAAATCAAACTGTTGTCATTTTTATTATATCTATAGGGATATAGCACTAACTTTAAGTTGAGGATATCCTAATATATATATATATATATATATTAAATATAATATGTGTTTATTAAGTTAATCATAAGGAAGTATTTACCCAAGCGGTCTCACTCTCGTGATTTTCCGAATGTGCAAAAATTGACAGATGTCAAAAAAATATCATGTGATATCATTTTGGGATACGATTGTGATAAATTATAATTTTGTTATAAATGTTGTTATAAATTTGTTAAAAATGACTTCAAATATTAAAAAAGCTGGCTTTAGGTGTGCAATTATGAATTGTGATAATTATTCGCGACATGATGCATATCCATATCACAGATTCCCTCTAGACGAAGAACGGTATGTTAATAAATTAAAAAAAAATTATTTAAAAAATGTTAATAAAATTATTTTAATTAATTATAAATATAAAATAAAACCTGTAAATGCACTATTTGATAAACCTAATAATATATGTTATAATATAATAATTTATTATAATTTATTATACACATTTTAGATTAAAATGTAAAGTAATATTAATTATTAAATTAATTTAATTATTAAATATACATTTCGAAATGTGAAATTAAATTATTATAAACTACTATAGTAGTAAACTATAGTTTAACTAGTCATTAATCAATCATTACACTATTATTATATTTTGTCATAATAAACTATCATTATCATTATATTTTGTAATCAATAAATAATGGTTTATAATTTGATTTATGTAATATTATATGAATTAAATGTTAAATATTGTTGACTTGCTAAGCACCGCTCGTTGCGCCTTTTACATTTCAGTGAGAGAACGTATATTTGTCAATACAACATTAACATTTACAATATGCTATTACATAACATCATAAAGATAACATTAATTGAATGTATAATTACAATATATGTAGTAGTTTACATTTGATAATAATGTATCTATAATGTATCTATAATATCTATATATTTATATCTATATATATATATATAGTTGCTAATATATATATACATATATATATATATATATATATATATATATATATATATATATATAATATAAATAAAGTAACAATAAGGTGTAAGTGATGTTCTATACATATAATTTATATATAATTTAATAGGATTATTAAAATTATTTGTTGCTGCTTCACAGTATTATAATACATACATATTATTTAAATGTAGTAAGTATATTAAATACTTTTAACTAGTTTACTATTCAATTATATATATGCAAGAAATGGTCTATCAATTCCAGGAACCAAACTCTCATGGACATTATTAAATCTCGTGGTGTTCAAGGACTGAGAGAGTTACGTGTTTGCGGGAGACATTTTGAAGATAAAATGTATAATAACGCTTCAAGGTAAATTTAACAAATTGTTTATTTAATTTTAAATTAGTAAATAATATATATATATATATTATAATATTACAGAAAACGTTTAGCTTATATGGCTATTCCTACAAAAATACCAGTACCGAATCCTCCACCTCAACTTGGTACTAGACGAGAACTAGTAAGAATTCCTATTACCCCAAAAACCCCAGCATGTGGTTGGTAAACATTATTATTATCAGATTTAGGTTTTCGAGACAATTACCCTTAATTTTAAAATTTTATATATTTACACTCATACATGATTTCCTTTTTAGATACATATAGTAAATATATATTTAACAATGTACATTGCAGTCATTATAATGATATCAACATTCAATACAGATTTTGATACGGATACAGCTTCAGAAGTTGATGACGATATGATAAGCGATACCGAACGTGTTGATGAATCGATAGATGCTACCGAAGATAACGACATCCACAGCCGATGCGCAACCAATGATTCCTTAAATGTGAGAATCAAATTACTCGAAAAGAAGGTAGATTCACAACAGGCAACCATAATGATACTTCGTGCGTCCACTAACAAGCTACGCTCAAAATCCTTCAGACTTACATTTAAATGTAAACCACAATCACCTATAAAACCACTTGATAGTATTCAGAAGAGTAATCTTAAAAACTTGTTGGTTCGTCAGTTAGAACACGATAAAAAACCACGAGGAAATAGATATAACTGTGATGAGAAGATGTTCGCCCTCTCATTATGGCATGCAAGTCCCAAATATTATCGCCTCCTTAGAACAACATTTTCTCTTCCCTCTATATGCACGCTACGACGCTCCATCCAGATGATTGACATGACACCAGGATTTCATGCAAACATATTCAATTCAATAAAAGAAAAGGCCGATACATTTAATAGAAAGGAATCTCTTGTGGCAATCGCGTTTGATGAAATGAGTATCAAAACGCATCTTCAGTACAACGAACGAATTGATTCCGTGATAGGATTTGAAGATTTGGGAAACGGCGAAAGATCTGATAAGCTAGCAACTTACGCAACAGTATTTATGGTACGGAGTATATTTGGCTCTTGGAAACAGTCAGTAGGATATTTCCTGACATCAGGCCCCATGAACTCAACAGTTATTACATATAAACTGAAAGAATGTATCGAAAAGGTGGTCAACTGTGGTTTAATCCCAAAGGTAGTAATTTGTGACCAGGGACCTAACAATCGCGGTTGTCACTCACGTCTTGGAATTACCGAATCTCAAAACTTCACACACTGTGGCATGACGCTCTATTTTATGTATGACCCACCTCACCTCTTGAAAAGCATACGAAATGGCCTTTTCAATAATGGATTTTATTATAATTCTAATTTAATATCATTCACATATATTAAAGAATTATATAATATAAAGCGTGAGAAGAAAATAGAGATAGCCGGACGATTGACGGAAAAACATATACATTTATCAATGTTCAGCAAAATGAGAGTGGACTATGCGACACAGACGTTATCGCAATCAGTGGCCTCAGGACTCAGAACTGTCGTTTTATTATCCGATAGACTACCAAAGGAGGCCATTCATACAGCTGAATTCTGCGAACTATTTAATAATCTGTTTGATATATTCAATTCAAAAGGTAATTCATTTAGTTTATTCTTATATATATATATATATATATAATATCATGTAATATTATGTAATATTTTATAATATGTATTTAAATATAACAAAAATATATCCACAGGTGATCACGACAATGAATATAAGTCTGCACTATT
Source organism: Osedax fenrisi (assembly GCA_964019155.1). Lineage (NCBI taxonomy): Eukaryota > Metazoa > Annelida > Polychaeta > Sabellida > Siboglinidae > Osedax > Osedax fenrisi. The sequence goes on along the minus strand of OZ025239.1, from coordinate 70,315,627 downwards.
CACAAGTGGGACATCCTTTGAACTGTTAAAGAGATCCATAACTGATCTAGATGCCATACGATACAAGAGTGATCGATATGCTAATACACTGCCGTGCTTGATAGGATGGAGGAAAAATGTGATCTGCCTACTGGATCTCGTTCGCCATCTAAAGGACGAATATGCAATCGATGGTTTATTTATGCATAATTGTTCCCAGGATGACGTGGAAAATTTTTTCTCGCATATTCGATCAGGAGGTGGCAATCGAGACAATCCTTCTGCATTCGAATTTGCCACTGAATACATAAAAGTAACTGTTGATTCGCTATTCGATAAAGTTAGAGGCAGCAATTGTAACCTCGATGCAGGGGAATTCTTGGTTAAATTGAATCAGCTACAGGATCAACAACCCGCCACACCTGACGAACCTGATATTACTCTTCCAGGCTTCTCTCCTGTAATATTTCACAACTCAGATTTAGTCGACAACACTATTACTTTATTAACAGAGGATATTTGTCAATATGTTATTAGTAATTTTTGTTGTGATTGTTGTAAGTTAGTTTGTGATAGTGCGTCTAGTGTGTTTTCTCGTAATGAAATATTAAGTATGGATATGTCGAAAAATAATATGAATAGAATTCAACCTACTATACTATTTAACAATTATATAAAGCAATTGTATATTTTATTTAACTTATACGTAGAAAAAATTGTACACAAAGCAAATATATGTAATACGTTTTTGTATATTTTGTCTATAAATAATGTAATTTTTAAATATTGTGATGTTTGTGTAATACACAGAAAAGTTATTGTATATTTTATTAAACGTCGTTTGAAATCATCATTATCTGTAGAAAATTTAGATACAGTAGAAATTTTGAAAGGAGGAAATCGAAAATCACGTAAAATCCTGAAACTACAACATTTATAAATTATAAATTATATCATATAATATTTCTTATTTCATATTACTTATCGAAGCATATATAAAACTAATAAATAATAATAATTCCATTTAATATTTTATAAACTTGTGTTTAATTAAACTATTTATTGTATTTAATATATTACTTATAGAATCATATATATAACTAATAAATAATAATAATTCTAAATTAATATTATATAAACTGATGTTTACTATAATTTGTAATCAATTGAAATCATGAAAAGTGGTCGCTCCGATATCGAATAAACTATTAGTCATAGATTTTGGCGCCGGTTATGAACGTATTCCTCCGAAAATATTAAATTGCATCATTTATAAATGATATTAAAAAATGTATATTATTACATATAACTTATAATAAATTATTACATATAAATTATAATATAACTAACTATTTATTAAATATATACATATATTATAAAATGGTTATATAAGCTGGTATACAGCTATATATATTTAGATAATTTAATAAATATTTGTTTAAATTATAAATATTTCATAGTATAGGTTTAAACCGGGTTTAAATATAATTATATGGATTTATGTATTATATATTAATATAATATTTTGTATATTAGTTAAAACCTATAACAATAATAAAGTAAATGTATGTAGTATTTATGTATTAATGTATTTAAAGAAATATATAAATTTTAATATTTATTCATTGAATTTATCACTATCCCCAAATGAGATTTGTTTACATTTATTTGATTTGTTTACATATTTCATACGTTTACATTGGAAGATAGGGAGTGACAGCGCTTGGGTATTTACATTAAGTGATCTATAGTTTGTGTCAATACTAAAACATGGATGCATGACAGAATATATTATTAGTGCACATCCTATAACATGGATGTATGACAGACGGTATATACAACACAGTAGATATATATAACAATTTTAATAATAAATAAGTCAATTATAATATATATTATAACAAAATATATATATTTTTTTGTACAACGAATTATATATATATATATAAAATATTAAATTAACTATAGTTATACTAAAGTTATACTTATAGTTATACTATAGTTATACTAAAGTTATACTTATAGTTATACTATAGTTATACTAAAGTATACTTGGCATTTTATTGAAAAAAATAACATACTGTTATATATATAATATATGACCAACTGTTATATGACCGATTATAAAATAATGGAATTTAGGATTGAAGGATCGTAGAAATATTATTGTTTACATTTCTATAAATTATAATATATTACTTACATAGTTTTTGATATTATAATAAATCTTTCTAATATAGTATCATAGTTATTTATCTGTGAGAGGTATAGGCTGGTCGTATTTGATTGTTGTTAAAATATCATTTAAAGTATGTTAATATATGACTACACATTTTTAAATAATATTAATAAGATATCGTTTTAACGTTATTATATTTTTGATATTTGTTATAGAATACATTTATTTTGTTGTTTTTGGTTCAATTGAAAACACTACTTTGTTAAAACATTGTCATCCATTAATAAGTTATGAGTCATAACTTATGACCGATAATTCCAAACATATGTTCTTAGCCATGACATGTATTACCCCTCAGCTTACATATGTAATATATAACTATAGTTGATATATATATATATAGCAATATATAACTATATATGAAATCTTATTTAGACAAATTGATGACTTTATTTTTTATAGATTGTAAAAATACATGTAAAATAATATCAGGTATAAATATATGTAATTAAGTGTTTTGCTTTTGTTAGAATTATTGCTAACACACTCCCGCTTTTGATAACTTCCTCGAGAGACACCTGATCTATAACTGTAGACATCTATAACTGTATATACCAGTAAACTCTATAGTATTTACCCACCTACATTTTACTAACTTTAGAAAAATGTACAGGTGGGTAAATAATATTATAATATTATAAATATATATATTTAACTTTTATGATGCAAAGTACATAACAATAAATTGATGTTAAATTAAATAAGTTTGTAATTATTTAAAATATTATTACATTTTCTATATTATATAATGTTTATATATATATATATATATATATATATATATATATATATATATATATATAATTAACTTATTAATATATAATTATAAAGAACTTACACCATAAATAAATAACGTATATATTGTATGATATTATTGAATAATGAATTATGTTATTAGGAAACCTATTATAGTTCATTATTGACCTAACAATATTATTCAATCACTAATATCGCGGTGATATTATTAGTATTAATTCTATATTTTATAGTTCATATATTATACAACAACTACCACATTGTAGTCTATATCGGAGAAATGGATTGTTGTGAACAACACGATGAAGATAAATTCATAGAATTGAAAACTAGGAGAAAACATGAGACAAAAAAACAAATTGACATTTTTAAAAAGTTATAAAGTTACACTATACATTTAAATATTTAATTAGGATACGTTATTTATTGTTATAATACATTTGTTAAAAGCTATTTTTATCTAATTAATATAAATAATAATGTGTGAACTATCGTAAGGTTTTATAATATTTCCCAAGTTTATTTCAGAGAAATACACTTTATTAATTATGTCCTTCCGATCATAGGTTATTCTACGCGTTCCTTTAGTTATTTTAAAGATAATGCTCTCCTTTAGTTACTTTCAAGATATTGCATTCTATTAGTTACTTTCAAGATAATTTTCTCCTCTAGTTACTTTCAAGATAATGTGCTACTTTAGTTACTTTCAAGATAATACGTTCCTTTAGCTACTGTAATTGCACGCGTTCCTTCGATTACATCGCGATAACTACCGCAGGCACAACGCTAAGAAGTGGTGGCTACAAAGCTATCTCGCCGACATCGATACTATACAGATAGGCATACGTGATCAACACAGCGTAGTCGAAAGCGTAGAAGTCCAGCCGGTAAACCTCCTGCCCGAACTTTGCAAAGACTACTGGAGTGGTTAGCCTACCGCTGCTTCGCGTTACACATGCGCTAACGTGTATACTCAGGTCTCTATATATGTGTTGCAGGTTTGAAGGTTATCTCGTAATTATAAGTGTTTTTCATTATAATTTGCGATATAGTAACTAGGGGCGCTGCGACAGGGGGGACGGGGGATATGTCCTCCCCACTTTAAAATCTAGGGGGACCTCATATGTATTGGTCCCCCCCCCACTTTAAAATCTAGGAGGACCTCATATGTATTGGTCCCCCCCCCTCACTTTAAAATCTAGGGGGACCTCATATGTATTGGTCCCCCCCCCAACTTTTATCACAACATTTATTTTGATTGGTTGGTCCCCCCTACATACAAAATCGTTCCAACGCCCCTACTAGTAACTTATGATAGCGCTGTATTAACGCATATTGGTAACGCGAGCATCTTGTTCAGATGCGACACTGATGAACTGTATGGACGCTGTGCTCGACTACATCAAAGATAACATCTCCGGACACGATGGCAGGTTAGCGGTACTGTTCACGAGGACGGGACATCACGCTTATAGGCGTGTACACCGCGGGGTAGATTGTAGGGTAGATATAGCGGGTAACTACCCTCGGGTAGAGTTGAACTACGGTAACTATGGTAATATTATATTGAGAATTGTCAATCAGACTAATATTTTTTAGTCATTTTCGTTTAACATTTTCTTACTTTAAATTACTCATTTTCGTGGGACCTATTTACTAACAGATGTTAGTATTTCAAATGACTAATATTTATTTATATATGTATGTAACTATAGTAATTCATTGATGTAACATTCTCCTATTAGTATTTCTGTTCATATTAATTTATTGTTACATAACTATAGTGAGTTTTGATTAAATTGACTGTTAAATATTAAATATATATATATATTATTAATAAAATAATACCATATACCCTGGTATTCTTATAATAAAGTCTCCTTACTTCTGAATTCCCTTCTATAACTATAGTTACTCTCGATAGTATGATATCCACATAAACCTACTTCGAACAGGAAGCAGTTCAAAGTCACGTGTGAAAAGAGTAAAGTGAGAATGACGCAAGATTTTGAGAACCCGTCGATTATCGGAGATGAACAGTTCATGTGTTATTTAGATTCCGTCAGAAACAATCGGATATAGAGTTGCTTATGATAATAATAATAATAATATTTATTAGAATTATATATTTTTTCTGTTAGTTTTCTATTATAGTTATATAATTTTTCCTCCTAAAGTGCTTCAAAATAATATATAATATTTTCTGTTATCGTCGTCCATGAATAAAAAAAATATTATATTGTTAATTGTTAATTTGTAAATAGCGCGCCATTCACTGAATCGTAATAACACTGCGACCACTTAGGTTGCTTTCACACGCTACACTGGCTATCCAGTCTGGTACCAGTTTTGTTACCCAGACTGGCATGTATCTGTAAATAGGTATACCCAGTCTGGGTACAAATATACGCGCCCATATCTTACGTGTGAATACACGCTTATTGTGTGTAGGTAACGATACCAGAGGTGATTAGGATGTAACTTTGCATTGGCTGCAATATAGTATTAAGTTAAGATAATATACATAAATTCATATATGTATATATATATATATATATATATATATATAATATATATATATATATATATAATGTGTGTGTGTAGATTAATAGTGGGTACACATGTTGTAAACATTTAACTAATACACACACATATGTATATATATATATATATATATATATATATTGGTATGGCTAGTTTTTGAAGTTGAGTCAGAATACTAATTATATGAATGTGAAAAGTAACTTGTGTTCAGGTGGTGTAAGTCGTCTGAAAGTATTCGCCGTCCTTCACTGTATCGGTCGCTACTACGTTAACCTAGTGGATAATATATTATTTATATATAAACATCTTCGAATATCTTATATTATAGTTTCGTGAAAACATACATATATGTAGTATAGTAATAGTATAGTATACTAATAGATTATAATATATATATATATATATATATATATATATATATATATAGAATAAACAATAGTATGTGTATTCTTTAATTGTATTTAGTTAAATAAAAGTGTTCATAAATAATGTATATATGTGTAGGGGAGAGTACTCGAATACCGACACCCTAAAAATAAATTATCATAACTTTATTATTTCTAAATTATATATTTCCAAATTTTATTTATAAGTATAGATAGATAGATAGATAGATAGATATATTTTATTGGATTCATTAATGTCGTTCTTTTTTTTTCATTTATTATTCTTTTTCGTTTCTTTCTTCGTTTCCAAATGGCTTCAAAATAAGACCTTGATCTTTTCGGGTTGTTGCCAGTGATTTATTCATACATGGGACAGGAATAGTGATTGTTTAATCATAATAGTTAGCTATATATTTCGTATTTACATAAATGATAATAATAAATAAATAAAATACAGTAGATAGACAAAATTTGACATTAACAAAAATCAAAATCAAAATAATAATAACAAAAATAATCCATACATACATATATATTTGATATAGATTTTTTATTTTATTTTTTTTTTAGTTTTTTTTAATATGTTAATTTTATTAAATTAATTTTAAATTCATTAATTTTTTAATTTATCTATAATATAATTCATCATTGATTAACATATTTTTTACTCTTTTCTTGAATAAATTTTCATTTTTTATATTGTGTATATTTGTTGGAAGTAAGTTCCAAAGTTTTGGACCTTTTATCAGTAAACTATTTATTGTTCTTGTTGATTTTGAAATTGGTATAGTATACGTTTTATTTGTTCGTAGAGTATATTTATTATTATTTTTTTTGTGTATTTTAGTTAAATTTGTTGGTAATTGATTATAATATTGTTTATGCATATATATTAGTGTATTATAATATGTTAGCTTATCTAATCTAAGTATTTTATTTGATGTGAATAATTCTTTTGTATGATCTCGAAATTTTCTTTTATTTATTATTCTTAAGGTTTTTTTTTGAATAATTGTTGTATTTAGGGTATTATTTGAGAATGTATTTCCCCAAAGTATATTTCCATAGTTTAAGTATGGTAGGAAAATACTATTATATATAATTATCAATGAATTTGTTTTAATGAATTTGCTCAATTTTGAGATTAAAAATTGAATTTGGGAGAGTTTGTTATTTAATTTAATAATATGATTTTTAAAATCAAGTTTGCTATCAAGAATTATACCAAGATATTTATAATTATATACGTTATTTATTAATGTATCATTTAATGAAATAATATTGTTTGGATATTTATTTGAGTTGAAATTTATCATTTCTGTTTTACTAATATTGAGTTTTAACTTATTATATTTATACCATTTTTCTATTTTTATTAAGGTTTTTTTAATTAAATTTGTTAGTTCTATATTATTATCTGCTGTAAAAGTTATAGCAGTATCATCTGCATATACTGTAAATTTTACATTATTATCTTCTAAATATAATGGTAGATCATTGACATAAATTATGAATAGTAAAGGGCCTAGTATAGAGCCTTGGGGTACACCGATATCATTAGTTATAATATCAAATTCTGTAATGTTAACTTTAACTAGTTGAGTTCTATTATGTAAATAGTTTTTTATCAGTTTAAGAGGAATCCCTCTAATTCCATATTTATCTAATTTGCTAATTATAATAGAATGATCAATAGTATCAAAGGCTTTACTTAAATCTAAAAATAATGTATTTATTGCTTTATTTTCTTTTTTATTTTCCATTATATGGTTGTAAATATCTAGTGTAGCTTGAGTGGTATTATGTTTTTTAAGGAAACCATATTGAGTAGTATTTATTATGTTATTATTTTGTATGAATTGCATTAGTCTATTATATATTATTTTTTCTAGTATTTTCGATAGTTGACTTAAAATTGATATTGGTCTATAGATATAATATTGATATTATTTTTTTTATGAATTGGTTTAATGGAGGATAGTTTCATTTTTAAGGGAAAAGTTCCTGACGATAAACATAGATTAAAAATATGGCTTAATGGAAGGTCAATGTAATCTTTTGAAATTTTTAATAATTTCATGTTTAGATAATCAGTGTCTAGAGAAGTCTTTGATTTATTATTTTGTATAATAGAATTTATCTCATGTGTTGATGTAGGATGAAGATATATTGATTTAGATATTGGTGTAATGTTAATTGGTTTGATGTTATTTATGGGAGAGGTGAATTGATTATTTATGGATTGACTTGTATTTATAAAATAAGAGTTAAATGCATTTGCTATTTGTTTATCATTATTGAATTTATTTTCGAATTCATCTATTATATAATTTGGAGATTGTTTAATTTGCTGTTTATTTATGAGGTTATTTATTAAATTCCAATTTTCTTTAGTAGATATACTATTTTTTATTTTACTATCTATATATGATTGCTTTGCTTTTTTAATATTTAAGGTTAATTGATTTCTTAATTGTTTGTAGTTATATAAGTTGATTTCATTTTTATTATCTAAGTAAAGTTTATATAGTTTATACTTTTTATTAATGTCTAAGTAGTTATAATCATATATTAACTATTATAAAATTTAATTTAGTTTGCTTAACTCTGAGAAAACAGGGGTGTCGATATTATGTGTAATTAGGGTGAAAATGTATGAAAGTGTATGTTGCTTAGGTAAAAGTTTATAACTGTAACAAATTATGAAAAAAACAAAATATTTTCGGCACATTGTAAAATATAATTAGATCTATAAGAATTATTTAAAATATTTAAAATATCTACATTTTTAAATGATTGAGAATCGATATTGTACTTCATAAATTTCATAAATTTAGTTGTTTGAGTTGTAACAAACAAATCAGTTTTTGTTTATAATTAAAAAAATATAAATATTAAAAAAAAAAGTATACATATATAAATTAGAATTATTGATTAATATTTCATACATTCATTATTTTTTGATTGGCATTATATTTTAGGAGATATCTAGGGTGTCGATATTAGAACACTCCCCTAATGATCACACACATGAAAGATATTGATGGTTATTCGCCATTATCCATAATAAATATAAGTTCAGTGATCGTAAAGTACCGACTTCAAATTAAGGGTCGTGATCGTTAGAATTTAGATCGACGGCAAAAAGATCACGATCACAATATGGAGGTATATAGGTTATAGATCATGATCGCCGATCATAAATAAATATATAGGAATAATAAAATACAAATACAATTTTATAATATATAGTAGAAAGTTACTGGACAGTTTTTTACTTAGTGTATTCTTAGATTAGAACATTTAGTTATACCAGCATGTGTATTGCTGTTGCATAGCACACATGTCACTTCAACTTTATTATCAATAATTTTAATATTTAAAAAAAATGTATTATATTTTGTTTAAATCACTATTTTTCCAATCTACGTTTTCTGTGACTTTATTTCCCGCAACCCCTAATTGAAATGATATTTAGATTTATATTGACTCATGATATAAATACAGATACTTTTAGTAACGTCTACACATGTACGTAAATAAAGACAATATGTCTGGAGTAGTTACTTACATAAACTCGTTAGGCATGTCACTAATGACTAAATTAAATCTATAGAGATTACCGAAAAAAAGACGTCCGAAATTACCGGTATTCATAGAGATTAATTATACATTATAAACATATATAGATTATAGTATAGAATACACTAAATATATTGTTAATTTTTACATATTGTAATTACGATTATCACATTTTATTATTAAAAGTGATCGAGATCGTGATCGCAGAAGTATCGGTTATGAATAAAGGATCGTGATCGTAATAATTGGGATCGCCGGTAAAATGATCAAGATCGTGATCGAGATAGCAGATCACGGAAAAAAAGGATCAATACCCATCACTGATTATAATTATCTACTCTACACAATATAATATACATTATTGTGTACTATTTATTACTCACAAAAAATGAGAAGCTTATATATCGGTATCTTTTGTACACAATGTATTGAATGTTCCACTGTGAATGTATTGAATGTTCCACTGTGAATGTATTGAATGTTCCACTGTGAATGTATTGAATGTTCCACTGTGAATGTATTGAATGTTCCACTGTGAATGTATTGAATGTTCCACTGTGAATGTATTGAATGTTCCACTGTGAATGTATTGAATGTTCCACTGTGAATGTATTGAATGTTCCACTGTGAATGTATTGAATGTTCCACTGTGAATGTATTGAATGTTCCACTGTGAAGCGTTTTATAAATCTTTATAACATTTTCAGAGTTCATAAATAATATATAGTTGATATTATATATGTAATTTAAAAAATATAAATATATTGCTTTGATACACTTATAATTAAAACCATACCTTGTTTGGTCAACAATATTTAGTTTTTATGATAAGTGTATGCATGCACAATATTTATATCTGAATAAAAACATATATAAAATCAACTAGGAACCTATATTATAATATAAGATATATTATATTATAAATAATTATCTATAAACTTTGAAAATTTTATAAATATTTATCGATACGTCCAAACAGTAGAACCTTCGTAATTATTTATAATATACACAATATATTAAAATTATCAAATATCATTCATTTTTAATTGAATTGAATTGAAAGTTTATTTAGACACTTAAAATAAATCATAAATGATATCTCAAAAGTATATATATATATATATATATATATAATATATATATATATATATATATATATATATATAATATATATATATATATATATTATAGAAATACAAATAAAGTAATGTAATACAATAATTACCATTAATAAAATAAAATAAACCGGAAGGAAATTAATAAAATAATAATGACAAAATATAAGTATTACAAGTTTCCTCATTATATATATCGTTGTGTATATTTATTGCATTTATTATGAGATTTGATGTATCTAATAGAGGGTGGGGTGAATTACATATCTTAGGACTAATATAACTAAGGGCCCGAGTAGGTATATACCTATTCATTTTTAAGGGACAGAGAATACGGATCGAGAAAAGATGAGATGCGTGGTTTCTAAGAGATGGAAGGGAAGATCTAATTTGAAAAGTAATTGAACAATTTGAAGAGTATATTGAGGAATGGAAAATATATTATATTTGAAAATAGGAGCGATTTTTAAATGGGAACCAGGGGGGTAAGTGTTGGAATGAGGAAGTAGAGGAACGTTACCGAATATGTAGGTTATATGTTGTACGAATTAATGAACTAATAACTCGATTTAGAGGAGATATAGAGGATAATGGAATATTGATAAGGAGTGAGAACAGTAATATAAACGTGATAGGACAAGGGAATTAACTAGCGTTTAAGTAAGGATATGGTAATTGATTTAGGTATTTTTCTTATTCTAAAAATATGAGAATTTTCAGATTTATTAAATGAAGTGATATGAGAAATGAAAGAAATATTAGAATAACAAAGTAGACCTAAGTTGGATGCAGTAGGGGAAGGATATAGTATAATTGTATCAATGAGAAAAGGAGGGAAGTAAGTAGGAATTGGAGACAGATTCAAGTGTAGTTTTGAAGGAATTAAGGAGAAGATAATTTGAAATAAGCCATTATTTATGTCATTAGCACAATTGGAGAGTTGACTATTGAGACCCGGTGATGAATTAGTAGGAAGAAACATATATAGTCGTATGTCATTGTATATAGTTAGTAATGTATAATTGGATATTTAGATATTATGAAATATAGTGGATATAAAAAAGTGAAGGACCGAGTACTGATCCATGGGAACACAATATATCATAGGAGAAGGGGCAGACACATAATTATATGTATTCACATTTCCGCTACGATCAGATAGATATGAATTAACTAAGAGAGAGCAATATCTCTAATTGCAAGCAAGTGTATACGGGATAGTAGAATGTGATGGTCAAACGTATCGAAAGCACTGGAAATGTGAAGAATGAGATAGTTGACAGCAATTATTTGTATTAAATTATGAAGTTAAATTATTAAGGGTAGAAATTATGACATCAATTACATTTAGTAGTTCTGTTTATGTGGAGTGCCCTCTGAGAAAACCACTTTACAGAAGAAGATGGAGATTATTGGTGGTTAAATAGGAGATTAGTTGACAAGAGATAACGTTGTACATTGTACATTGTACATTGTACACTGTGTACAGTGTATAGTCTACATTAAATATTCGGTATTCCTCTCTTATTTAAAGTAAATGTAAAGTTATATATAGTCTATGACCTCCGCGAGGCTGCGCAGAATGAACGTCTAGAATGAAATAAAATATATTACCTATTTAGTTTTATTTTGTAGTTTATAAATTAGTGCTAAAATTCCTGATAAATGAGTTTCTAATATTGATATATGTTGTTTCCAGGTAATAAGCGTATTATCAATGGTATATCAAACAAATTTAATTAATTAATACATTTAATATTTATTACATTTAATGAAATATTGAAAGTATAAAAGCATATCAAATCTAAAAGTTGTATATGACGTTTAGCTAAATTGAATGTTAGTATTATTAAAATACAACCATTAATATACATATAATACATATAACCAATATATTTATTAACTTTATATTCCAGTACAGAAGAATAAACATCAGTGAATATAAGTGAATTCGACACCTTTCTATGTAGATTTGCTAATTGTAATCTATTTAATATTAGGAAAATAAGAAACTACTTGAGACTGCATTAACTATTTCGTTAGTGCAATCTCTTGTTTTATCCAGATTATAATATTGTAATAGTTTACTGATTAATTCTAAACTAAAACTCTATCAGTCATGGCTTAAAATAGAGTTATAAAGTCATCTATACGAATAATTTATAATATTAAGAGGTTTGAACAAATAAGCATTATTAACAAATTAAGTGAATTACATTTGTTTCTTTCGGATAATATGTGTATATTTATACTATGCATAAATCATAAAACTATTATTATGCAAAAACCAATATATATATATATATATATATACTATATATATATATTCTAGCAGGCGACAGCATAGAAAAGATAATTATCTTCATCTGAAGCCTTTTAGAGGAAACAATAATATAATGAATTTAATAATTCACATGATATATATATATACAACTTTCTTCTAATAAATATTATTATTATTATTATTATTATATATATATATTAAGATTTAATGATGAACACTCGTCGGCAATATTCAAATATCTATTTAGTACCTAATATATATCTGATGAGAATTGGAAATAGATTGTTCAGTTGGGCTGGTCCTATCTTATTTAATTATCTTCCAATGACTCACGTGGCTTCACGACGAGTCATCACATATTCAAGAAGAAGTTACGACTTTATTTGTTGAACACTTAATTTAATTTGTGTTATATATTCTCAACACTTGTGAGATTTTAAAATATATGAGTGTTTTTAAATAAATTATCACCTTACCTTACTGAACATTGGAGTGGTATCATCATCGAATAGAATACAACTGTTTCATCCATAACTTTGGTGATGTCATTAATGTAGTACGTCTACGGTGTCAACACTTTAGCCAAATATCAATCACTTACCCGAGGAATATTCACTTACCCGAAGAACAATCATAATTATACTATAGTATAAGAACATAGAAAAATCAGAATGTTGTTTTCTATTGTCAATATTTTCTCTTTTTCTTTTACCAATAGACTTATAAGACTTACTCAATAGGTAATATTACGCAATAAATAAAGGAATTATCCTCTGTTGTCAAAATTAAATTATATTTTCAATAATATATCAGTATCTAAAGTATTATATGATTTCTTTAAACCTATATATTATGTTTATGTTTATTATCGACTGTATTTGACATATAATCTATTAGGCTACTAATATCCTATTTGGTAGATATGTATCGCCTATATACACTATCAGTGTAGAATCTACACTGTAGATACACTAACAGTTATGTGCAGTGCAATCGATGATCGCCGATCGTTTACACGATCATTGCTTTGTATTCGATCACGATCAAGATCTTTTCTTAATGATCGACGATACTTATATACCACCTTAAAACCAAAAATAACTATTTATTAAGATATTATATTTATAGGTTATGGTTACTTTCTGTACAGCCTAATTCCATTAAAATATAATTAATGAGACGACATTTTATAATTTTCTATAATATTTATAAATTCGAGGTAGTAATTAAATAGGTACCTATAACCTATAATATCTTTATTTACACTTTTACAAATTATAATAACCCTAGAAATTGTTAGACAGTTTGATAAATAACCAACCTATAACATATATGTGTTAAAGGATTAGCAGTAGGCTACATTAATTAATTAGTTTAATATAATATACTATAATATAATATGTCTTAATCACATATATGTCTTAACATTACATATCTTTAATCCTACTAAGTAGTAGTCCTACTTTTGGAATAAGCTATTATTTTTATAATTTCATTTTCTGAAGTAGGATTAAAGATGTGTAATTATATAATGGAATATTTAGTTGTTATATCAATAGTAGTTATTAACTACTAGTTACTCAGATAATTTTTTTTGAAATATATAATCCAATCTCATTAAAATATTATTAGAATTAAAACAATTATTAGATTATTAAGAGTAGTATTGGCAAAAGTTGAATGATCAGATTTACAAGTACAAATTTACAAGCCTATTCATCCAATAATGTATTTAAATAGTTAATTAATTATAATAATATAAGATTAAATAACTCAATATAGTTAATTAATTATATTGAATTATAATTAATATCAGATAAACGTATTCATTTTGTAAATTTGTTCCTTTGTATTTTGAATTTATATATATTTTTTTTTCTAAGCAAGGTTTAGAAATAAATGTATTCTCCAGGGGTAGCTAGGCTTAAGCCTATATTAGGCCTATATATAGATTTAGGATGATCGCAAAAATGTTTAAAATATTATTTACACATTATTTTTATTCAAAAATTACAATATTTTAATATTATATGATTATAGATATTATTGTGATTTTAAAATTTTATTTAATCTTTTAATTCCATAGATAACGGGTGTGTCCGTATTCGGTACCCATATCCGAATACGGACACCCTGTGTTATAATACGGATACCCTATATACCACTAGCTAAACTATATATTATTGATGAATCAATTAGACATATTACAATTACATTATTTATAATTAATTGTATGAACAATTTATTCTAATTTAATTAGTTAATAATTTATTTATTTTTATTATTTTTTAATTAATAAAACAATTTAAGTATCTAAATAATAAAAATGTTATATTTATCTTTATTGGTGGTATTACTATTATAACGCAATTTTTATGAATATCATAATACGCTGCGCGCTGATTGGTTATAGGGTGTCCATATTAAGACATCTATAGATGTGACCGTATTAGGGACTTACATGACCTCTAGATATAAGCTTATAACTTAATGAATATTTGATAACAAATATAAAAATTATATATATAATTTTAGAATGCTTTATTTTTTAATAATATAGTGTTACATTTGTATATTCTTGAGAAAGTTTTAAGTTGACATTTTTTTTCATAAATTTAAAAACGTAATAAAAAATCAGTTGTAGGATATATCAGCAATATTTTAAATAATAAAAAAATAAAAATACTTTTTCAGACTATTTATATGATTATGAATTTTTATTAATTAAATATTTTTTTGTAGGATTTATGGTTTCTGAGATACCGAGAGTGTCCGTATTCGGTTACTTTCCCATAAGTTAAAGGTGTATTATAATTATTATTAATAGTTTTATAGATCTACTTCGAAGTATGACGTGGTATACCATATATGATTAATCTCAATAGAGAACATATCCTCAAAGATCACATATTTGATTTACATGTTTATAATGTTGATCATGATCTATATCATTCTATATAATCTCTATACATCACTATGCATAGTGCTTACTTATATTTGTAAATATATTATCTTTAGGCGATAAACAATTATTTAAATGTGTGTGTGTTTATTTATAGTTGGATAAAAGCAAAATTGGTAAAATAAATGAGTAAAAGAATCAATTGATAATAATCTATTTCTATGTTAAATATCAATGTTGAAATCACTAAATATAAATGTATTAGTATTGTTAGATATGAAATTTAAAAATATCTATATAAAATCATAACAAATAATAATATCATGCTTTATATATATGTGTGTGTGTGTGTGTGTGTGCGTGTGTATTCAATTTCATAATTAGCACTAGTTCGTGTCACACACATATGTATACAAGATTAATTATCGTATACGCCGGTAGGAGGTTCTGCTAGTACTACTACTGACCATCGGTCACTTCTACTGTGTGTGCGGGTGTGCGTGTGTGCGTGTGTGCGTGTGTGTGTGCGGGTGTGCGTGTGTGCGCTCGTATGTGAGTGTGTGTGTGCGCGTGCGCATGTACTGCGATAAATATGTGCACCCTAGCGATCGATACATATACTACTACTACTACTACTACTACTACTACTACTACTA
>OZ025239.1:70291684-70294184 GCA_964019155.1 Osedax fenrisi | reverse complement strand
AAAAGAGAGAGCAGCAGTATTATCAGATCCAATATGAAAATTGAAATCTCCTAAAATAACGGTATTAACTACTACTACTACTACTACTACTACTACTACTACTACTACTACTACTACTACTACTACTACTACTACTACTACTACTACTACTACTACTACTACTACTACTACTACTACTACTACTACTACTACTACTACTACTACTACTACTACTACTACTACTACTACTACTACTACTACTACTACTACTACTACTACTACTACTACTACTACTACTACTACTACTACTACTACTACTACTACTACTACTACTACTACTACTACTACTACTACTACTACTACTACTACTACTACTACTACTACTACTACTACTACTACTACTACTACTACTACTACTACTACTACTACTACTACTACTACTACTACTACTACTACTACTACTACTACTACTACTACTACTACTACTACTACTAATACTACTACTACTACTAATACTACTACTACTACTATTACTACTACTACTACTACTACTACTACTACTACTACTACTACTACTACTACTACTACTACTACTACTACTACTACTACTACTACTACTACTACTACTACTACTACTACTACTACTACTACTACTACTACTACTACTACTACTACTACTACTACTACTACTACTACTACTACTACTACTACTACTACTACTACTACTACTACTACTACTACTACTACTACTACTACTACTACTACTACTACTACTACTACTACTACTACTACTACTACTACTACTACTACTACTACTACTACTACTACTACTACTACTACTACTACTACTACTACTACTACTACTACTACTACTACTACTACTACTACTACTACTACTACTACTACTACTACTACTACTACTACTACTACTACTACTACTACTACTACTACTACTACTACTACTACTACTACTACTACTACTACTACTACTACTACTACTACTACTACTACTACTACTACTACTACTACTACTACTACTACTACTACTACTACTACTACTACTACTACTACTACTACTACTACTACTACTACTACTACTACTACTACTACTACTACTACTACTACTACTACTACTACTACTACTACTACTACTACTACTACTACTACTACTACTACTACTACTACTACTACTACTACTACTACTACTACTACTACTACTACTACTACTACTACTACTACTACTACTACTACTACTACTACTACTACTACTACTACTACTACTACTACTACTACTACTACTACTACTACTACTACTACTACTACTACTACTACTACTACTACTACTACTACTACTACTACTACTACTACTACTACTACTACTACTACTACTACTACTACTACTACTACTACTACTACTACTACTACTACTACTACTACTACTACTACTACTACTACTACTACTACTACTACTACTACTACTACTACTACTACTACTACTACTACTACTACTACTACTACTACTACTACTACTACTACTACTACTACTACTACTACTACTACTACTACTACTACTACTACTACTACTACTACTACTACTACTACTACTACTACTACTACTACTACTACTACTACTACTACTACTACTACTACTACTACTACTACTACTACTACTACTACTACTACTACTACTACTACTACTACTACTACTACTACTACTACTACTACTACTACTACTACTACTACTACTACTACTACTACTACTACTACTACTACTACTACTACTACTACTACTACTACTACTACTACTACTACTACTACTACTACTCCACTTCTTATTTAATTCTCGTAGTGAACGGACGTGTTTACATTGATTTAAATTTCTATTGTTTAAATATTGATTCAAATTCGTATGCGTTATATCCTATATTCGCATTATTTATACGCTTGTATACTGATATTTTATACATCTTTACATCTGTTGCTTCACAACTATATATCTTGGTCACTGTCCAGGAGGATTATCCCGTGCCTGGCTTGCTTTGGTTGTCGGTAACCCGTATTTAAACCGTCGTGACCTCGAGATTAGTGTTTATATATATTTAACCAAATTGCATTATAAGATATAATTTATATAATTGTATATATATATTGATTGTATTGGGTAACCCTTTATAATTTGTGCATATATATGTTTTTATTATATTAGTTAATGTGTTTTTTCAAACTACAGTATATACAAATTGTTTTCTATTGATTAATTTATTTGGTCACACCTCACTGATTTCTATATTTTTTTTCTCTTCTTCTATTCATACTATTATGTTACTTCATACTGTTATAATTCAGTGACACATATATTAAGTTTCGTATATATTATTTATTGTTTACCTATATATTATCTAGCATTAGTTATTTGTTCACTTATATCAATTCACATAATATACATTATATTATAATGTCATTGTGTTATGAATGTAAATCCACGTTGAAGGATAAATATATTAAATGTGACTGCGGTTAT
>OZ025239.1:70274400-70284400 GCA_964019155.1 Osedax fenrisi | reverse complement strand
TGCTGGCCTATAATTGAATGTAGAATGTCATGATTATTTAACACGGACACTCGCATGCGTCCTCATCAATGATGACTCATTAATGTCCTCGTTAGAATGCGCGCAACCACCGCAGTGTTAGGTTGCAATGTTAGGTAGGCTGACGGTAGCGTCACCAAGCGGGTGTTCGTGTCAACATCACGTGACTTCTATAACCGCAGTATCCGACATTATCTTCTGTGTGTGTGTGTGCGAGCTAACAGCGGGTAACTATATAATCATAACTATGATGATAACTATAGTTATCGTAACGTGTTCGACCGATAACTCTTAGGTGCTATATGGGTACGCGTAGGACCTATGTATACCATGGTGATAGCAACAGGAGTATTCAGCACCGAAGACACGCTTGTATACAGGTACAATATATTGTATACTATAGTATACTACGATATGTCTTATATAGTGGTGGTAGTAGTTGTAGTGGTATACTATAGTAGTAGTGGTGCTGGTCTTATGCGCATGCGTGTATATATGTTATCATTGCGGCCATCACACGTGTGTAATTAAAAGAGACGTCGTGTGGCGCTAGTGTAGCCCGCACACCGGATGTACATGTTAGTGTTTACCACGAGCTAATATAATCATGTTATACATAATAAGTATTATATTTAATTTTTTAATTAAATTATATATATATATATATATCTGTATATTTATAGTAAAATACCCCACAAGTAATCTCCCTATAGATAACTCCTAGTCATAAACATTCTATACGTGAATCGGTATTTCACATATTTATAATACAACACATCCCGTCAAAGGGAAACACGTTCGCGGGCTTACATGTAAATAGATACAAAAATGACTAGTTTTAAACTCTCTCCAACTTGAAATACTTCATTCTATAATATGATAGACTTTTTTTTTATTATATACATTTGTTTTATAATAGGAGTAATTCAAAAAAAAAATTAAGAAAAACAGAAATAAAATTAGTATTATTAGATTATATTTTTTTTGAGACAATTGTATTATGCATTTGAATGTTTTCTAAATATACTGAAAATTATAGCAATTTTTATAGAATAGAAAGAAAGTTCCGGACTTTTTTGTAAATCAACATTCATAAAATCAATATTCTGAGAAAACAGCTATCAAAGTTTAGTGAAATATTGTCATGCAATTATAAGAATCATACACTTTAAACATCATACAAATTATAAACATTATTTATACTCATAAATATAGCGAATGTAAGTATAATCTTTTCATGAAATGATAGATAAATAATTATATATCTTGTTTTCAATATAATATTTTTTTTAAATACAATTTTGAACGTAATGCTTCCATTTTTTAAGCAGACAATTTATTTATAAAATACGATTAATTATACATAAATCCATAAGTTGTATTGCATATTAAAGTAGATCTCGCTATAAGGAAGCACATTTATAAGGAAATATTAAGGGGATTATAAATTATATATTAATTATAAAAAGTTTGAAATATATATATATATATATATATATATATATATATATATATATGTGTGTGTGTGTGTGTGTGTGTGTGTGTGTGTGTGTGTGTGTGTGTGTGTGTTTATATGTGTGTATGTATGAAATACTATATGTGTGAATTGTACTGAATCCAAACTGTTGACATAAAAACTGAACTAGGAATACACATGTTATGTGCGATAAACAAATTTTAGCATACATCAATGACCTTAACATACCAAGGTCAATATCGCTATAATTAACACACACGTGGGTACTTAACATCGGGGCGTTAACATCACTCCCGTAGTCTTTGTTATTAATTAGCGACCTAGGTTTTGTTCACATGATGTTATTGTTATTCGTTAATGATGCGTGACTATAGTTTTATAATACATAATTGTTGAGTTATGGTTATAAGTATTAGGGTTGTTATAAATATTTAATTCAATGGGCGTGAAACATTCGTTTTTTTATATTTTAAATTTATTTTGTAATATCAAAATGTAGTTTATTATCTAACTAATGATATATAACATGTTATTTATATAACATGTTATTTAAAAGTAAATATAAGTATAATAAATTTGAATTTAAAAACATCAGATTGTGAAAAAAACAATATACAACTAAAAGTTTAGGAAGCTGTATCTCCGAACGTTTTATTTATTTTTTCACTTTTTTCAAGCTCCTCTCAATTTTGAACCATATAGGGAACTCTATAGAATAGATCTTTATGAAATTATCTGAGTATATATATAATATTTCCTATAATATAACCTAGATAATTAAAATAAATGCATGCATACTATAGATACAAATATATTAAATAATATTTAAAAAAAAAACATGTATATTTTTGAATTTTAAAATATTTGTTAGTAAAATACAGTATATACTTGTTTTCTTCATTTTCCCATCGTCTACAAATATTGGCACTATAAAACTTGTATATATATATGAATACCAAAGATTTTCCGAAGGAAAGATATAACACTTACGCGAAATCGTGTAATTCGAATTTGTATACAAAATACCCTGGTGCCACCTATAGCGGGTTACTTTTAGGAACTATGCGTTGTTTATAATGTAAATTCGTATTTAACTATACACTTTTAAAATGTTAAATAATATGCTTTAAATTAATATTTATATGATGAAAACTAAGTGTTCATTACTAATATATAACAAACAAATATGATATGTATGTTTTAAATGCTATAAGTATATATTTAGTGAGTAAAAGCTAATTTATATTGCATGTAATTTAATAGAGCAATGAAAACATTGTTGTATGCAAACAGAGCCGAACCTAAATCTATTTCAGTGATTTCGATACTACTGCTAGCAGCGGTTGGGGCTATAACTAAATTATGTTGCATGCATAGGGTTATATCTTTGCTTCGCAAAATCTTTGTGAATACTATCTACATAATAATAACACATTAATACAAAAATATTAAGAGATGATGCGAGTATAGTAACCCCATTATCCCCTATATTTGACATGTAAAGTGAGCCAGGTTTCGCCGCCCCCTAATAATATATATCCTTTTATATAAACATCTTTAGATGTATACTTATACGTGAAGATTATGTGTACACTTTGTATAATGTATGTATACTATGGTATCTATGTACATACTATCTAGTACGTATTGACCATATATAGTCTATATGAAGCATAGCCTATAGGGTCTACACGACAATATATGGTACTATAACTGTAGTATACTCGACCATATATAGTACTATAGTAGAAGTACACTGTCGTACAGTGTATATATTATATCATCTATAGATGTATATAATAATATATACTATTATACATATAATAATTTATATTTATATATATATAATATATAATATAATAGTAATAATAATAAATGTATTTATTTATTACAATTTTTCTTTTCTTTTTTATAATACAATAAATAAATATTAATACAATATTGGATCCTTATTTTTCCTAAAGTACTTCAAATTAAAATCGATCTTTCATTGATGACCGTTGTGACCGAGGTCTTCACGAATATGTATGTCACGCATCTAAATAGAATGTTGGGCTTAGATGAATAAGTTTGTATTACGGTGAAATGTTAAGTTACATATTATATATATGGTGATGCGCACATAGTGTGAGGTGGTGTTTGTGTGATAAGACATAATATGATATGATGTATGTTCACACCCGCATGCACAGTGTGCATTGCACACTTCTTGCTACTGTTATAGTATAGGTAGTAGTAGTAGTAGTAGTAGTAGTAGTAGTAGTAGTAGTAGTAGTAGTAGTAGTAGTAGTAGTAGTAGTAGTAGTAGTAGTAGTAGTAGTAGTAGTAGTAGTAGTAGTAGTAGTAGTAGTAGTAGTAGTAGTAGTAGTAGTAGTAGTAGTAGTAGTAGTAGTAGTAGTAGTAGTAGTAGTAGTAGTAGTAGTAGTAGTAGTAGTAGTAGTAGTAGTAGTAGTAGTAGTAGTAGTAGTAGTAGTAGTAGTAGTAGTAGTAGTAGTAGTAGTAGTAGTAGTAGTAGTAGTAGTAGTAATAGTAGTAGTAGTAGTAGTAGTAGTAGTAGTAGTAGTAGTAGTAGTAGTAGTAGTAGTAGTAGTAGTAGTAGTAGTAGTAGTAGTAGTAGTAGTAGTAGTAGTAGTAGTAGTAGTAGTAGTAGTAGTAGTAGTAGTAGTAGTAGTAGTAGTAGTAGTAGTAGTAGTAGTAGTAGTAGTAGTAGTAGTAATAGTAGTAGTAGTAGTAGTAGTAGTAGTAGTAGTAGTAGTAGTAGTAGTAGTAGTAGTAGTAGTAGTAGTAGTAGTAGTAGTAGTAGTAGTAGTAGTAGTAGTAGTAGTAGTAGTAGTAGTAGTAGTAGTAGTAGTAGTAGTAGTAGTAGTAGTAGTAGTAGTAGTAGTAGTAGTAGTAGTAGTAGTAGTAGTAGTAGTAGTAGTAGTAGTAGTAGTAGTAGTAGTAGTAGTAGTAGTAGTAGTAGTAGTAGTAGTAGTAGTAGTAGTAGTAGTAGTAGTAGTAGTAGTAGTAGTAGTAGTAGTAGTAGTAGTAGTAGTAGTAGTAGTAGTAGTAGTAGTAGTAGTAGTAGTAGTAGTAGTAGTAGTAGTAGTAGTAGTAGTAGTAGTAGTAGTAGTAGTAGTAGTAGTAGTAGTAGTAGTAGTAGTAGTAGTAGTAGTAGTAGTAGTAGTAGTAGTAGTAGTAGTAGTAGTAGTAGTAGTAGTAGTAGTAGTAGTAGTAGTAGTAGTAGTAGTAGTAGTAGTAGTAGTAGTAGTAGTAGTAGTAGTAGTAGTAGTAGTAGTAGTAGTAGTAGTAGTAGTAGTAGTAGTAGTAGTAGTAGTAGTAGTAGTAGTAGTAGTAGTAGTAGTAGTAGTAGTAGTAGTAGTAGTAGTAGTAGTAGTAGTAGTAGTAGTAGTAGTAGTAGTAGTAGTAGTAGTAGTAGTAGTAGTAGTAGTAGTAGTAGTAGTAGTAGTAGTAGTAGTAGTAGTAGTAGTAGTAGTAGTAGTAGTAGTAGTAGTAGTAGTAGTAGTAGTAGTAGTAGTAGTAGTAGTAGTAGTAGTAGTAGTAGTAGTAGTAGTAGTAGTAGTAGTAGTAGTAGTAGTAGTAGTAGTAGTAGTAGTAGTAGTAGTAGTAGTAGTAGTAGTAGTAGTAGTAGTAGTAGTAGTAGTAGTAGTAGTAGTAGTAGTAGTAGTGTATGAGGGGGGCGGTGCATCCCCTTTGAAGTAGACTGACGTCAGTGTAGTGTACACCTTTAGCAGCAAATGGGCGGGAGATTGGATCCGTTTAAAGAGATTCGGTCGCCGAAAGCAATTAGCGTGTTACCTATAAAAGGAACGCTCTTTTATTGAGGGCAATTAGAGACCGAGAGAGAGAGAGGGGGAGTCCATCGTAATCAGGTTAAACACACGCACGAACACCCGCACGCACACATGAACGAGTACACGATCTGACGTAAGCACATGCATTACACGGTGGATAATGTTCGCGTGCGTATTCTATACACTCGTCTAACTAAATATTACAGATACAAGCGATGATAAAGAAAGAATATCGATAGAAGGCGACCATATATATCTCCTATATCCATCAGTAGTCGAGTTGGTCCCTTCCACTATCTTTGGCATATCTTCGTATATAATTGTAAGGCTCGTTATTGAACGAGAAACTACGAGAAAGAGTGAACCGTGACGGGCAATTTACTACACGTGTAACAGCGTCATAGTTAGTGTTTACAGTTAGAAGATGTAGACGCAGAAGTAGGCCATTGTGCAACGCCAAGAACGTCACTTGTGTATAACGAATATCCGATTCATTGACATCGTAACTATTTAGCGGTATTTACTCGTCACGATATATGTAGGCTATTGTGTGTACGCGTTCTCCCTATTGTACGGGAGTGGGTTGTGTATTGATATTAATAATTAACGGTAATGGTGTGGAGTAGGTAATCACTATGTTACGTAACACGAGAGGAGTTACGTCACTTGTGACGTGTGTATTACGTAATTGTTTTATTCGTCTATTATATATGTATTACGCTACTACTACTACTACTACTACTACTACTACTACTACTACTACTACTACTACTACTACTACTACTACTACTACTACTACTACTACTACTACTACTACTACTACTACTACTACTACTACTACTACTACTACTACTACTACTACTACTACTACTACTACTACTACTACTACTACTACTACTACTACTACTACTACTACTACTACTACTACTACTACTACTACTACTACTACTACTACTACTACTACTACTACTACTACTACTACTACTACTACTACTACTACTACTACTACTACTACTACTACTACTACTACTACTACTACTACTACTACTACTACTACTACTACTACTACTACTACTACTACTACTACTACTACTACTACTACTACTACTACTACTACTACTACTACTACTACTACTACTACTACTACTACTACTACTACTACTACTACTACTACTACTACTACTACTACTACTACTACTACTACTACTACTACTACTACTACTACTACTACTACTACTACTACTACTACTACTACTACTACTACTACTACTACTACTACTACTACTACTACTACTACTACTACTACTACTACTACTACTACTACTACTACTACTACTACTACTACTACTACTACTACTACTACTACTACTACTACTACTACTACTACTACTACTACTACTACTACTACTACTACTACTACTACTACTACTACTACTACTACTACTACTACTACTACTACTACTACTACTACTACTACTACTACTACTACTACTACTACTACTACTACTACTACTACTACTACTACTACTACTACTACTACTACTACTACTACTACTACTACTACTACTACTACTACTACTACTACTACTACTACTACTACTACTACTACTACTACTACTACTACTACTACTACTACTACTACTACTACTACTACTACTACTACTACTACTACTACTACTACTACTACTACTACTACTACTACTACTACTACTACTACTACTACTACTACTACTACTACTACTACTACTACTACTACTACTACTACTACTACTACTACTACTACTACTACTACTACTACTACTACTACTACTACTACTACTACTACTACTACTACTACTACTACTACTACTACTACTACTACTACTACTACTACTACTACTACTACTACTACTACTACTACTACTACTACTACTACTACTACTACTACTACTACTACTACTACTACTACTACTACTACTACTACTACTACTACTACTACTACTACTACTACTACTACTACTACTACTACTACTACTACTACTACTACTACTACTACTACTACTACTACTACTACTACTACTACTACTACTACTACTACTACTACTACTACTACTACTACTACTACTACTACTACTACTACTACTACTACTACTACTACTACTACTACTACTACTACTACTACTACTACTACTACTACTACTACTACTACTACTACTACTACTACTACTACTACTACTACTACTACTACTACTACTACTACTACTACTACTACTACTACTACTACTACTACTACTACTACTACTACTACTACTACTACTACTACTACTACTACTACTACTACTACTACTACTACTACTACTACTACTACTACTACTACTACTACTACTACTACTACTACTACTACTACTACTACTACTACTACTACTACTACTACTACTACTACTACTACTACTACTACTACTACTACTACTACTACTACTACTACTACTACTACTACTACTACTACTACTACTACTACTACTACTACTACTACTACTACTACTACTACTACTACTACTACTACTACTACTACTACTACTACTACTACTACTACTACTACTACTACTACTACTACTACTACTACTACTACTACTACTACTACTACTACTACTACTACTACTACTACTACTACTACTACTACTACTACTACTACTACTACTACTACTACTACTACTACTACTACTACTACTACTACTACTACTACTACTACTACTACTACTACTACTACTACTACTACTACTACTACTACTACTACTACTACTACTACTACTACTACTACTACTACTACTACTACTACTACTACTACTACTACTACTACTACTACTACTACTACTACTACTACTACTACTACTACTACTACTACTACTACTACTACTACTACTACTACTACTACTACTACTACTACTACTACTACTACTACTACTACTACTACTACTACTACTACTACTACTACTACTACTACTACTACTACTACTACTACTACTACTACTACTACTACTACTACTACTACTACTACTACTACTACTACTACTACTACTACTACTACTACTACTACTACTACTACTACTACTACTACTACTACTACTACTACTACTACTACTACTACTACTACTACTACTACTACTACTACTACTACTACTACTACTACTACTACTACTACTACTACTACTACTACTACTACTACTAC
The DNA here is from genome assembly GCA_964019155.1 of Osedax fenrisi. Classification (NCBI taxonomy): domain Eukaryota; kingdom Metazoa; phylum Annelida; class Polychaeta; order Sabellida; family Siboglinidae; genus Osedax; species Osedax fenrisi. The sequence continues at coordinate 70,275,906 of OZ025239.1, read as the reverse complement.
TACTACTACTACTACTACTACTACTACTACTACTACTACTACTACTACTACTACTACTACTACTACTACTACTACTACTACTACTACTACTACTACTACTACTACTACTACTACTACTACTACTACTACTACTACTACTACTACTACTACTACTACTACTACTACTACTACTACTACTACTACTACTACTACTACTACTACTACTACTACTACTACTACTAGTAGTATATATATATACATTGTATTATTACACTTAATTATTGTTAATTATAGATGGCGTTTAAGAACGCCCACAGGCGTATGTAGATACAAATCTATAAATAGAACTACCCCCAATGTATATAACTCCACATCATGCCTATTTTCCCAGATATGTTTCCCCGTTAATAATAAATGGTAATAAATATAAACAATGGCACGTTTAGATCGACACATATATAGAATTGAGTTGTATGCATCTATTTTATTAATTATAAATACATATATATATGTGTATTTATATGTGTTTATATATATATATATATATATATATATATATATATGATTAGTGGTTTATTTAAATCACGTGGTATGTATTAATCTCATCGATGTATTCGAAGTAATGCTTATATCTAATCTTCTTCTTGATTTTCACAATAATGACGTATATACATTTTAGATAGATTTAAAATATTGCATACAAATTCGAATTTTTAAATATATATGATATACTAAATATATATTATAAATCTACATATCACTTAGCATCTTACACACACATGCACACTTGCACACACATGAACACACATGCACACATGCACGCACACACACACGCACACACACACATGCACTGTATTCACACGAACCTAGACATACATGATACGACTTAATAGCATCGCCATGATCATATATTGATTATTATTTATATATGTATATATATATATATATATATATATATATATATATATATATATATATATATATATATATATATGATAATTATATATATATATATATATTCGTAAGATACGAGTATTCGCAAAAATATAAACCGCTATATCGTCACTATCCTTGTAATCTCATTAGTTCTACCTAATATATATATATATATATATATATACATATATATATTAAGGTTAATCTCTTTTTGTTTGCCTCCCTACTTCATTAACTACTACAAGTAGAATACGTCATTGTTGTATTCGTTAGTATTTAATATAAGTCTTGAATACCATTATTCAACTAACTCTCTCCAAATGCTACCAAATCATAAACACTCTCTATTTGGAATCCTCTTCTTAATCCATAGTCTAATATATTCCCCTATCACCTATTAGTCATCAACTGTCCCATACGCAGACCTACTTCCTCACCACGGTAGAAGTCATGTTTGCCCTCTATCTGCTTACCTCCATGGAGGACCCGTGAAGATATGATACATTATTCCAGAAATGAGCATTCTCGTATAGGTTTTTCCGGTATGGAATTCCCTTCCAAATATCCATACTCTCGATCCTCTCTTATAAG
>OZ025239.1:70259400-70269400 GCA_964019155.1 Osedax fenrisi | reverse complement strand
GATGTCATATATAGTGTGTATCATTACTTGATGGATCAAGGGGATTTTGAATGTTATAGGTATGTGTGCTGTAGGATTTATTATGAAGGCAGTGATATTATTAGCGGTAGAAATATACGTATCATGTTAATATTATACTGCAGTATACATAGTAGCAGCAATAGTAGTAGTAGCAGTAACAGTGACAGTGAAAGTAACAGAGGCAGTAGCAGTAACAGTAACAGTAACATTAGAAGTAGAAGTAGCAGTAGCAGTAGAGGTAGCGATAGCAGTAGTAAGGACATCGGTTATTGTTTGTACTAACAAGATATATTTATTATGTAGTTGAATTTTTTTTAATATTTCGTAAAAAACATATTTTTATAATGAAACTGAAACGTATATAGTACCTATATGGTACCTAAGTATAATATAGTACCTATATGGTACCTAAGTATAATATAGTACCTATACTTACCCAGGCACTACAGTATCTAGTATTTGACAAATACAAGCACGTATCGATCTGTAATTCATTTAAAGCCCACTTACATAGGTAATCATCTGACCGATACGTATCATAAAGTATCCTTTATTATTAATTATATAGATATTCATCAATGGCTACTTGAATGTCACGAACCCGGGCGTGGGGGGGCGTGGCTTAATTTAGCGAGCGGTCCGCCCCCCGCCCAGGCACATCATTTATAAATAGCACGTGTCACTAGCGGGTAGAATAGGATATGCTTGATGAATACTCATCATCGCTTTCATTATTAATATATTCAATTATTTCGCACGTGTTTTAATCAAGTATATATTATAGATTATATATTTTAATATAAATGTATATTAATATACATATATATATATATATATATATATATATATATATATATATATATATGTGTGTGTGTGTGTATTTATGTATGAGTGTAAGTTTATATGTTTATGTATGCGAGTTTATTAGGAACAACATATCGTATAGGTACACACTTGTACCCGTGTGACAATACTAATAAATCAGTACCAGTATAAAACTAGTGTGTATACACTATATGCTTCTTCGAAAGCGCCGTCTATACTGTTATACCTGTACTACTACTACTACTACTACTACTACTACTACTACTACTACTACTACTACTACTACTACTACTACTACTACTACTACTACTACTACTACCACTACTATTTCTACTACTATTTCTACTACTACTACTACTACTACTACTAATACTACTACTACTATTAGTATGCGCGTGTCGGTAATAAGACCACGTGGTGTTACCGCGTGCGCACACGTGATCACACACACACACACACACACACACCGACAGCAGATGTTAATCTAGTACCACCACGTATGCCACTTTAATAGCGGCAGCGATAGTAGATTTCTAATGACTATTATTTACGATCTACCGACCGAGCTCCCTCTATCGGTCAGGTAGTTAACTGTTTTACTGTTGCGGTACCTGGTCACGTGTTCACTACTCGTGTCCTTCGTCGTGTCCTACGCTATATCCTATCGTATGTCATACGCTGTATTACGTTATGTCCTACGTACTTTCCTATGCTGTGGCCTATAACGTATACGTTATATCGTGTGTTACGTCCTAGTTATGTCCTACTTTATATCCTGGTTACACATGAACTACTTCATGTCTACGTTTTGTCCTAAGTAAATGTCCTAAGGATAGCCTACTTAATATATTTAAGATGATATATTCATTTTATTCTACAGTAGGACTTACCTACTTCCCTGAATAGTTGCTTAAGTTATTCCTCTATAAGATACACCCAACGTACTGTACTCGATGTCCTACTCGATGTCCTACTTAATGTCCTATTCGATGTCCTATTCGATGATTTACGTAACATCCCACCTGATATCGGTCATCATACGTTATTACGTAACGATCTACGATTACATAATATGAGGCAGGCACGCACGAGCGAGCACGCTACACGCTAACCACTAATAATATCACTGACGATACCACTAGTGGTAGCACTAATGGTAGCACTAATGGTAGCACTGAACGCGGTGCTGATAGTGTGTCAGTGGTCATCGATAACAAGTGTTGTGGTCAATGTGATTATCTCGCATGTAGTGGTCAGTAGGTAGTGGTCAGTAGTCGGGCCATAACACCAACACCACCACCGCCACCATCACTACTCGCATGTTATCTGATTACGCCCGACCACGTATAGCCGACCCTTGACTCGAGGAGCGATACCGCCAGGCACGAAATGAGCCGTATCCGCTTCTTATATTAGGCGGACGAGTTTACCCGTCACCGGCCGGATGATTCGTTCGGCGTTACATCCGGCTCGGCCGAGGTGAACCGGTCAGGTTTCCAATTACGGACCGGTCATGTTGCGGTCGAGCAGCGCCTAATACTGATACAATGTTGCGCACGCGCGCTCAGCGAGGACATAGCGCAAGGACATGCCGACTTGTTATGCTCCTAGATCTAGGCCACGTATCACTCCCCACCTACCCCGAATTAAATTAGCAGTTAGTTCGTGGGAAAGTGCAATGTGTACACACCACCTATAGGGAGTAGGGGTGAAGGGTGTTCCCATACTCCACACGTACCATACGAATAGTAATTTACCTACTTTATATAGTATATATATATAATTAATATATTATACACAGACACACACACATACATATATATATATATATATATATATATATATATATATATATTATATAGTATATAGTATATATATTCAATTATATATATAGGGAATAGATTACTAATCCTGGTTATGCTGTAGCGTATATACGTTACTTATACCCCATGGGCACTACTTAAACCCCATGGGCACTACTTAAACCTCGTGTAATTGAGATGGTAACACTTGAGTTCATAATTACTATGTATCACCCTTAACTCTCGCACGTATTCCTCATCATTGATAGGTTAGCCATGGGTTAACACCTCTTCCTAACCTTGTGACCTTACGTTCCCTCGATGTATTCTACCGTGGCGTGGCGTTATTCACGCATCGACTCCACGTGGTTCCTATCAGATAATGACCTTTCCGGTACTGAATACATACAATCAGCGAGTCCCATATTACCCTACAAAACAATAGTTACCCTTCCCCCCACCCTATATCGTAAATACATACCCTTACTCTATTGTTATTATCCCCTCGCCATCATCATATATGTAGCATCTTAACCTTGCTATGAGGTTATACAACTTAACAACGTGACCTTCAGTGATGCATCTTCAAATCCACACTGACCCCGGTTCACATTTAATTTATGCACCACCCTAATCAACGTTACTTGTAATATATTATAATTACCTCACCGTAATCTCTATCTAAACCACGCCCACTTGTCACTCACTACGTTGTCGTTCCTCATCTCTTTTCTCATCTTCGTCACGTGTTCGTGTAAAAACCACGTGATGTCTTCAAATACATCGCACGAAAGCTATGCATGTGATAGCTACCTTCGTATGTAAGTTCAGATCATTACAAATATACCCGATCAGAATAACAAATTTTTCGTTGTAATGTAATTGTATTGTAATTATGATGTTATCGTATTACACCTATGAGAGGTTCTGCTTTAGCATATGGTTGTGTTAACGTTAACTATATATATATATATATATAAATATACATAATAGCTTTTTTGTATCGATTATTCAATACATGATTAAAAGCACGATTACCAGTCACGTGACCACTTCACGATGATTACGTCACAACCAGCACTTCAATGCAGTGTTATAGCTATACCACCACACACGTACGCGCGTGTATGCGGCTCATTAGACACGCGCGCATACACGCATCTAAAGTTAGATATCAACCCAGCTATAATGTATCCTGTACTTTAACCCCGTAATGTAGCCCCGTACTTATGCTTCGTACGTGTTTCCCTTAGGCAAGACATATTAATACATGAATGCATTACCCATCGTATACGATAGACTATAGTCTACCATTGTAGTATATTTTTCCGATTATTAATGATATCTTACCCCTTAATGACAATCTTGATATTTTAATTATTACATCATATAAGTTACGTCAAAATACAACAGTTCTGCGTAACATGTTACCGAGCGGTATGACGTAATACTAGATGTTACGTAATAAGCGTCAATAGCCTCGTTATCATAGCCTGTTTCGTTACGCGGTGAACTCTAGTCTTCCCTATACACTTATAGGTACGTTACGCCCACTAGGGTTACGCCCACTATATCAGGTGCACGTGTACTCTATGTAATAACCAGGTTGTTATCACATTTCGTAATTATAGGTGTTCATATATAAGGTGTATATTATTAAGTATGTATTTTAATATATTATAATATATATATATATATTATAGTATAATTAATAATATATATATATATATGTAGGTATGTATTGTACACTATAGTATATACTATACATTTACAGTATATTAAATAGTATAATATATATTATGATATATATATATATATATATATATATATATTGTATAATAGAATATATATAGTGCATTACCTTTCATCGTATATTACCTAGTCGTATTAACGTATGCATCGTAATATATATATATATATATATATATATATATATATATATATATATATATATATATATATATTGCCTCAATAATAATAACAAAATCAATGTATACTCAATGAGGTATACAATTATGTATAAAGTATGATTGATAAATATGGCAATACATTATTTATACATATATAATCAATGAAAGAAAATTTACATAGAGATATTATATTAATTGTTAGATTGTTAGCATAGCAGATAAACCATACATATAGTAGGTATACCTATATTATATTACAGTGGTACTATGGTAGTTAGTAACTAGTAGTTAGTAACTAGTAGTTGATATAGTATACTACACTATACATAGTATACTATATAGTCAGGGCCGGCTTAAGCATACTATGGGCCCCGGGCAAAAAAAACTTATGGGCCCCATACAAATTGCATAACATATTCAATGGGCCATTTTAGAAATAACTAATATCTATAACTCTTCAATTTATTTATATATAAATATATATATATATATATTATGATGTATTATTATTCTATTATGCGTGATCAAATTATGTAAAAATATTTATAATCTTTAAAAACTGTTGTTTTTTCATATATATTTGCATGTATCGTGTGAAGGAGACCCACTTTAAGATGCAAATAATATATAGAGGGGTATCCTTCACGCTATGGATGTACATAGATATTACGGTACCCATTTAAAATCATTGCAATGTAATATTTTATAATTTACAAATTAATTAATAAAAATGATAAAAGTAGGTTAAATGATATAATTAGTTAAGATCATATGATTACATAATTATTTTACTCGATTTCCTCTTCTAAATCAGTATTATTTATTCAGTATCAATTTAATTAATTAGCTTTGATTCTAAATATAATGTTACAGACTTGAAAGTATTTATTGTGTCAGATAATTTCATAGAAAATTATTTATAAGTTTAAGTTTAGAGAAGATTATCTCTCAAGTGTAATTATTTACCATTACACATATTAGTATGAAAATGTCAACAATAGGATATATCTAGCCCATCATATATATATATATATATATATATATATATATATATATTAATATTTGTATAGTCCATTCCTTTGAGGTGTATATCAATATGGTATAATATATGTTTAATACTGAATTATCTTATATACTAATCATCTTAATTGCTGATGTCAGATGATATATTTATATACATATTATTTATATAATTAGTAATAACTACATGATTATCTTTTTTAGTATTTCCTATATACTTATAAGTATATATCAATTAATTTGTCAAATATTGTTAGAAAATAGTCATTTTTAATTTCTTATATGATGTAAATTCACTAATTTTATCATATGTTATCATTATAGGTAATCCTACTAATTATTTTGTAATTTGTTTGTATACTCTAATCAACTCCTCATAATCATTTATTTTTTATAGGCGAATATATATATATATATATATTTAGAGAGTGTATCAATATTTTTTATTACCGCTTTTATCTCAATGTAACCTATTTGCAATACTTTTCTGATCGGCTTTAGTCTACAAAGAAATTAGCTCCACGGTTTTCATAATATTGAAGTCTCAAAATCTTGCACTTTATTGAATAAATACGTTGACTCGAGTCATAATAACATTACTAGATCTAGTAATGTTATTTTAGTAATATTTTAACATATATAATATCAGATAACCTAAATTATGTAATTTTGAGAAATCCACAAGATATATCTTGTATGTAGGTATGTTTGATATATATTAGCAGTATAGGTACCTACTGCTATATACCTACTGCTCTAATAAAATCTGCTTGTGATGACCATATTATATTCGATAATGCTTTTAATAAAACATATTCTATTCTTCTTTGATATAGATGTTAATATATTCTTTATTTAGTTTGGCTAAATAAATTATATTTATTTGGGATGAAAGCAATTAATATTGCTACAATTGTCAAAGATTCAACGGCATTTTGCTCAACCAAATTTAAGGAATGCACAACGCAGATATGGGGATCCATATTGAAAATGGACTATAGTCATATATAGTATATATATATATATATATATAGATCCATATATGGTATATTATGATGTCTTACATTTTATTGAATATTCTAGACATATTGCTGGATTTTGCATAACTTTGAGCTCTATAATCTATTATAATTATATTATTATTAAAAAAAATGTACTAAATTGTTAGCTAAATATTGACCAATGTGATAATGAATCTTAGCGTACAATGTACGCCGTACATTAATAAATACCTATATAATAATGATACCTAACTTGGTATATATGATGATGACTTATTAACGTACCTACATATGATATATCTGGAATTTAGTACACTGATATATAATATAATATTTTGAATTTTATATTTCTTCAATTATTAAGTTATCAGTGATAATTTATCACCTGTTCTCCAATAAGAATATCGACATTGTGTGTATTTATATATAAATATATAGATGAGTGTGATGTAAATCTAAACATTCAGTTTTAAGTAACTAGTACTAGTTGGATAATTGCAAATATGCCTTTAGTATTATATTTAGATTATATATATATATATATATATATATATATATATATATATTTATAAATAATATCTCTTTCAATACATATAAATATAATTTCTACTAGTTGGATAATTGCAAATATGCCTTTAGTATTATATTTAGATTATATATATATATATATATATATATATTTATAAATAATATCTCTTTCAATACATATAAATATAATTTCTTTCTCTAATAATAGTCTGTTGAAAATTGTATGTACAGCATTCCCTTTCATCAATGGGTTTAATCATTATTAAAAATACTATAAAGATGAATATTCCTATTTAAATTAAAACTATTTTATATATATATATATTATTTACACTAACAAAATTATAATAATATATACACTATGAGAAGATACACCTTTTATTAATACGAGAAGTAGGATAGAGAAAATTAATTTTTTGAGACAAATTATTTTGAAAATATCTAATTAGTTTTAATTACTATAACAATTATAAATCTATAGAGAATATCGCTTTTTTTAAATGTATAATCAATACAATCCTTTACAAATATCAGAAATCATAGTTCAAATATATCTTTTTTATTTAATTTTAATATAAAAAAGTACACTTTTTTTTCGTAAACTAATTATAAAATTGTTAAGATTCAACTATGGTTAATATTCCTTAATACGTTTATCATTTATCACTTTCTAGTTTAACAAACAATTATTTATCAATCCGTTTCATACTGTTTTATCTGACAAGCAGATATGTGTGATATGATCTATGGTTATCACTATTAGCATGTGTTCCAACATCTTCATGTACAACACTTTCTGTTTCCACCATATCTTCGTGTAAATTAAGAAATTTTTGTAAAATTCACTTTTCAAATAGGCCTAATTTGCTCATATTTAATTAATTTATTATATTATTTATTTAATTGGAATTAATAATATATAAGAAAAATACAGTTAAGAACATTTTTTTTTATATAAATAGTAAAAAAAATGTTTCTCAAATAATTCATGGGCCCCCCAAAATGTGGGGCCCCGGGCAATTGCCCGGTTTGCCCCCCCCTTAAGCCGGCCCTGTATATAGTATACTATACACATAGTATACTATATTAGTTAATATAGTATAGTATATATAGTAGTTACTATAGTGGTTATTATAGCTATACGATATACGCGTACCACATGGTATCGCGTGAATACACGTAGTGTGTTACACACATTACAGCTCAGTCGTGTGTTGTCTCTCTACAGATATACATACATATATCCCGGGAGTTGTATTGTTATTTGTTAATTTCATTGAGTACTTTTATCACAACAATGAAAGTATATGAAATATATATACCACATTCATATACTTTCATTGTTGTAATAAAAGGACTCAACGAAATTAACAAATAACAATACAACTCCCGGGATATATGTATGTATATCTATAGAGAGATCGACGACATATGACTGAGTTATAGAATGTCTATGATACATATCGGGAGTCTGTGATAATTGTAGTTGATGTTATATATTGTTTATTATACACTTTTATATAATTTAATATAAATTTAATATCATTTTATATATATATATATATATATATATATATATATACGAAAGCAAACTAACATTGTTATGTTCACCTATATATGTATACTGTTCAATGTACATTATACATTGTATAAATTGTATAGTATACATTGTACACTATAGTGTATATACATTTTATACATTGTATAGTATACAATAAACATACCTATATACATAATATTGGTTTACAATTTGCCAATGTCACCATTAATTATGAGTTAACTATCTTCATATATGATATATAAGCTATTTATTTTATTTTTATTTTAAAATGTTTTATTGACTACAAATCACGTGGTAGTTATGGGCGTCATGAGAAGGAAACAAAAATAAAATATATAAAGTACAATAAAAATAAAGGAAAAGGGAGGATAGGTTACAATTTCAATAGGTGCGTGGAGAGTTTACATTTAAATATTGATAGGGATTTTAAACACCTAATACCATATGGTAGAGCATTCCAGTATTGTAGAGCTACCACGGAGAAAGCATTTTCATAGTGAGCAAAGATAGTCGAGCGTTGCACAATAATCATCGTGTGACATTTCCTGCTCGCTCGACTAAAGGTCTGAATACTGATCAAGTCTGCTAGGTACTCGGGAGATCTAAGATATATCACGTTATGGGTGATGCATAGTAGTCTGTACCTGCAGATCTGCAGCTACCTAAAGGTATCTCGAGATACCTAAACGTAAGCCAGCCGAGTAATCGCATTAGGGTCGATATTGATACTATTGAAGAGAACTTCAGTTTATATAGGGTGCGTATAGCACGTCGTTGTATCATCTCAATTTTAAGCATAAGCTGTAAGGGTAGATTACATAGAAGTGAGCAGCAGTATATAAGTCGACTGAAGACTAGCGAGTGTATTAGATTTGTAGTCATTGAAAAAGTCAATTTATTGCTTGATTTTCTAATGTTATAAAGAAAATAGTTGGCATTGCGAATCATTCTAGATATGTGGTCAGAGTAATATATGTGGGTATATATATAAACTGCCTTTGTGGCTCAGTTGACTAAGGAGTCAGACACAAGCAATATGACGCGGGAATCGATACTCAGGTTCAAGCCTCGTCCGGACCATTACAATAGGTCTTAACAAATTATTTAGAATTTATATTATATAATTGTGTATAAATAAATGAAATGCTCTCGTTAAAACCACGGATACCTTAACACGATAGCTGTTTCGAAGGGAAATTAGAGCCATATGGTTATATAGCTATATGGTTATAACTTGTAAGTGAAATCTTCATCTAAGTTCCTGGATGGGATGAAAGGACCCCATCAAAATAAAATAACAAAATAATAATATATATATATATATATATATAT
>OZ025239.1:70239400-70256900 GCA_964019155.1 Osedax fenrisi | reverse complement strand
GTAGTAGTAGTAGTAGTAGTAGTAGTAGTAGTAGTAGTAGTAGTAGTAGTAGTAGTAGTAGTAGTAGTAGTAGTAGTAGTAGTAGTAGTAGTAGTAGTAGTAGTAGTAGTAGTAGTAGTAGTAGTAGTAGTAGTAGTAGTAGTAGTAGTAGTAGTAGTAGTAGTAGTAGTAGTAGTAGTAGTAGTAGTAGTAGTAGTAGTAGTAGTAGTAGTAGTAGTAGTAGTAGTAGTAGTAGTAGTAGTAGTAGTAGTAGTAGTAGTAGTAGTAGTAGTAGTAGTAGTAGTAGTAGTAGTAGTAGTAGTAGTAGTAGTAGTAGTAGTAGTAGTAGTAGTAGTAGTAGTAGTAGTAGTAGTAGTAGTAGTAGTAGTAGTAGTAGTAGTAGTAGTAGTAGTAGTAGTAGTAGTAGTAGTAGTAGTAGTAGTAGTAGTAGTAGTAGTAGTAGTAGTAGTAGTAGTAGTAGTAGTAGTAGTAGTAGTAGTAGTAGTAGTAGTAGTAGTAGTAGTAGTAGTAGTAGTAGTAGTAGTAGTAGTAGTAGTAGTAGTAGTAGTAGTAGTAGTAGTAGTAGTAGTAGTAGTAGTAGTAGTAGTAGTAGTAGTAGTAGTAGTAGTAGTAGTAGTAGTAGTAGTAGTAGTAGTAGTAGTAGTAGTAGTAGTAGTAGTAGTAGTAGTAGTAGTAGTAGTAGTAGTAGTAGTAGTAGTAGTAGTAGTAGTAGTAGTAGTAGTAGTAGTAGTAGTAGTAGTAGTAGTAGTAGTAGTAGTAGTAGTAGTAGTAGTAGTAGTAGTAGTAGTAGTAGTAGTAGTAGTAGTAGTAGTAGTAGTAGTAGTAGTAGTAGTAGTAGTAGTAGTAGTAGTAGTAGTAGTAGTAGTAGTAGTAGTAGTAGTAGTAGTAGTAGTAGTAGTAGTAGTAGTAGTAGTAGTAGTAGTAGTAGTAGTAGTAGTAGTAGTAGTAGTAGTAGTAGTAGTAGTAGTAGTAGTAGTAGTAGTAGTAGTAGTAGTAGTAGTAGTAGTAGTAGTAGTAGTAGTAGTAGTAGTAGTAGTAGTAGTAGTAGTAGTAGTAGTAGTAGTAGTAGTAGTAGTAGTAGTAGTAGTAGTAGTAGTAGTAGTAGTAGTAGTAGTAGTAGTAGTAGTAGTAGTAGTAGTAGTAGTAGTAGTAGTAGTAGTAGTAGTAGTAGTAGTAGTAGTAGTAGTAGTAGTAGTAGTAGTAGTAGTAGTAGTAGTAGTAGTAGTAGTAGTAGTAGTAGTAGTAGTAGTAGTAGTAGTAGTAGTAGTAGTAGTAGTAGTAGTAGTAGTAGTAGTAGTAGTAGTAGTAGTAGTAGTAGTAGTAGTAGTAGTAGTAGTAGTAGTAGTAGTAGTAGTAGTAGTAGTAGTAGTAGTAGTAGTAGTAGTAGTAGTAGTAGTAGTAGTAGTAGTAGTAGTAGTAGTAGTAGTAGTAGTAGTAGTAGTAGTAGTAGTAGTAGTAGTAGTAGTAGTAGTAGTAGTAGTAGTAGTAGTAGTAGTAGTAGTAGTAGTAGTAGTAGTAGTAGTAGTAGTAGTAGTAGTAGTAGTAGTAGTAGTAGTAGTAGTAGTAGTAGTAGTAGTAGTAGTAGTAGTAGTAGTAGTAGTAGTAGTAGTAGTAGTAGTAGTAGTAGTAGTAGTAGTAGTAGTAGTAGTAGTAGTAGTAGTAGTAGTAGTAGTAGTAGTAGTAGTAGTAGTAGTAGTAGTAGTAGTAGTAGTAGTAGTAGTAGTAGTAGTAGTAGTAGTAGTAGTAGTAGTAGTAGTAGTAGTAGTAGTAGTAGTAGTAGTAGTAGTAGTAGTAGTAGTAGTAGTAGTAGTAGTAGTAGTAGTAGTAGTAGTAGTAGTAGTAGTAGTAGTAGTAGTAGTAGTAGTAGTAGTAGTAGTAGTAGTAGTAGTAGTAGTAGTAGTAGTAGTAGTAGTAGTAGTAGTAGTAGTAGTAGTAGTAGTAGTAGTAGTAGTAGTAGTATTTTAAATAATAAATAATATAATATGCATATTTGTATTTTTGTTTAGTATATTACTATACATATATATTTAAATTAACAATTAATATTCTAATAAAAAGTAACCTTTTACATGTAAATATGTAAATTAATTATGTTGTCTATTGATAAATGTTGACATGTACATATGTACTCTTCAAGTACGTGTATTAAGTGGGTATATGACTTATAAGACATATGTTAGTGTATATATAATGGTATACACGTATATGTGTGTATATATCCATCATGCATACTAGTATAACAGTATATATTATGGAACCTACTGGAGTTTATTTAAATTAATATAATCTCTACAGATAGTGAATTCAACTTATGTTATTAGTTTTTTATGTACATTCTTTTTAATATATTCTATATTCTATATATATATATACATGTATATTTTATAAGTGCATCATATGTGTTTCAAATAAATAATGTTAATAACGTAATACAGTGTATTGTAGTTTAATATTAATGCAATATTATCTAGATTATTTATATATATATATATATATATATATATATATATATGTATATATATATATATATATAGTAAATACGTTTCTAAGGTTCATCATAAACTCTTTGTAAATGTATATAATACATATTGGCATGATTGAATATGTATTTTATAAAAAATAGTTTACAATAACAATACAACACGACCTTATCAATAAGGCAACCGACCATCGCTTTGAGATATACCCACCGATAGTATACAATAGGTATTGTATCTCACTGTGTTGTATGTAGCAGGGGGTCACCCACGAATAATACTATTCAGACCACCATAGCTAACGAAGAACAACGCTTATATTGTGTTCCGTGAGGCACGGCATCTCTGCGTATGTAGCCATGCATTGTTATATATCTTTAGATTTATGTTGACTTTATTATCCTTTTCACGTACTTGTATACATATATTATATATTATATTACTAAATTTAATATAAAAATATTACTATTATATGTATCAGAGATTTTTTACAATATATATATATATATATATATATATATTTATTATATATATATATATATATTTATTATATATATGTATATATATATATATATTGTAAAAAATCTCTGAACATATAATAGTAATATTTTTATAAATTCGTATCTTATCTCTTGAAATATATATTTAATTAAAATATAATTTTGTATCGATATACATATAGTGTATACACTAATATATAACTACATACACAAATACATATATATATATAACTACATACACAAATACATATATATATAACTACATACACAAATACATATATATATATATAACTACATACACAAATACATATATAAATTACATATTATATAGTATGTCTCAACAGCCGGAAGTAATTGCGAGAATTTACACTTTAATAGTTAACTAATCTAATCTCTGTAGATCTGAGATAAGACTACGTCACTATCACGTGACAGCTGACGAGTGTTACGTAACTCCTAATTAGAGGACTCGTCGCCAGTACACCGGTCACGTGTTCCATGTAGAATAATCGACTACCTTCGAGCTTCCGGTCGGATAGGGCACGAGGGCACGCCGTGACCTTGGAGATAACGCTAGCGTCGACGTCGTACTTCCGATCGTAAGTCGGGACATGCGTTCCGAGGATATGTGCTTATAATCTATGTTCTATAATATTGCCGTTCGCCCAGTGTCAGAAGTTCCGATAACTGCGACCCATAACTGGACATTATCGAAACATCAGTTTGTAATATATCATCGGGGGGGGTATATGCCTTATATACATATATGTCGTATTATACGACTCGTATACGACCTTGGAGGGGGCGTATCTAACTTTCGTAACCTTGGAATGGCGTATATGTATCTTGCTAAAGTGGGGGCAGTTAAGCATAATGCCAGCGTATCACGTGATGGCTACATTAAGTCCACACACTATAGTCACGTGAACCAGTCACGTGTAGTGGAATAGTGACGTCACGAGGTAGTGAAGTCACGGTGTATAGAACGTGAATACGGAGTTCATTAAAGAGTATTTATTATACAAGGGTTTTATTATAATCATAAATATTTTCGAATATATAGTATAGTAATCGGTATACATGTAATATAAGCCTATATTATATAGGCTATATACTACAATATATATATATATATATATATATATATATATATATATATATGTATATGTGATATATTTAATAATTGAACTAAATGTACACATATGCTAAGCCCCGATGTTTAGTGTATAATAAGTGTAAATAGTATATAATTAACGTAAAACCGGATAATAAGGTTCGATTTCTAATCCGGATGTTTCTAATTATGTTTGTATTCAAGGATCGCAGATTATTTACGATTATTCCTACTTAACGTGAAAATCGAAAATATCGAATAATTTATTAAGAAAATTCGCGATATATACGATATTTTGCTGTCGTCTAATCAGATATAACGACGCCTAACGAGGAATATAGCGTGTACTAATAGAACATGAAAGTAAATATAGGTGGCTAATTAGCGCTTGCCACCACCAGGTGGAGTCACTGTAATAAACTTACTAATTACGCTTCGTACAGCACTATAATATATATATATATATATATATATATATATATATTTAATGATACAAATAAGAACATAATGGATATAAATAAATATAATTGTGGATATCAATAACTCAATCGGGTGTTATGATATATAATAGATAACCATAGTTATCTATATATATATCAATAATATCAGTCATGAATCATGACTCATGACTCATGTGTATATATGTATGTATGTGTATGTATGTGTATATGTTGGTTACAAAAAGTTAACTTGCAAATTGCAATAGACATATTTCAATATTTTAATATAAATATTCGTTTTTTTAAAATGTGTGTATTATTTTCATGTATATAATTAATTCCTGTGCATTTCAAGCAGTTTAATTTACTTATTCTGGGGAATAAAGGGATTTATTAATAAATTACACTTTTATATATATATATTTGATAAATTACAACTATAATCCAATATAATATAAACCTATAACCTCGACATTGCTATTGCTAGCATGTATTACGCGGAATGCATAGTGTATTATTAATTATACTATTTATTTTATATACATTTTCGAACCATCCATAAAATAATAGTAATATTAATAGTTGCCTATGTTGCCATTTAGGGCTATTGCTACATTTTATTACTTTATTAGTATGTTAAATATTAGATACGGCCACTAAATGTTTATATAATCTATTGTTATAAATTATATATTATTATAATGTATAATCAACTACATAACTATTGTACATTAAACACATTAAGCGTGCATTAAAATTCAAGTGGCGACTTTTATTATAATAGAATTTAATTGTATACATATGTATATTTATATTATTATTTATATACATATATATATATATATATATATATATATATATATATATATATATATATATATATGTAATATATATATTTATATATATATAAATATATATATATATATATATTACTGTAGTAAAGTCAATGGTATTCAAGATTTGTAAGAGGGTAGTTGCAATAAATGTATCTATTCTAAACGCACTATTCATGAGATTATGAACTATGAATACCATGAGTTCATCCATGGACATACATGGGAATACATCTATATATTTGACGTGTATTATACGCCCCCTATTCAATGCGATCAATAATGTCTCTACGGATTTGTAGTTGATAGAAGGATCGGTAGTTACAAACACGAATAGTTGATAAGAACAATAGTTGATAAGTAGTGTAATAGTTGTAGCTTATTTAAAGGGTTGTGCTTAAATTACATTAGATAAGGGAGGTGGGACGTTTAAAGGGTTGTGCTTAAATTACATTAGATAAGGGAGGTGGGACGTGACTAAAGAAACTACATTACAATTACGATTAAAATTGTAATATAAATTACATACGTATATAAAGAAACTTCTACGCTTTCGTATTATATATATATATATATATATATATATATATATATATATATGATTTATCCTATAGATATAAATTACTTTTTTTATAAATTACATTTTATATAAATTTAGCAATTTTTGTACCAAACCCTTTAGTTCGAAGAAAGGCATAACTAAAGGTTTCTAAACCCTTTATTAAATAGTCGACTAACCCCTTTAGTTTGAAAAAGGCTACCAAACCCTTTGTTTAAACGGAAATCGATTAAAGGGTTCAATTCACGAAAACTAAAGGGTTTTTTTAACAGTGTATACACTAATATATCTCAATACACTAATATATAAATATATCTCATATATGAGATACACTGTATGTGTACACGGGGGATTCTAACACTTGGATGAATGCAAGTAATAGGTTGACTATTTGTAAAGATTTCAATGGAGACGTAGGCCGCGAATTCATATCATGACTTATGTACATTAATATTAGGTAAGTGTGGAATAATACTTTTGTAATATATATATATATAAATAATGTAAGTGTATATATACATATTATATATAATAGTAAAATAAGTATATAATATAATAATATAAGTGTATATAATAGTAATCATTTCACTATATATATATATATATATATATATATATATAGTTTTACAGGTATATATTTACACATATATTCAGTCTACATGACGTGCCCTCAACAACAATGTCACGTGTCACGATGACGCAATAGGTATGTTACGTAATTGTCGTGTGTGTACTGCGCATGTGCGGCGCGTTATTCACGAGGCGGTTAACTATGTCTACTATGTACACTATGTACTGTACACACTGTACACATTGTACGACGTATACACAACGCACAGTATTATTGTTATTATTATTAAAGTATGTATCGACTCAATAAAATATAGATATTTTATTTTCGTCATATGCACGAAATGAAAGGTAAATAAATAAATGGTAATCGACACGATAACTATAGTTGCATATATGTTGTCAACGTAGAAGATAATAGTTTAAAACATAGGTGGCGTTGAAGAGTAATACTGTTTTGATACATCTATTATCGCCTGGTAAACCGTGATATGGTTAAGGTGACGCAATAGCAAAAGCAGTGTAACCAACGCAGAAGTTTACACTGACAATAACAGTATATATTTCCAGTTTCGATGGAGGTTATTAGGTGTACTGTTAAGCAGGTCGACTATGCTAGCGAATTAATATAAATAGATTTATGAGAAATTCACACTAATCTATATTTAGATTGTGATCTGAATGTCAACCAATGTCGATCGCATTATGGCCGAAATAGATCCGTGGTCACTTCTATTAATTGTGTATAATATGCGTACTGCACTTCGCTGAATATATCCTGGTCACTGAACACTGGTCACTGTACATAACTGTATTCTATGTAGAATAGATATATACAATAACGTAGAAACATGAGTGAATATATTAATGGTTTAGTGAACAGATGAGAAAAGAGTTTAGTGGGAGATGTTGCTAGATATTATATAAGTAGTACTTTGTGATACTAATAATTGTGTTAGAGTTAGTTAGCTTAGCATTGAACGTGGTACCTATAGTATTGCTAGATGAAGACAGTTGGATAGATGTAGAAGGTTATTAGTTATTAATGATGGAGATTTAGTAGTGATAAATGATGAGGTTAGTAGTGATTAATGATGAAGGTGTAGTAGATATAGAAGTGCTAATGATAATGCAAATATACAGTATCTAGCTGTTATCTGTTATATGTTATCAGTTACCTGACTACATAAACGTATATATGAGAGTTTTGGGGTTTTCAGATTTGAAGTATGCATCGCATATATGTAATATAAAGTGTTGCACGAAGTTGAATGAGTCAAGTAGCAGGTTGATTTATCTTGCGTTATTTCTTTTGATCACTTAATGTGGATACTTAAGTCTGTAAGAAGGATGGTATTGTGTTTAGAGGTGGATAGAAGATATTCATTGGTCAATAATACTTCTGTGTAGTAATCGGCTGATGGCTCGAGAAATGTTTCTGAATAATATATAAAGAGGTCATCAGTATTTGTTAGGTCAGCTTGACATATTCATAGTATATATATATATATATGTGTGTGTGTGGCGTGGCATTATTTAACATTAAAGGTCAACAATCTACACATATATTTAATAGTTCCGCAACCCAACTGATACAATAGTAATAGATATATAGATATATTTAGCTATATATATAGCTATAGATAGATACATGTAGCTATTATATGTAGATATTATATTCCCTCAAGTATCATTTAGGTATTTTAATGAATTTAAAATGTCACATATATGTAAAAGTATATATACTTTATCATTAAATTTATGTACGATATAAATTATCGCTATATATATCTAATATTACGCAATTATTGTAATCCTACTACACAATAATTGCGTACACCCAACAGAATACGTATTTTTAAACTGCCATACTCACAATATTTTCTCTAATGAAATAAGTGATATAATTATATTCACAAATAATAAAGTTTTAGATTGTGACAATATACATATGAACTGATAAGAGAAGTAAGTCACAGATGAATCCTATGTTATGCCTGTAATACATATTTAAGTGAAGGGGTACTTCCGGTGTGTGCCTATTAACATAGATAGGTTATATCTATAGATAAAAGTACGTTCTTACTGCTAGGTGACCTTACTTTGAA
This sequence comes from Osedax fenrisi, assembly GCA_964019155.1. Classification (NCBI taxonomy): domain Eukaryota; kingdom Metazoa; phylum Annelida; class Polychaeta; order Sabellida; family Siboglinidae; genus Osedax; species Osedax fenrisi. The sequence goes on along the minus strand of OZ025239.1, from coordinate 70,248,299 downwards.
CTTACTTTAACAACGTAATACAAATATTGTATATCACATCTTTATCCATTTACAAAATTCATATAACATAAAGTATTATTATATTATGTTTCAATACATTAAATACATGAATGATAAATAAATGAAAAATAATTAGTAATAATAATAAATTATAATTTGTAAACATATGCTTTTAAGATTCAAATTCTCATCGCGTACTTCTTCACTAGTCTGATTGCACGTAAAACATGCACTAGACAACACCGGTAGTGTTACACTACACCTATAGGTGTGTGTGTGTATGTGTGTGTATGTGTGTGTGTGTGTGTGTGTGTGTGTGTGTGTGTGTGTGTGTGTGTGTGTACATAGTATCCATTGATCTGAACATGCATTCGATATACCATAACATACCGGTAGGTAAATTCATAACAAGATACAATTAATAATAAGGGTCAAGAAGTTCAACAAAAACTGTATCTCTAGTTAGTGATAATCAGTGATAACTTATCAACCATATGTATATGTGTATATCAATACAATGGTATGGTTAGCGATAACTTGACCTCTACTCGACATTGAGTAGCTCCACCTAGCGTACATACGGCGTATCATTCGTTACGTCGCCTAGCGAGTAATACGTGCGTTAACTTGCTCCCCCGCACTTCTGAGCGAAACACTTGTGTGCGAAATCGCGCTATAGTGTCACACACACACACTCGTGCGGAGTGATGAGAACGAGTGACATATGTCAGAACTAACATCCGTGATACGGCGATAACAACTTGACAGCGCGCTATAAATAGACGCGTCTATTTATAGATATTACGTAATATTTATGATTAAGATCTACTTATTATTATTATTAACTTACTAACTAATAGGAAATGTGTATCCTTTTATATTAAAATATATATAGGGGTATGTGGCTTAGTGTGACAACCACAAGCTAGTAGGCGAGAGTTCCCGGGTACGAATCCAAGAATTTCTTGTTTTTCTTTTGTGTTTACAAGAACTTATTAAACAAAAAATCAAAACACAAGAAAAAAATGTTACTATTTGTATTGTATTTATAACATGTACAAGTCGACTTAGATCTATGACTTGTTGAGGGGTCCATTTGTATCCGATATTTGTATTGGATTCAATATATATATATATATATATATATATATATAAATTGATACAATGTACGTTTGACATATGTTGTGTTACCTCAACATATAATGTCACTAATTAGTAATTAGTATTAATAATCACATGCAAAGTAATGTTCAATACTCATTATTCGTTATATGTCCAATATTATGGTATGCACAATATTAAAATCTCCGAGCATAGATGTGATGCATGTGATGCATGGTATATATGTACGTCGTGTAGATGTTACGAAATGCTAATACGTGATAAGGATCGATAACAAAGACAATAATAAAGACAATGTTGTTGATAAATGAACACATCTTAGGAAATATACTCCGATGAAATTAAACACGAATACGCATTCGTAAATATATGTATAGTTATCTATGAATCTATATATATATATATATATATATATATATATGTGTGTGTGTGTGTGTGTGTGTGTGTGTACACTGTACATATGTGTGCGTGTGTGCGGGTGGTTGTGCGCGTAGTTACAAGAGGTGCGCACACCGACAAGGTATATACGGAGACGCGACTCTCGTATCACACTCTCGATATGTTATCGTGGTGGGGATGGTGTTGTTGGTGGTTCTACTAGTGGTGGTGGTGGTGGTGGTGGTGGTAGTGGTGGTGTTATTGATGGTGGTGCTGTTGGTGGTGGTGGTGGTGGTGTTATTGATGGTGGTGATGTTGGTGGTGGTGTTGGTTGTAGTAGTAGTGGTGTTAATGATTGTGTTATTGATGATGGTGCTGTTGGTGGTGGTGGTGGTGGTGGTGGTAGTGGTGTTAATGATTGTGTTATTGATGGTTGAGTGGTGTTAATGGTGGTGGAGGTGGAGAGGTGGTGGTAGTGGTGGAGGGGGTGGTGGTAGTGGTGTTAATGGTGGTGACGGTTACGGCTAAGGTGGTTTTAATGTTTCTGGTGCTAGTGGTAAGGGTGGTGTGGGGGTATAGGGGGGTATATACAGTCAGTAAGTGATACTTTTACAGCGGATATAGGAAGAGGCACTGTAGTAAATAGTATGTATATATAGATTATGTATTATGTATACACCTTATATTATACTATAATATATAGTGTACTATATACTATATATATATATATATATATATATATATAGTATAATACTATAGTATACTATAGAGTGCATGGTATACACGGTATACACACTACACATATATAATACCACATGTAGACATAGAATACTATATAACTTATATATATATATATATATATATATATATATAATACAGTGAAATTACATTTATCTAACAGTTAAAACTTTCGTGACCTGGGTAATATCTTGTTAATGTTAACAATATGCGTTTATCTGATCAAATAGTCCAACATATTCGATAAGAACACAATAGCATATTTGTCATGTGATATGATTAACTTATTGTTTAATTAAACATTGTAATTGCATCTTAAGTAGACATTACTTATCAGGTATCCTAGTATCTCACACGAGTGACCACTGGTGGCTACATAGTGTACTAAGTACTTTACTAAACAATACCTATGGGTTGTACAATGTAGACATCTCTACTTGTAGACAGTTGCGCGTGTACCCGGTATACACGGTATACATAAGCTCGTGCCTGTTTAGTACGCGGTCAAGTCTACAGTGTTATGTGTGTGCGTATGTGTGTGTGCGAGAGTGCGAGTGTGTGTGTGTGCGAGAGTGTGAGTGTGTGTGTTAGTGTGTATTCACGTTAATGCTTGTTCGTATGTGATTGTGTGTGTGTGTGTGTGTGGATATGTGTGAGTGTATGTGTGTGTATTATATATGTACGACGTACAATGTACATTGAACGCGTGCGTGTATATTAGTATGTTTATGAGTGCGATTCAATACTTACTATATTTAGCATAATCCCAGAGGAGAAATTATCTAATCAATACGAATGTCTTATTCACTATTTAGATAGCACACACATATAAGTCGGTCTCTATTTATTATGTATGCATTGGAGATAGCGTACAGGCTAGGGTACAGGCTAGGGTATAGCCATATCAAATGTACACATTGCTTGTCGGCCATGTACACACGGTGTGCACTCAATACACATACACACACACACACACACACACATACACACATACACACACACACGTACACACACACTCACACACACACACACACACACACACACACACACGTACATACACACACACACACACGTACATTCACACACATACACATTAATACCATTTTGTGAGACTCACATTTTATATAAGTACAAGTATCGATACCATACATCAGTACATTGCACACTATACACTATACATACATATACACACATTATATAGAGTTGTAGTGCTATACCCAATATAGAAGAGAATAATATATAACATAATATAGATGTTTAATATTATATTGACTTAAATGTCAAGTTATATATATATATATATATCATTATCTTCTCATGTACTAGAGTAATAATATATGTTAAGCCCGAACAGACGATTAATGATGCTTCATTAGTCGCTATTATGTGTTCACGGTTATATCCGGGTTATATCACTGCCCGTATTACCTAACACTTACTTTAACACGTGACAATGCTACACACTACATCACGTGCTACGATGTACGATTACATCACCAGATAATCGTCCTACTTCCGTTATAACTTTATACTATAAAGTGTTCTTTTAAGAATGCACCTATAGACGCATATATGCGTAGTAATTTAAAATCTAGCGAATTTATAAATAAAGCTATTTTAAAGTTGTATAGTAATGTACTTCGTGATAGGGAATGGTGGTAGGGAATGGTGGTAGGGAATGGTGGTAGGGAATGATGGTAGCTAATGGTGGTAGAGAATGGTGGTAGCGAATGATGGTAGGGAATGGTGGTAGCTAATGGTAGTAGGGAATGGTGGTAGGGAATGATGGTAGGGAATGGTGGTAGCTAATGGTAGTAGGGAATGGTGGTAGGGAATGATGGTAGGGAATGGTGGTAGGGAATGGTGGTAGGGAATGATGGTAGGGAATGGTGGTAGCTAATGGTAGTAGGGAATGGTGGTAGGGAATGGTGGTAGGGAATGATGGTAGGGAATGGTGGTAGGGAATGGTGGTAGGGAATGATGGTAGGAAATGGTGGTAGCGAATGGTGGTAGGGAATGGTGGTAGAGAATGGTGGTAGGGAATGATGGTAGGGAATGGTGGTAGGGAATGGTGGTAGGGAATGATGGTAGGGAATGGTGGTAGGGAATGGTGGTAGGGAATGATGGTAGGAAATGGTGGTAGCGAATGGTGGTAGGGAATGGTGGTAGAGAATGGTGGTAGGGAATGATGGTAGGGAATGGTGGTAGGGAATGGTGGTAGGGAATGATGGTAGGGAATGATGGTAGGGAATGGTGGTAGCTAATGGTAGTAGGGAATGGTGGTAGGGAATGATGGTAGGGAATGATGGTAGGGAATGGTGGTAGCTAATGGTGGTAGGGAATGGTGGTAGAGAATGGTGGTAGGGAATGATGGTAGGGAATGGTGGTAGGGAATGGTGGTAGGGAATGATGGTAGGGAATGGTGGTAGGGAATGGTGGTAGGGAATGATGGTAGGAAATGGTGGTAGCGAATGGTGGTAGGGAATGGTGGTAGGGAATGGTGGTAGGGAATGATGGTAGGGAATGGTGGTAGGGAATGGTGGTAGGGAATGATGGTAGGAAATGGTGGTAGCGAATGGTGGTAGGGAATGGTGGTAGCGAATGGTGGTAGGGAATGATGGTAGGAAATGGTGGTAGCGAATGGTGGTAGGGAATGGTGGTAGAGAATGGTGGTAGGGAATGATGGTAGGGAATGGTGGTAGGGAATGGTGGTAGGGAATGATGGTAGGGAATGGTGGTAGGGAATGGTGGTAGGGAATGATGGTAGGAAATGGTGGTAGCGAATGGTGGTAGGGAATGGTGGTAGGGAATGGTGGTAGGGAATGATGGTAGGGAATGGTGGTAGGGAATGGTGGTAGGGAATTATGGTAGGAAATGGTGGTAGCGAATGGTGGTAGGGAATGGTGGTAGCGAATGGTGGTAGGGAATGATGGTAGGAAATGGTGGTAGCGAATGGTGGTAGGGAATGGTGGTAGAGAATGGTGGTAGGGAATGATGGTAGGGAATGGTGGTAGGGAATGGTGGTAGGGAATGATGGTAGGGAATGGTGGTAGGGAATGGTGGTAGGGAATGATGGTAGGAAATGGTGGTAGCGAATGGTGGTAGGGAATGGTGGTAGGGAATGGTGGTAGGGAATGATGGTAGGGAATGGTGGTAGGGAATGGTGGTAGGGAATGATGGTAGGAAATGGTGGTAGCGAATGGTGGTAGGGAATGGTGGTAGCGAATGGTGGTAGGGAATGGTGGTAGAGAATGGTGGTAGGGAATGATGGTAGGGAATGGTGGTAGGGAATGGTGGTAGGGAATGATGGTAGGGAATGGTGGTAGGGAATGGTGGTAGGGAATGATGGTAGGAAATGGTGGTAGCGAATGGTGGTAGGGAATGGTGGTAGGGAATGGTGGTAGGGAATGATGGTAGGGAATGGTGGTAGGGAATGGTGGTAGGGAATGATGGTAGGAAATGGTGGTAGCGAATGGTGGTAGGGAATGGTGGTAGCGAATGGTGGTAGGGAATGATGGTAGGAAATGGTGGTAGCGAATGGTGGTAGGGAATGGTGGTAGAGAATGGTGGTAGGGAATGATGGTAGGGAATGGTGGTAGGGAATGGTGGTAGGGAATGATGGTAGGGAATGGTGGTAGGGAATGGTGGTAGGGAATGATGGTAGGAAATGGTGGTAGCGAATGGTGGTAGGGAATGGTGGTAGGGAATGGTGGTAGGGAATGATGGTAGGGAATGGTGGTAGGGAATGGTGGTAGGGAATGATGGTAGGAAATGGTGGTAGCGAATGGTGGTAGGGAATGGTGGTAGCGAATGGTGGTAGGGAATGGTGGTAGGGAATGGTGGTATACCCTATAGAGAATGGTGGTAGTAAATCAATGAGCACCTCTTTAATTTCTTCATATGAACGTATACGTATATAAGTATACATAATCTAAGTAAAGATTTCACAAGATATGTAGTATATACTAATGCACACACACACGCGCGCACACACAATCACTACTACACACACGCATACCTACTCACCTACACACCCATTCAGTTCGCGTGTCATTGTTGACATCGTGTATGGTTTCGCGAGCGCACCTTTGTGTGCGCGTATGTGTATAGTATACATTGTATACCCACGTCGCTAGTAATATATTCATAATAGAGGCGCTCTCTCAATCAATGAATGGCTGATACGGCTCGATGTGAAGTCATTCTGTCACACTCCTGCTACATTGTTACACTATTGTTATGACGCTGGCTAGCTGTCACTCACTCTTCTCGCTCTCTCTCGCTCTCTCTCGCTCGTGAGATTGTTTTCCGCAACGCCGCCGTGGTCATTACGTCGTTGACCTCTACTCGACCTCTACTCGACCCCTAAACCTCTCCATGACACCGATTCGATAGCGTGCATGTGTGCGTAAACACTTTCGCGTGCATGCGTATATATATATATATATATATATATATATATATATATATATATATATATATATGTATATATATGCATGTATGTATATTGTTTAACTAATAAACTCACGTATACGTATACGCACACACATATGTGTAGACACACTTTCGATCGGGTACATTACCTGCGTGTGCGTGCTGGTAACCCATATTACCGGAAACCCTAAACACATACGCACACACACACACGCGCGTGCGATCATACACACGACTGTTATTATATTCGATTATATATTGCGTAATTCGCTTATTAAGAAATAAGGCCTGACACGCCCCTTTTTCTGTATCGACGTCGCGTTAATACATCTAAAGTCTATAGTATGTGTCTATAGTATACACACTATATACTCTATAGTATACATACTATATGTCAGGGGTTCTTAAACTTTTCTTCCGATGATCCATTTTGTAACAATAAATGTTACTATTACCGAAAATAAAAAAGGGAATAATAGTGTAAAGTACCTTTTTTTGTGTGGTCACTAGTTGTGACTCAAGGTTAAATAATCACTATGTTATATATAGTTTTTATATATATCGTCACATACTTCTATATATATATATATATATATATATATATACATACATAACTTTTATATCTTTACAAATAAATTACAAAATGTTCTTATTGCCCAACATTGATTTTCATTTCGCATCGTGAATATTTTCATGCGAAGTATACTATATATAGAATATTATATTCACTATTTGTATCTATATGTGATATATTGTTCGATACACATTATAGAATTATTATTATTAATGATGTGTCTATATAAATACTTTCGATAACAACAATAATACACATGACCACTGTGCGTCGCACACACACACACACACACACACACACGCACACACACACACACACACACACACACACACACACACACACACATACATACACACATAGTAAATAATAGTATATAATAAATTATATAGAATTCATTTTGCGATGTATGTATGTATGTATGTGTGTTTGTGTGTATATATGTGTGCTTGTATGTTTGTGAGTTATCTTTGTCTACATAGTTGTATATACTACATACTTGTCTACCTATACGTTTCACTAACTAATATCAACACCCGGAAAGAGCACCACTTATGGACATCACTATATCGGGATGGACATGACCTCTTAATAAGCCTCTCTATAGTATACTATCAATACATCTAATCTCGTATCCTGGTGGCCTTGAAGTCGTTGACCTATGTACGATAACCTCGGTAACCTCGTTCAGTGACCTCTGTTGACTAGTTAGAGGTCACGCGTGACTACGAGAGGTGACGGCGGCGTTCCCTTTGATGATGATGATGAAGAGGAGAGGGAGGGGCTACATCGGGATGGGTGCTCGTGATATCAACGAACTCGCGTCTAGGTGCGCGCTCATTAGTGTGCGAGTGCGTGTGTGTGCGCGCTCCGTTACGCAACCCTTCCTTAAAACAATACTCCTCTTGTTCGCACAAGGCTAACCACTAATGAAGACAGTGTGTGTGTATGACGTCATACCATTGCGTCCTTGAGGACATTTGTGTATCGCCTCGTTATTTCGTATACACTCTGCAAATTAGATTTATTATTATATTATTATATGGTAATAATGATAATGGTAATAATTATGATAATGTTAATGATGACATAGATGATGCAGAATATAATGTATATATATAGATATATAATATGTAGATGATGATAATACGGCTGATGCTACTGATTATTCTTCTGATGAATCTGCTTCTGATGATACAGATACATCATCCCATACTTCATCCTCCATCTTAATTCACTATCCTGCTCCACCAAAATATTGTTCGTTAAAAACTATATTTATATTAAAATTAAATAAATAATAAAATATACCATGGTATATATACTGCAGTATCCTTATTAATATTATATAAATAGGCCACAGTACAGGTAATCAAACAATATATGTGTTCATCGTGTAGTACAATCTTAGTTACACCCTATCGTATGTAATACGTACTATATATCATGTGTTAATGTGTGTAACTGGTACACACTGCAACACATGTGTATAATCTCTCGGCTGATTACAGTATCATCTCTTTTAGCTTCAGTGTTATCTTAAGTAACGTAACAGTACCACCTTTGATGCAGCACATGAACTTCGGCCTATAACCGTGACGCTGACGTCATAACCGGGACATAGTTTAATTAAATGCATATTATGATATGGCACTG
>OZ025239.1:70231900-70234400 GCA_964019155.1 Osedax fenrisi | reverse complement strand
AAAATATCAAATCAAACTACAAATACTCAACTATCACTCATCCTACTGTCACTTCCTCAATCCCCTTTCTTCCCCCTCCTCCTCCTTCTACTTCCTCAATCCCCCTCCCTCCCCCTCCCCCACCACCTACCCCTATCCCTAGTCTCCTAGAATTACCCATCAATATGCATTTTAGACCTGTCTCCAATCCATATATTAGTAGACCAAATTGCCAAATAACCCACATAAATCATACTCGACCACTACCTCCATCCATCCCTCCTAATTACAATTCTATTGTTATTGAACACCTAAATAGTAAACAAACGACAAAATTGTTCTTAACCGATCTACTCTTGTATGTACACCTCCCATCTAATGCAATATCTACCTATAAATTCATCAATAATATAGTCATAATATACTTTAATTCCGACAACTCCTACTACACATTTACATCAAAAATACAGAATATTATGAAACATCCCCACTATACAAACTTATATTTTCGTAAACAACGTAGTCTACTTGAAAGAGTACGAGGTAAATTATTATACCACGCCACAAAAGCAAATCTGACTCCACCCAATACTAAATGTACTTACAATAACTCCAACGAAACCTATGAATTAAGAAACATAATCAACTCAAAGGTTGACTGGAAATCAAGTCCCATAAATATAACTCCTCATACCTATAAAACCTGGGAACATTCTTATGAATCTTACATTAAAGCCAAATCGTATGAACCTCATAACACCAGTTCATCTATACCGCCAGCCTGACTGCACCATCTCCCAATCCAACCCCACACCAGTGTCTCACTTACCGCCATAACTATGCATTCACCACCAATGGTAACTTCATCTTCCACACAGAATATTAAAGCTGCCACTCTTAATATCCGATCAATAAGAAACAAAATTGAAATCATCCTTGACCTATTCAATGATCTAGATCTAGATTTTGTATGCCTTACAGAGACCTGGTTATCTAATAATGATACACCTATTATTTCCTCACTGAATACTGATACACACTGTTTTGTCCACCTACCTCGGGATGGTCTCCATCTCGGTGGTGGAATCGGACTACTTTATAACAAAAATATCAAACTGACTAACAACAAAGACCTGAAACAAATATATTCCGAAGCCTTATCATGCACTTTCCACCCCACTAACTCACAGCCCATTACATTTATCACAATATATAGACCACCACATCAATCTATCCCTCTCTTTATTGATGAACTGAATGAACTACTCATAACAACGAATAAGCACACTATAATTCTAGGTGATTTTAACATTCCAATATCACCTTCATCGCACTATTCCAAACTACTCAATCAAACTATAAACTCTCACAACTGCACACAATATGTTACATCATCTACTCATTCATCAGGCAATATTCTTGATCTGATCATAACACATAATACGAATACCTCCATCACAAATACATCCGTTAATAGACTTATCACAGATCATCACATTATTACATTCATTGTTAAATCTCCCAAACCTAAACGACAATCACAAACTATACATTACAGAAAATCTAACAACATAAATATTACTGATTACATGCGTGATTTTACTGACCTACTAAATACTTCCAAAGACCCTACTGACACTACCAACCTTGATATAGTTCTTCTTAAAACACTGGACAAACATGCACCCATCACAACAAAAATTATCACTAAACGTAATAATATAAAATGGTTCAACCCCACACTTTCCTTATACAAACGTAAACTCAGATCCGCTGAAAAAACATGGAGAAAGTTCAGAAGCCATGACAACTTAATTTCTTTCAGGCAACATTCCAGTGAATATAGGTTTATGATAAAGAAGGCAAAACATGATTATTACACTGACACAATTAAAGCTGCTGGAAACGACACAAAAAAACTATTCCAGATATCAAATTCTCTACTCGGTCGTATAACCCCCCGTATTCTCCCAGAGGGCACCCTATCTTCCTTACCTGCATTATTTGATATATACTTCAAAAACAAGGTACAGATAATAATCAATTCCCTTCCTCCTCTAACGCTTCCACCACTAACAACATCTATATACAAATTAGATTCCTTTACCATCCCAACTGCAACAATAATCGACAAGCTTCTTCAAGCCGTCAAGTCATCATGTAAGCTTGATCCAATACCAACAACACTACTACACAAACTATCCACTCATCTCACTCCATACTATAAAAACATAATAGATAGGTCTCTTATATCAGGTATTGTCCCCTCCTCAATGAAACATGCACATGTAACTCCAATAATAAAGAATTCATCACTAGATAAATCAGACCTATCAAACTACCGCCCCATATCAAACCTATCGTACATTTCAAAAACTCTCGAAAGAGTAGTCTGCTCCCAACTTACTACTTAGATAAACACAAATTATTAAATAAATTTCAAAGCGCCTACACTAAAAATAAAAGTACCGAAACTGCATTAACCCACATATTAAACAAAATAAGACTGTACCCAACACAA
>OZ025239.1:70219400-70226900 GCA_964019155.1 Osedax fenrisi | reverse complement strand
CTAAGTAGGACTTAATTCAAAGGCTTATATATATATATATATATATATATATATATAATAGTATACTATAGTATTGAATTAATTCAATAACAATTGTTATTAAGTTATGATACATCTTCATACATATACTATTTATACCAGCTGTAAGTGTGTAGGATATGATACACTACAAGATAACCTATGTGTTATTACAGTATCATTATATCCTTATATAGGTTATAATGCTACATACACATACATATACACACACGCACAATACGTCGCACATACATACATATCACCCATCCATACACAGTTGTACACCAATACGCACACACATACATACAAACACACACACACAAACACACACACACACACACACACATACACACACACACACACACACACACACACACACTCACACACACACACACATTTACACACATATATATAAACACTATAATAATATATGAATACACTTGTTTATAAATAGTTGATCTGATTGAAAAATATTATCTATTTGCACTTGTTTTTATATGTTGATATAAGTCTAATTAATAGTATAATATTTTAAATATAATGAAATATCGTTATTAATGATATATTTTGTTAATTACTCATTATATATATTACTTATAATACAACTAATTTTTGAATAGTTCATCTATATATATAATGTATTTATCAATATTCGTGTATATGTATATTTCTGTTCGCGTGTGTGTATATGTGTGTATGCGTGTGCGTATTTATCTATATTTGCGTGCGGTTGCGTATATTGCAGATGTAAACGACATTCATCAACACGGCGTGGGTGTGGCTTAATAAATTCAAAATATTGAAAATATTTTGATTGGTCGAATACGCACGCACGTGGGGCGCGCGTATATAAGAGACCGATTATTTTGATTTTATGACATTATTCGAAATACTTTACTAGGCGTTATTCCACGATACACGGGATCACAATGTTCCCTCCCTTAAATCAAACCGCTATGGCGGGGGTAGCTAAAAATGTGATTGCTGACAAACCTAAAGAAATATTCGGATCTATGTCTATATCTGACAATACATCTACACCATACACGGATGCTACCAAGTGTAAGAAGCAGACCTCGCACGTGAAAAGACCAATGAATGCTTTTATGGTGTGGTCTCAGATGGAACGCAGGAAGATTTCACAGGTTACTACACTATTATTTATAGTGACATTTTATAATCGATCTGAAATAATTATTTCTTTATATATGTTATATATGTTGTCGATAATTTGTATTATATATACAACGATCTATTCTATTAATAGTAAATATTGTTATATACAAAATACATAAGTATACATCATATATTCAGTTAAAATATTTCATACTTTATATAATTATAATTTAATAATATTATATTGTATAATATTGAATATATACTATTTATATAGTATATGATATAACTAATATAGTATATGATATACTATATCATATAGTATATGATATACAATGTATATATCAATGATATCATACATTGTATATGATATATTAGTATAATAATATCAAAGATATTGCGAATCACCTTAAAAATCGTTGGTATAATTATTATAATAATAATATATTGAATATATTGTATATTCATATATATATATAATACTATATTGAATATATATATACTATGAATTGTACTGTACAATCTACAATTTGTACATCATATACTATTATTATAATAATTACTATGATACACTGATATAGTATATCGGTGTATATACATTTAAAATTAAATTATGCTTGTGAATATTATGTACTGAATAATTATAATATTAAGAAATTCAATTAATTAATAATGATGATATATATAATATATATATATATATAGAATATGATATCATTAATTTATATGTAAGTCCCATTAAACATAATTGTATAACAAGAATCATCGATATAACATCGACATTGTTTAGTAATACAATAATTATGTTATTTGAACAGATCATCATGTCTAATGTATCACCAAATATACATCTGATTTTAAACACTAAACTTCATATATAAACTTTTATATAAACTTTAAATGTGTTAAATAATAATGAATACTGATATTTCTATAATATATACATCTATAATATAGGATAAAACTATATTAAAACTAGATTTTTTGTTATACTATTATTTTTTCAAAAACTAATTTAAAAACCTTATTATTTGTCAATATTTAGTGTCATTTGAGATGCTTAGAAACATCTAGTGTCATGGTGTAAAATATAAATATATACATGTTTATATATATATTAAATATATATATATTTATATATTACATTTTTATATTTATATTCTTGTTGTCTAAGTATTTAACAATTATGAAATATAATTAATATATTTCATATTTTTTTATAAAATCATTAATACTTTTTCTCATTTATTATAAATTCTACAAGCTATTCTATTAATTATATCAATTTAAGGGAGATTAAAAAATGTGATTAAAAAGTAATTATCTTGTAAATATCTATTATGTAATTTATCATATAAAATAATTCATATCAATAATTAATTCATATTTTAGTATTTTCAAAAGAATTAGATTATATTAATTATAATTTATAACAATTGTTTAGTTTAATTCATTATTATTTTTATATTAATATGTAATCAATATGTATGTATTAATTCTAATCATGATAATTATATTACACATTACAATTTTATGATTCTATGTTAAAATCAATATATTATACATTAATAACATTTTAATTATCTATAGTTATTTAATTGTATTATATAAATTGGTCTATAAATATATATATATATATATATATATATATATATATATAAATAATATATAATATAAATAATTAGTATACAAGCTGTATTAGTATATACACTGGAATTATATACAAATTAAATATTTAATATTTTAATGTAAAATTATTTGTAAAATTAAAAATACTTTTAATAATATTTTTTGTATATTGTAAAATATGTATTAGTTTAAATTTAATTAAATTTTATAAACAATATTTTATTTTCAATTATATTTTCAAATGAAATTTTAATACAAGTATACAAATAACTGAATGATTATTATAAAGCATAGATGTTTATTTTTGATAATATAAAGTTAGATCATATTATATTAATCACTATTAAACTTATTAATTTAAATATATTTTATGTTATATTATACATTACTTCGTTTATATATATATATAATAACTTATAATTTACATTTATTTATATGTTTTTATATATACCATATAATAATATAAGCTCCTAATACAGCTATAATTATAATATTTATGTAAAGTAACAGTTTAATTTGTATTTTATTGTTTATATATATTTTATTGTATATTTAAATGGCTAATGATGTTTACTTATTTTATATTGCATTATTAATCACTGATTGTTATGTTTATTGTCTACAGTATGACTTCAATCAATTATTGTTTATAACACTAATTATATAACTGTCACACATACACTGATTAAGGTTGCATTTTTTCTATTTTTAGTAATAAATAACACATCTAGGTCATTCAAATATAAATATTTCTTACAAATATGTGTGTGTGTTTTTAATTCCACTGTTGATTACAATACCCACTAATTACTAATTAATGGCCTTTGATGCTATGCTATGCCTAATGCATATGTAGTTAGGTTGTAACAAGTTGTATTCATAATATTGAAAGTATTAATTGGAGGTACAAACAAGTTAATTGTAATTATTAAGTTAAGTAACTAATTCTATAGACTGCTTTATGCTTATATAACTATAATATATATAAATATTATATTTGGATATTTTCATTCTATGTATTACAATCTTGTATATAAAATCAATGCTGTATTGAATTCTCACTAAGTAGTATATTGCATTATTCTATAAATAGTATTTATGATAATTTATGTTTTTACATATTCCATTATTCACACATTATATATATACTACATCTATGTAGTTTTTATTATATAAGATATACTACTTAGTGTATTAAATTATTACTATAGATACTGCCTTCATATTATCTACTTTATACATTGTATAGTATAGTGTATATATATATATATATATATATATATATATATATATATATATATATAATATATAAATATATACACTATTGTACTATAATATAATTTAAAATTTCTCATCAAGTATTTTCTTTCTAGTTCTATGAATTCCATTGATAAACACATGTGTATTGTTTTAATACAATTTATCACTATTTATCTTATATTGTTTGTCAGCCTAGATATATATATATATATATATATATATATATATACTACAGTACTATATATTACATGGTTAATATACAATGCATTATATAATTAATTTGACATCTATCTAATCTAGTGTGTAATACATTTCCTTTTCAATTTCTACTTTCTCATCATATGTGTAGTTATATTATCAGTTATTCGCTCCTGATATCGTAACTAGGTGATAGATCGTAACCACGCCCCTTTCCGTGTACACAGATATCGCCCGAGATGCACAACGCTGACATCAGCAAACAACTGGGCAAGCGCTGGAAACAGTTGACCGCAGGCGAGCGCGAACCATTCATCGAAGAGGCTGAACGACTTCGTCTTCTCCATCTCAAGGAGTACCCCGACTACAAATACCGTCCCCGCAAGAAGCCCAAGCCCGTGTCAGTGGTCAGTCTGCCACTCAAGCACGACACTGTGGTCAAGCGTAAACAGATGTGCACCATACCGCGTAAGAACGTGATACCCTCGAACCGAGTGACTCACGTCCAGGTCCGCAACACCGCTGGCTTCACCATCACCGGACCGCGTACTACATCCACTTCCGCTTTCCTCAGTGCCGCTCGTAATACAGGCATGCACAACGTACAGGCGCGTACCATTCAGAAGAACTACGACCATCCCCCTACCGGCGATAAGTCTAAACTCAAGGTCACTATCGACCGTCTGTTCAACCACCCCAAGGTCACTATGGACAGTAAGAACGCTAAGATTGTTATGGGTAAACAATCTGAGAACGATGGCCCAAACACCCCTGAGAGCAATTCGTTCTACACCGATGACTCATCTCAAGGTTACGAGTCGTGTTCATCCGAACAGGAGGCTCTTCTCAAGGGCACCATCTTAGTATTCAATAGCAGCGGAACCGCTATCGGAGAGCTGAACAACAACGTTGAAACCATCTACGAATCAAACACTAAGGTCACCTACAGTTCACTGGAGGACCTTGACAACCTTACCGACCTATTGCCCTTGAACGGAACCACGTACTCCGTGCACACCATGATCCCCTCCTCCATAGAGGTCGACATGTCGTTCACTAACATGGACACCATTACTCCGTCCATATTGAACCAATCAGCGGCCACCATCGGAGTGGTACGTTCCAGCGTGCCCACTATTGTGTCTGTAAATGGCGCTTCCGTCGTCGACATCCCCGTTGTTTCCGTCGCCCAACCCACTATCATCACCCATCACCAGGATACCCAGGTATCTAGGGATGCCAGCCTCTCTTCCAGTGCCTCTAGCGTCTCATCTGTAGGCTCTCATTTTGAATTCCCCGATTATTGTACACCCGAGGTTGTAGAGTTGATTGGCGACGATTGGTTGGCCGACTCCTTGGCTCGTTACTAACCACTCGTCCGCCCACTACTCGCCCACTACTGACTACCACCCACGCCGCGTGATTACGCGTGATCGCCTCTCTATTACGTCATACTATTAATTGTTATTTATTACTCATCATCATCAACGTGTGACAATATAGTCATTATTCCAATAATCAACGAACACGGTGAATGTAGCCTTCCCGCCTTGCCCCCGCGACGGAAGTATGGGGAGTACTCTCTCACACTCACCACACACACACACTATCTCAACCACCACCACACACAACAAACACACACACACACGCGTACATCCTATTATTGTTACATCCGCTGATTTTCAATATAGAAATGTATTTTTTTTATTCTTAACAACAATCATCTCTTTGTGATTTATGATATTATTTTATGAATTGTATTCCCCCATATGGTGATTATTCTAAACGGGTCCGTATCAAAAGTCCCACTATGTACATATACAACTTCTTATAGTTAATAAAATATATTATTAATAACCTGTGTTTATTTATTGTACAATTCTGATATCCAGTGAAATATCGATAAAGAAATCTGCAAACGCTCACAATGCGCGTTTCTCTTTATTTATAAGATGATAAATTCGTACTTTTATAAAAACTTAAAATATTAGTTTAGCAGCCAGTGACATTACGCTCGATACTCATCTTGTTCTATTCACGGTTGATGTTACCAGATGCTGACTGACAGCATACATTGATGATGCACTGTGGCCAGTTGAAAGGTGACACCCTACTATTCTGTTCCAGCTAATTAACATATGAACTATACAGTATATTCTACTAACTATAGACACACACACACGCACACGCTGCTAACAATTAGTATACTTAATTTACATTGTAGTCTGCTATGCACATCATTTCACGATTACCCATAATGTAGTAGTGGCCCCCTATCTGGACACGTAACCAATACCGAGCACGATATTGATCTCGGTAGTCCTGTGCACCCCACGTTAGGTACCGGATGTATCTAAGCGGCACTCTTCTATATATATATAGTCATAATAATAGCTTCTATTGTGTTGAGATTATTTTTTCTTCGTCAATAATTGTCGTCGTCTTTCGCCGGATTTCTCGATGTGTATCTATTCCGTGTGCTAGAACGTCTACTGAGAGTGTGTCAGATAACCTATGTGCATCCTTGTGTGCAACGCACCATGGCGTGCCTGGGGTAGTACGATTATGTGTATTCGGGATGATTCACCGCTGCCGTCTATGACTCACCGGTAGTGCCGTCTCCTCTGCATCCTCGGTGTATAACGTAAAAGATAGAAAAGAGAGAGCGTATCTGTGTGTGTTTGTCACCAGTACATAATGTGTGCGGCGTACACATCGAGCACGCACACACACACATGCACGTTACTGCTCGGGGAGTTGCGTTCGTAACATAGCGCTTACGAACGCGCTTACATCCATTCGTATGCGCGCGTATAGTAATATAATATATATATATATATATATATATATATATATATTAGTATCGGTGTTATTCGCTGCCTTAGATAGTAATAATATATACGATGTATGGTAGCAGTATAATTTATTTAGTCACAAAATCCAATTTAAATAAATCGTTCGTAAGTGAGATATAATACTACAGTGGAGGTAGAGCGTTCCTTACGAAACTCTCCACCGCTGTAGCAGGGTACCTAGGAAATGAATGATGACGCATGTGTTAGATGTACGTGTGTGTGTGTGTGTGCGCGGCGCCCACGATAGTGAAACCTCGTTAGGGAAGAAAAGGATTTAACTCTGTTTGAACTCGTAACTTAATCTTAATGCCGACGTCGTCCGAATGGTAATTAGATGTGTGCGGTGCGGGTGTGCGATTGTGCACCCAACCGAGACCGACACGAGTAGTAGTGGTACACCCGAGGTTTTAATCGAAATTATTAT
>OZ025239.1:70204400-70209400 GCA_964019155.1 Osedax fenrisi | reverse complement strand
TTTGTTAACCTTTTTGAAGCCATATAAAATATTCTTCAGAATTCGAGAGCAAGGTTAAAAAGGTTAAAACGGATGTAAATAGCCTAGGGTAAAGAGTATTACATTATTTGTTTATTGTATAATAAAATATATGCATGCCTTTTATCGTTTTTTTCGAATAGTTAAATTAAACATTTGAAATTTTCGAATAATTAGATTTAGGTATTCGATATTTTCGAATAATTAGATTTAGGTATTTTCGAATATCTGTCAAATTCGAAAATGTACTATTTGAAAGAATCGAATATTCGAATATTAGAATATTCGATTCGATATTCGAAACCGTTTCCAACACTAGTAGTAGTAGTAGCAGTAGCAGTAGTAGTAGTAGTAGTAGTAGTAGTAGTATTAGTAGTAGTAGTAGTAGTAGTAGTAGTAGTAGTAGTAGTAGTAGTAGTAGTAGTAGTAGTAGTAGTAGTAGTAGTAGTAGTGGTAGTGGTAGTGGTAGTGGTAGTGGTAGTGGTAGTGGTAGTGGTAGTGGTAGTGGTAGTGGTAGTGGTAGTGGTAGTGGTAGTGGTAGTGGTAGTGGTAGTGGTAGTGGTAGTGGTAGTGGTAGTGGTAGTGGTAGTGGTAGTGGTAGTGGTAGTGGTAGTGGTAGTGGTAGTGGTAGTGGTAGTGGTAGTGGTAGTGGTAGTGGTAGTGGTAGTGGCAGTGGTAGTGGCGGTGGCGGTGGCGGTGGCGGTGGCGGTAGCGGTAGCGGTAGCGGTAGCGGTAGCGGTAGCGGTAGCGGTAGCGGTAGCGGTAGCGGTAGCGGTAGCGGTAGTGGTAGTGGTAGTGGTAGTGGTAGTGGTAGTGGCAGTGGCAGTTGTTGTTGTTGTTGTTGTTGGGTGCGGCTCGTTCACAGGGACCAAAGTCCCTGCGCGTACGATAGTACAGCCTTGGGGTTCCCCACCAAGACTGATAGTGGGGGTGCCGCACCCCCAAATTCGCGTACTCTTTTGTTTATGGTTGCCGGACATTCTGTAAGCCAGTGCGTAATAGTCTCCTCTTCTGTTTCACAGTGGGGGCAGATCGGCGATGTGCTGCTGTCGATTCTATGTTTGTAGGCAGCAAGACGTTGACAGTGTCCACTCCTGAGTTGGGCGAGGAGTACTGCCTCTTTCCTACTCAGGGGGACGTCGCTTCTTTGGCTGCCGTAGATCGCCTTCGTCCTTGGGTCAGAGGGAGGGGGGTCTATAATCGTTGCTTTGATGACAGATTTCGCTGCGGGCAGAGATATATACGGCTCGGGTGCCGTGGATCTGTCAGCCGCAATAACGCCAGCCGCGACGTCGGCCCATTCGTTGCCCGTGAGGCCAATGTGACTAGGCACCCACTGTAAGTGTATCCGGGTGGTTACCTTGTCCAGTCCGGCCCGTAGCGCTGAAATGGCGGAAGAGTCTCTGTTGCCGGTATTTTCAAGTGCAGCGAGAGTGGACTGGCTGTCCGAACAGATGATTGCGAAGCAGGGTTTGTCGCTTTGGTCCTCTAACCATTGAATAGCTAGGTTGATGGCCGTCACTTCCGTTTCGAAGGAGGACGTCCATCGTCGTCCTTTGCTACAGCGTTCGTCTAGGAGCAAGGGGTCAGTGGCCGTGCCGGTGGTGAAAACTGCTGCGCTGTCACCGAATTCGCATCCACCCTGGGCTGATCCATCTGTATAGATGATCACGTCGGGGTGGTGGAGGGCGTCGATGGTGTCTGTGGCGTCTTTCTTCAGTTCAGCTTGGTCCGTCGTTTTGGTAGAGCCGTTGAGTAGTCGCGTGGCGACTGACCAGTGGGGGTTTGACCTCTGCGTCCATGGCGGTACTGGGGACAGTGCCATCGTGTCTCTCTCGAATGAGGACAGGCCTGTTACGATGCAGTCAGCGGTGGCCATTTGTGAGAAGCTGAGTCTATTTTTCCATCTATGGTACACCGTGTTGCGCGTGAGTTGGGCTCTGGGGTTGCTGGCGGGTAGTCGTGCCGATTTTTCCCATGCTATCAGGCAGTTGCGCCTTCTGGTGGTTTCGATAGATGGGATTTCCGCCTCGCAACGCAGGCATTCGATCGGAGTGTCAGCGAGTTGTCCGGTGATTACTCGGAGTGCTCTGTTCTGGGCTCTCTCCAGGATTAACAGGTTCGATTTCGCTAACCAGGGTTGCCAGCCTGCTGCGCAGTAGTTGAAAACGCTGGAGATGATGGACTGGAATATTCTTTTTAGGCTCTTCCTGCTCAAGCCCCATTGTTTGGTTGCGAGAGAGGCAAGAATTCTCGTCCTGTAGGCTGTTCTGGATTTGATTTGGTCCGTATGTCTGCGGAAGCAGAGCGTTCTGTCGAATGTGATCCCTAGAAATGTAGGGGTTGCATTAAATGTCAGAGGCGTTCCGTTGATATCCATAGCCGGGATCCATTTCGCTTCGTGCGTGTCGGTGCTGAAGAAGGAGACCTCGCATTTCGAAGGGTTCAGCTTTAGTTTGTGACGGCTGCTCCAGTTGGCGATGTTCGAGACTGCATCTTGGACATGTGCGAGTGCTTGCAGTTTGTCTCTATGCTGGCTCCAAATTGCAATGTCGTCTGCGTAAAGGCTGATTTTGACTTCGGGCGATATGACCTCTTTGATTCCGTCTATATAAAATAAGAATAGTAACGGGGATAGGACTGAACCTTGCGGGACGCCTTGGTGGAGTTTCTTCCGCTTGCCGGTCACGTTATCCATACTTACTTTGGCGTGTCTGTCGCAAAT
The DNA here is from genome assembly GCA_964019155.1 of Osedax fenrisi. Taxonomy (NCBI): domain Eukaryota; kingdom Metazoa; phylum Annelida; class Polychaeta; order Sabellida; family Siboglinidae; genus Osedax; species Osedax fenrisi. Next base: position 70,206,657 of record OZ025239.1, on the reverse strand, counting down.
GAATCCTTGTATCCATCGGGTCATTGCAGTGGGGACGCCCTTGTCTAGGAGGATATGTAACAGGCGGTTGCGCCACACTGTGTCGAAAGCTTTCGAAAAGTCCAGGAGGGAGATAACGCTTCTGAGAGGCGGGCGACTTTGAAATCCGTCGCTGATAGATTGCGATAATCTAAGGATCTGGTCTTCACAGCATCGTTGTCGTCTGAAACCCGATTGTTCCGGACACCACCAACCTCTCGTCTCTGCTAGGTAAGACAGTCTGGTAGAGACCATTCGTTCCATAGTTTTGGCCATACATGAAGTCAAAGAGACTGGGCGGTACGAGTCGATGGCGCTTGAAGGTTTTCCTTTCTTTAACAGCGGTATTATCGTCGCAGTTCTCCAGGAAGCTGGACATGTGCCTTTCGCCCAAGAATCGTTGAACAGGTCCAAGAGGAAAGATCTCGCTAAGGGGCCTAGGGCTTTTATAAATCGAGGGGAGATCTGGTCTTCGCCCGGGGCACCTTTGGCTTTCGCGCTATCTATGGCATTTGAGAGCTCGATCTCGGTAAACGGAACTGATTGGAACGGATTGATCGGGGACTGTAGGTGAATTCAATCTTTTCCTTAGCAACTTCTTACATCGTTCCTGTTTGGGGATGTGTGTTCTGCTGATTTCGGCATATCTGTTCATAAAGGCATTAGCTTTTGATTTGCTTGTTATGAATTCCTTGCCTTCGTGGATTAGAGACTCATTCCTAGTGTTGCCTGTGGCTTTACCGCTTAATGCTTTGATCGCGTTCCAGATCTTGTTTGGGTTGGCACTGGCTTCCGAGTCTTCCAGGAAAGTCTTCCAGTGTTCCTCCTTCTTGCTTCTGATCATGTCGTTCACCTTTCTGCAAGCGGTTATCCATTCCTGTCGATTGTTAGCGATGTTCTTCCTTAGGTTGTTCCTTAACTTTATTTGCTCTCTTATTTCTCTGGTTAGCCATACTTTATCATTGGTGGAGGCTTTGACTCTACCAATGTATTTTTGTGCTGCTTCCAAGATTGCATTGTTTAGGAATGAGATTTTTGCGTCCATGTTGGGGGTTGCGTTATTGGCGTTTGCCATGAAGTTCTCAATCCTGTTGTCAATGTGTTCGGCGAAGGCTGTGTAGTTGGCTTTGTTCCAGTTCCAACGGAGTTCTCTTATAGGGGCTGCCTTTAAGGAAGAGAGTTGGCACTCGATAGTGAAGAATATCGGTAGATGGTCGCTGCCCATACATTCCACGGTAGTCCATTCGGTCTTGTCAATCCAGACATTGGGGACTATGGTGATGTCAGGTGCACTGTTTCCGCCAGTGGCAGAGTTGATTCTCGTGGTGGAGCCGTCGTTGGCTATGCCAAGGTTGTTCTCGAGCATCCATTCTTCCAGTTCTTCGCCTTTCTGGTCTTCGGGTTGCCATTCATCCCATGCCATAGAGTGTGCATTAAGGTCGCCCCCGATGAATACACTATTTGATAGGGGGAGATCGGTTACTTGGAACTCGAGTCCATGGAGATCACCCCTGGAGGGAGGGCAGTAGACGTTAGCAAAGGTTAGACGTTGTAGGGATCTTGAGTTTAGTTGGATCGTGAGCATTTCGAGGAGAGAGTTGGGTGCAAGGTTCGGGTTCTGAATGACGGTGTAGGGAATGTCTTCTTTGATGAAGGTAACTACTCCTCCGCCCATTCCGGTACTACGGTCTTTTCGTACCGTTGCGTAACCCTTAAGCTCAGGATTTTTGTCTGTGGATCTCAACTTTGACTCTTGGATCATTATGATGTCCAGGTTAAGGTGGATTGCGCGATCTTGGAGCTCTTTTACTCTTGCCTTCAGTCCGTTGGCGTTCCATTGGAGCACTTTGAGGTTTCCTCTGCTGGTGATATCTGATGTTATCTCGGTTCGGTTGGCTGGGGGATTGGAGCTGTCTAGGCCTTTCGGGGGACTAATAGCTATGCAATCGTCGCATGTCCATGCCTTTGGCCCTGAGAGCATTTTTTGTTCCGTTCTGGAGAGGTTGGAGCAGCTTTTGTGGCAGGATCTGGAGCATCTGCGACATTCAAAAGGCCAGGGCGAAGTCGAAAGCTTGACGAATCGACCGCATCTGAGGCATCGTTTCCTACGTGCAGGGATTGTATCGACCGATTCTGTATCCGAGGCGTCCGGTGTTTGTGAGGGGGGAACGTTGACATCATCGGGAGAGATAGCTGGAGTCGGGATAAGCTGTAGCTGTAGGGAAACTGTTGTGGAATC
>OZ025239.1:70169400-70196900 GCA_964019155.1 Osedax fenrisi | reverse complement strand
CGCCACCCTTACCTACCTCGGTCATTCGCCACTCGTATACGCCACCCTATATATCGCCACCCTTACCTACCTCGGTCATTCGCCACTTGTATACGCCACCCTATATATCGCCACCCTTACCTACCTCGGTCATTCGCCACTTGTATACGCCACCCTATATATCGCCACCCTTACCTACCTCGGTCATTCGCCACTTGTATACGCCACCCTATATATCGCCACCCTTACCTACCTCGGTCATTCGCCACTTGTATATGCCACCCTATATATCGCCACCCTTACCTACCTCGGTCATTCGCCACTTGTATACGCCACCCTATATATCGCCACCCTTACCTACCTCGGTCATTCGCCACTTGTATACGCCACCCTATATATCGCCACCCTTACCAACCTCGGTCATTCGCCACTTGTATACGCCACCCTATATATCGCCACCCTTACCTACCTCGGTCATTCGCCACTTGTATACGCCACCCTATATATCGCCACCCGTACTTACCTCGGTCATTCGCCACTTGTATACGCCACCCTATATATCGCCACCCTTACCTACCTCGGTCATTCGCCACTCGTATACGCCACCCTATATATCGCCACCCTTACCTACCTCGGTCATTCGCCACTTGTATACGCCACCCTATATATCGCCACCCTTACCTACCTCGGTCATTCGCCACTTGTATACGCCACCCTATATATCGCCACCCTTACCTACCTCGGTCATTCGCCACTTGTATACGCCACCCTATATATCGCCACCCTTACCTACCTCGGTCATTCGCCACTTGTATACGCCACCCTATATATCGTCACCCGTACCTACCTCGGTCATTCGCCACTTGTATACGCAACCCTATATATCGTCACCCGTACCTACCTCGGTCATTCGCCACTTGTATACGCAACCCTATATATCGTCACCCTTACCGACCTCGGTCATTCGCCACTTGTATACGCCACCCTATATATCGTCACTCTAATTGCCTCTTTAAGACAGTTAATGATCCTCCTTACGTAATCGTGTAATTACGTCATCGGTAATTAGTCATAACGTATGAATCATCATCCGATGGAACAATACACAGTAGTAAGTAGGTTATATATATAATTATATATTATTGGTATCAGTTTTAGGTGTTTACACCCTGCAGGGTAATTATAGAAGCAGAGCTTATCGAGATGGTTAACCTTTTTATATCTGTGAAAAATAACAACGTTTGCATTTTGTTCTGGGATTTGTGATTTGTTGTGTTTCAAACGATGTATTCAGATTTGTAAATGTAATTTTATATTTTTATATAACATATTATTTATCGATAACATCTAACATTAATATTATAAAATGTGTAACCTGTAATAATAGATTATGTATTAAAATCAATATAAATACTTATACGTTATATATATAATAATATAATGTGTATGTATATATTAATATTCATTGATTTACGAGTATTGAAAAAGCATAAATATTATGCAACATTTGAAAAACCTAGTAATTTATATATTTATTTATATTTATATTTGATAAATGACCACTATAACATATAATCCTAAACATTGATATGGCTAACAATTATTAATCATTACATGTATAATGCACACCGTGCATTGCACAGTGTACATATATACTATACTATAATTATTAAACGTATTTTATTTACAATACTATTAATTATATTACTATTTAATATACATTTTCGAACCTTCCATAAAATAATAGTAATATTAATAGTTGCCTATGTTGCCATTTAGGGCTATTGCTACATTTTATTACTTTATTAGCATGTTAAATATTAGATACGGCCACTAAATGTTTATATAATCTATTGTTATAAATTATATATTATTATAATGTATAATCAACTACATAACTATTGTACATTAAGCATTAAGAACACATTAATCGTACATTAAAATTCAAGTGGCAACGTTTATTATAATATAATTTAATTATATACATATGTATATTTATATACATAGTAATATAATAAATATATATATATATATATATATATATATAGGAATTCTATAATGAAAGGGCATGCAATATATAATATACCCAAAGTGTATAGCTTCTGTAAATGTTACCGTGTAGATTACATTTTATATTATCGTTCCATGTTGTTTTACATTGTAATTAATTAATGAATATAATTCAAATAGGGTTACGTAGTTAGTTTTTCCTAGTAAGCATATTAATGTAAAACATATAACATAATTATCTATAGAAACACAATTTTATTGGAATACTGTATAATTTTACTAATACTTTGACTACATATTTTATTATAAATATATATATATATATATATATATATATATACGAAGACCGTATACAAAATGTTTCTAGTAAAAATATAATTTATATGTATATAATTTATAAATTCTACTATAGTATTGAATCTAATGTACTATTTTTAATTTAAGTAGAAATAATCTATTCTTATTATATTTAATTATATCATATACGTGTGACGCATGCGTTAATTATATATATATATATATATATATATATATATAATTTAAACATAATAAAATATATCATATTGTATACTAATATAGGTTATATATAGTACTAATTTAGTACCACATTCGTATATATAATTTGCATGTATTCTATTTAGAATATATTATATTTTACATTTCATTATTTTGGTTAATATTTATTCATCAATATCTATTTATTTATATGAATTTCATATAACTCATATAGTGATAATAGTGACATATTTAATGTATACATTACATATATGTTTATATAAGGTAAGGTAAGGTAAGGTAATGATTTATTTATACACTCGTTATATTTTAAAATCTCACAAGTGTTGAGAATATAATAATAGAAATAAATAATAAATAAATTAAACGTTCAACAAAAAAAGTCGTAACTTCGAAGTATATCTTGAAGATCTTCCTGAATTGATGATGTCTCCTTATCCGCCGTAATGACTTGGGTAGAGAATTCCATATATTAGGAGCAGCCCAGCCGAACGATCTTATCCTAATTCTCATCAGATGTATCTTCGGCACTGAAAACAAATTATAATATTGCAGACGAATGTTCCTCATTAACTCTTCATTTAGAAGTTTATTTAAATAGTTAGGCTTTCTCAAAATAATAGTTTTATGAGTTATGCTTAATATTTGAAATTTACACATATTTTCCATAAGAAACCAATTTGATTCGCCTAATTTTTGTTGTATGTATGTATACATGTATGTATGCGTGTATATATGTATGTAATAATAATAATAATGTATGTATGTATATGTATGTGTATGTATACATGTATGTGTATATATTTTTTAACAATTTATATATATATTTATCTTATATTTTCTCTCTTTTTAGAGTAATTTTAATTTTGTTTGAATTCTTAATTATATGTATAAGAATCTAGACTATCCAAAAATATGATAATTGGAGAAATTCTAGTAAAAACAATAACTTATTTATTAATTTACATATTATTCCTTGCCTATCGGAGAGGAATGATAAATCTGATTTATTTATTTATATATGAATATGTATGGGTGTGTATATGTATGTGTATATGTATATGTATATATGTGTATGTGTATGTGTATGTGTATATATATATATATATATATATATATTATGAAAATAATATATTGGTATGCAATTATTGTTGTTTTGTTGAATTACTCTTTCTTTTATTTAAATAATATTTTTCAAATGTGGTTACAACTTTTTAATTATTTTTAAGTTTTGTGTAATGTTATAAAATTTCCTATTATTTGTATCATACATTTGTATCATTATTTTCCATTCTCGAATAATTAACCGGGTAGAACTAGATACTATTTGATTTTTTTTCTACCCAGTAGTTCACTACACCTTCTGAGTTATATATATATATATATATATGTATATGTACACATATACATTGTACATATGTGTGCATACATATATATATGTATACACATACGATTATATTAATGCATACGTTAATGCACACATTAATTAATTAATGTACACAATATGTATTAAATATATGTATGTGGAATCGTTAATAATATGTACAGCATAATATTGTAGTACTAACTAATATGTATGTGTGGTTATAAACTATAGTGTATGTCTACAGGAGGAAGCAACCTTTTTTTAAATAATAATAATAATAATTATTATTTGAACATATATATGTGTATACATATATATATATATATATATATATATATATATATATATATATATATATATATATATATCAAACCCTAAAAACCACAGACCAATATCAAATGTTTCTGTTGTATTAAAGATCAGCGAACACATTGCACATCATCGTAAAATATCGGAACATAAACTAGAGGAAAGTAACCTAATACGGACACTTTAACAATAAATGGTCTTAACATTTTATGACTCATTATTTGTATTCAAAAATTACAATATATTAATATTATATGATTATAGATATTATTGTGATTTTAAAATTGTATTTAATCTTTTAATTCCATATATAACGGGACATGGGTACCGAATACGGACACCCTGTATTATAATACGGAAACCCTATATACTACTAGATAAAAAATATATATTATTAATGAATCAATCAGACAAATTTCAATTATATTATTTATAATTAATTTTATGAACAAATTATTCTAAATTAATTTGTTAATAATTTATTTATTTTTATTATTTTTTTAATTAATAATACAATTTAAGTATCTACATATTACAAATTTTAGATTAAGCTTTATTGGTGATATTAATATTATAACGCACGCGATTTTTATGAATATCAGAATAGTTCATACGCTGAGCGCTGATTGGTTATAGGGTGTCCGTATTAGGAACTTATATTACCTCTAGATATATGATTATAATTAATAAATATTTGAAAACAAATATAGAAATTATATATATAATTTTAGAATGATTTATTTGTAGTGTTATAGTGTTATATTTTATATCGATACATTTTTATATTATTGAGAAGGTTTTAAGTTGAATTTTTTTTATATAAATTTAAAAACGTAATACAAAAATCAGTTTATTAGATATATCAGCAATATTTTTAATAGTTAAAAATAAAAAATATATTTTTAGACTATTTATATAATTATGAATATTTTATTAATTAAAATTATTTTGTAGGATTTATGGTTTCTGAGATACCGAGAGTGTCCGTATTCGGGCACTGTCCGTATTCGGTTACTTTCCCCTTCATTATATAACCCAACCCAAATCGCATGCGTGTATGTATATGCATATACACCGAATATAGGTATCTATAGATGTACATATAGATGTATCTATAGATACCTATATATGTACCTATACCTATATACACCTATTTATGTACATATAGATATACCAATAGCTGCATACAGTTAGCACGAGCATACAACGAACACTTTCACTATAAAACCGAATAAATAAAGCACCATCTATAACTACCGTGCAGTAGGAATTGCACAGGCGAGGAGTATGTGGGACCTTTACTGTGTACGGTGTACAGTGTTTCTTCTCTATATGCGATATCACACACATACACACACACACACATACATACACGTGTATGCATATTATACACATCAACTACTTTAAATAGCCTAATAACCTAAAACAGACGTACAGAGACAACACCACCTATATGTGGTATAATGAACTAAACGTATATATATATATATATATATATATATAGATCATACATTGAAATTGAAATTTAATAATCTGAAACAAAATTGTATTATATTCCATAACAAACACATAATTACACTTCTCCTTACTCATATAAACATAGCAAATATTAACAAATAAACTATTATAACAGCTCTATAGAGCTATAGGTTTAAAACTAGATAAAAACTTTGCACTAAACAATACAACCTACAAACAATACACTATATTCATTAAAACAAGCGAGCACCTTCTGAAGCGAACATATCTCAACATCATAAGCTTTAATATCGACATTGTATTACTGGTACACACTATAGTGATAGATTTACCTTAACTACAAGAAAAAAGTCAACACAATTATAAGCCAAACCTAAAAACTTATTTAAAAAAAAAACTAATTTTGCTTATCTTAAACACATATCCATGTATACAATTATAATTTTGTATACACACACACACAAACACACACACACATATATATATACACATAAGGTGTGTTTGTATATATGCATGTGTACGCGTTGATGTACATTTATAATACTATAGTATAAGAGTATTATTTGAACCGAAGAGACATTTATGATTGTGCCCGTTAAATAATTATAACAACATAATTAACCTATAACTTTATTATCACAGGTTAGCATAGGTCATTATAGGTCATAATAGGTCAACGTGAGTCAGAGTGTAGAGAATATATTCTCGTATACGAGTGCATGAAATGTTACTATATTATGGCTATAGTTATAGTGCTAGTGGTGCTACCGGTTGTACTTGTGGTAATGGTACTAGTGGTTGTACTGGTGGTGCTAGTGGTGGTGCTAGAGCTAGTGGTGGTAGTGGTGGTAGTGGTGGTAGTGGTGGTAGTGGTGCTAATGATACTAGTGGTGCTACTTGTGTTAATGGTACTAGTGGTACTAGTGGTGTCGGCGTGTAACAAGATCACATGACCTCGTCATTAGATCATTCGTGGCGGGCGTTCGCTTTTGATGTCCTACTATCTCGCCGTATCTCCCTCCCTCGCGTGCGTGCGTGCGTGCGTGAGTGTGCGTGCGTGCGTTCTCGTTACGTAATAGCTCCCGTTGATTACGTAACACCTCGCCGCGACTCTTATGTAATCATTAGCGAGGCCCGGTTTCAATTTAATTCGCATGATTATCTAGGCCACAGTACAACGCCGCCGCAGTGGTCACGGCGCGAGGCTGACGCTCCGTAGTTCACCTTCTCCTCGCTAGGTTTCACTAACAGTACGGCGACACCTAGCGGCGACGAGATGGCGGACACGTGACGACCGCAGGAGCTGGTTACTGTTAACGGTTAACCATGAAAGTATTAACGAAAGTATTATGTAACCATAACATGACTCATCGCATAGGTATGGTGATCTAATAGGTGTAATACGCATGCGCACGTGTATATATATATATATATATATACTAAGCGTATATATGTATTGATAATATTAAAAATGCGAGCTCGCCCAGGTTTGAAATGAGAAATACAAAATTTACTATGAATTCGGAAAGTTTATTACTCAAAATTAATATTTCATAATACATATTTGTTTTCTACAAATTCTAAATATACAATACAAAATATTGTCGTATAATCAATATACTATTTAATATATATATATATATATATATATCCATTAGTGCAGTGGTGCCCAACCTATGGGTCATGACCCAAATGTGGGTCATTTTGTTGGGTCATTAGCCAATTTATATATATATATATATATATATATTATAGTTTATATTATTTTTTATGACTACAATTTAATAATAAATAAAAAAAATTGTCATTGGGTCATGGTAAATTTTTAAATTAAGGATTATCAAAAAAAGTGTTATGGTGAAAAAGGTTGAGAACACTGCTATAGGGTAACCCTTATATAAGTGATGTCTTTTTACCGAGCTTATTTCATTATAGAGATTTCTTATAAAAGGCTTTTATTTTAATATGAAATATTTATACTATATTATACTGTATATACTATATACTATATAATATATAGTATATATATACTCTATTATACTCTAGTATACTAATTTGTCGTGGCTCGCTTCCGAAAGTCAACCTCATTACTAGCCAGTGGCCAGTTGGTCGGTTGTTCTGTGAAAATAAATTATCCTAGGAATGTACCGGGTAAATATTTAGATATATCCGTAATATTAAATATATATATATATATATATATATGTAATCTATACGTATACTTATCATCATCATTATTATCATATGCATCACCACCACCTCTGTTATCATCATCATCATCATAATCATCATAATATATATATATATATATATATATATATATATATATATATATATACATATACACACACTTATAGGTATACGTAAACGGATATGTAGACGTGTGTGACCATGAAGATAGAACCAATGTTTGAATAGATACATCAGCAGAAGACACGCCCTATACATCATACATGAAGGTGCGCACGACATCACACACGAAGGTGCGCACGATATCACACACGAAGGCGTCTACGCATGCATGTATATACCGAACATACTTCATAATATATTCATAACGGATAATAAATATAGGATATTACGTATTACATATTAAATTAAAGTATCCCTAACCGAAACTAATGAATCGACTTATTTTGTATTTAAACATCGTACAAGCAAATCCCGAGCTCCTATGTAATCAAGCTATCTAATCACAGAATACCCCTTCTTCTTAATATAATATACACATATAATTCTCACACACACACATATATATATGAATCTATTTACTACAATAATGATACTATTGTATGCCAATGGTGTTCGAGAGTGTTCTAATAATATTCATCAACAACACTATAGTTTGTACAATGTACATGTTATTATTATGTTATTATAGTTCGTTCTCTTTTCTTGTTCTCGTTCTGTTTAATATTCGTATATATATATAAATATATATATATATATATACTCATTAATAGAAACTATGTTGCTGATTATTTTTACATTATCTATTCAAATTTGAGATATGTTTTATATATGTAAGTTTCTAAATAAACTATTACTATTATAATTATATTATATTTAAACATATTTAATATCGATTATATTATTTAATATGACTTTAAATTGGCATTGTGATTATAATAAAATGTATACATTCATACATATATGTCCCATGCGTGTTTTAATGTAAAAACTTCATCTGTTTATTCTAGGGGTCATTAGTTTTAAGTTCAAGGTCATTTAAATATTCAAGGAGTCGATATATTAATCATTATCTTCATCCAAACTTAATCTTAATATACTACTAAATAAGTCGTATAAACCTATACATATACACACACATAGCGATAATGTTAGTTGTATAATATAAGTACTATAGTGTACTGTAGTATACTATATGTAGTATGTGCACACTAGTATTATCTTAGTTGTACAGAATCAGCCAACCTCATATATGTTTAGACACTTTCTATAGACTATTGTTTTAGATATAAGGCTATTTATCCATTTATATTACTTCAACGTTGTCTATATTATATAGTACACGTATTGTGTATAGTATAGTATACTAGTAGTATACTAATATCAGGTAGTATCCTATACACATATATATATAGTATATTTAAATTATTGCTTATTTTTTATTTAAACTATGTTATCATTGTTCTTTCGTATGTCCTTTTCTCTTATTGTTCTGATGTCACTTGCTGGTTATTAATATAAGAACAATTTAAATCACATTTACGGTAATATGGTATTTACGAAGCGAAGTCATGAACTATATATATATATATATATATATATATATATATATATATCATTTGAGGAGGAGGAGGAGGACTAGAATGTATATGGTATATCTTAATAATAATTATGATTCATATAATTTACATTATCGTATGTTTAGTGAATATAGAATAGATAATATTGTTGATATCATCGTAGGATATCATAGTGCATTATGGGAACATTAAAGTAACCCATAAATAATAAAGAATTTGTATTGATATTTCCTACATCACAATTAACATTTCCAATACGTTTGAAACTAAGCATTTAATTAAATAAAGTGAACACGAACGAAACATGTATTTTAACAATGAAGTTTCGAAGAATTAAAAAATATGAAATTAAACAATGACTAGAAACAAAGCTGTAGCTATAACTAGTTATAGTAATGAGTCGTTGTGGATACATATTACTTAATATTATATATATATATATATCTAGAATTGGTTCATATATGAACGTGTTTTACAGATTGTGAAAAGGAGATAAATGAGATGGTTTGGCCATTTGTCTAGACATGAAACACTGGCAAATACTATTTTACAAGGTCGTGTTGAAGGTACAAGGATAATAGGTCGCCCTAAAAGGAGTTGGATATATCCATGTATATATCCATCGTATATATACGACGTATATGAGTGGACCGGTATGTCTACCCTATCCTTACTTGATGTAACGATAGACCGTTATAGATGGAAGAAGCTGTACATTACGTCATATCATGTGACCCCTACGACGACTCGTCACGCATGACTAGTTAACTAGTTAGTTATATATTGAAAACATAGATAACACGTTTGAATTTTTATTAATTTTAATAAATAGTTAGTTTGTATATTTTATTAAAGTTATAATGTATTACTATATTAATATTATATGTTAATGATTCATAATATAATAAATCTTAATATGATATTAAAATTTAAAATGAGAATTTATGAAATGCATTTTCAAAAATTAGAAAAACCCAAAATATAGGAAAAACCCACATAAAACCCAAAAAACCAATGAAAATCCCACAAAATAAATGCATAGTTGTTTGGCCTTTTGTCAACACTGACCATGTCTACCTATGTACACAATGACGTATATCACGTGATGTTTAACACATACATATAACACAACTCCGAATTACGACATTAAATGTAACTAGTTTTAAATAAACTAGCCAGTTACCAGATTATTTGTAACAAAAAAAGCAAACGTGCAGACAGACAGACATACCTTCATAATACATTATGATTCAGTGTGACATCCGGTTATACTTGCGGTTACATATATGTATACCTAGTGACTATATAGTCTACGTACTTCTGTTATCATTCGTAAGTGTGAATTATTGTCTGTAAGTGTGTGTGTATGTGTGTGTATGTGTGTGTGTAAGTACGAAGTTGATACAGTTGTTACTTATCCTTCTAATTAGAATATTACGCAGTAAGATTTATCAAGGTCATGTCGTTGTTGTAAGCTTATATACACATAGACATGCATTAATAATACATTAAATCTTACACATAATAAATGCATACACATACACACACACATATATATATATGCATGAATGTGTGTATTTAATTATTTATTTATTATACATATATATTTATTATAAAAACCTATTTGGAGACCATTAAACAGTCATTAAAGTGAAATTAATGGTTTAGCGTAATAATTAATATTCGCTGGATACACATTGTGTTTATGTGCATACACTATATACCATACAATATTCAACTATAGTTGTTTGTTTTATTACCAATATTTAGAATCTCTGCACCTCCCCGTGTATTGTTAGGGTTCGTACATTATTGACCTTCAGATTAATGGGCTGCCTTAATGGGCTGTATGTGCGATGCACATTGTACGCGTGTATGTGCGCGTGTTTGTGCGCGCGTATGTGTGTGCGCTTATCCGAGTGTATGTGCGCGTGTTTGTGTGCGTGTTTGTTTTCGATGTCGCCAAGTCATGTTCACGAGACGGCAAAACATTGTATTATTATTAACATTGTAGTGATTATGTTGTAAATAACGTGACTTTAGCTGACTTTGCACGTAATACCGTGTATATCTAATTACATGCGCAACGAGCCAGTAATAAACACACACACATATATATATATATATATATATATATAAATGTATAAATTAGTTAACTTTAAATTTAAACCTCGCCACTTTATATCGATGTATATATCGCCATGATGTATCATGTTTCCCCGCTGTTCGTACCACTGACCGAGTTAATACAAATCACCCATTGTTTTGTCTACACAGTTATTACGCGACGATAACGAAACGGTCTACTAGGATGACGTAACAATGATGTAATCGGGGGGGGGGGGCGTTATCGCTGTGTTACGACGAAGGGTATAGGCGAAAGTAACCTAATACGGACACTTTAACAATAAATGGTCTTAACATTTTATGACTCATTATTTTTATTCAAAAATTACAATATATGAATATTTTATGATTATAGATATTATTGTGATTTTACAATTTTATTTAATCTTTTAATTCCATAGATAACGGGGGTGTCCGTATTCGGTACCAATGTCCGAATACGGACACCCTGTATTATAATACGGACACCCTATATACCACTAGATAAACTATATATTGTTGATGAATCAATCAGACAAATTACAATTACATTATTTATAATTAATTTTATGAATCATTTATTCTTATTTAATTAGTTAATAATTTATTTATTTTTATTATTTGTTAATTAATAATACAATTTAAGTATCTAAATAATAAAAAAGTAGATTTAGCTTTATTGGTGGTATTAATATTATAACGCACACGATTTTTATGATAATCAGAATAGTTCATACGCTGCGCACTGATTGGTTATAGGGTGTCCGTATTAATACATATAGAGTTTCCGTATTAGAGACTTATATGACCTCTAGATATATGCTTATAACTTAATGAATATTTGATAAAAAATATAGATATTATGTATATAATGTTTAGAATGCTTTAATTTTTAATAATAAAGTGTTATATTTTAATATTCTTAAGAAGGTTTTAAGTTGAAATTGTTTTTCATAAATTTAAAAACGTAATAAAAAAATCAGTTTATTGGATACATAAGCAATATTTTGATTAATTTAAAAATAAAAAATACTTTTTTAGACTATTTATATATTTATGAATATTTTATTCATTAACAAATTTTTGTGGGATTTATGGTTTCTGAGATACCGAGAGTGTCCGTATTCGGTTATTTTCCCCTACCCTTAATAAACATGTATGTTTATATGGAAAGATATATTTACAACCGAAGACTAAAGAACTATAGTTCTATATATAGAAGCCGCCATGCGATACCAAGCACTATTGATATCGTAATAGATAGACTCAAATTATACCTTTTAATACTTTTTAATACTTTATAACTCATATGTGTATTTAAGGGGGGGAGGCGAGAGTTAAAATATGTTTACTATTTTTATTTTAACGATACTCTTGTTTTACATATTTTCCATGTTTAATAATTTATTTCTAAATTTGTAAAATATCTCAAATTATTTATATGTATTTATATAAATATATGTGTTTTATGAACGTAATCTTTATATTAATTATTTGAAATTGATAGAAAATTGTATGTATTATATTTACTTAAATTTTATATATTAAACTTTGAATGTACTTTTTTCAAGTTTTTACTTTTTGAATTAGTAACCGCATGTAAATGCCTACTACTTTTTTATTATAATTATTTTCATCTGACATTGTTATTGTAAATATATAACATATACATATATATGAATCCTGTTGGATTTATTATTATATTTTATATTAATTAAATAAATTATGATAAAATTGCATTTTAGTGAACAAAATAAAAAATAAATATTTAACTAATTGAAACTTTTTTTTTACACCATTTTAAATTAACAATATTTATATAAAAAAAGATCCTATAGGATCTTTTTTATATATATATATATGTTGGATGAAAGTATATGTTGAATAAAAAAAAATTTAGTAATTATGTCCATTACATATTTATCCTTCGCGTTTTTACATCGAGATAAAATAACATTGTTTAGATGTCCCTTACACTTAACATTTACATCCTCGTGAATTCAGTCTATTTCACGCAACACGCAATAACCATTCATTGTGTTATAATACACACACACACACACACACACATACACACACACATACATATATATATATATATATATATATATATATATATATATATATATACAAACACATGATAATGTAAACCGATTACACTAATAATGTGTAATACTGTGAAAGTGTCATCGATCTGTCGTAATGGTTACATATTACTCATGTCACACATTGACACACGTTAATGCGATGACACTCTGACACATGTTAATGTGATGACAAGTTGACTTCTATATATCTGCGTTTATCATAAACACCTACTATATATATATATATGGGAAGTAAGTGAACTTTGGGATTGTTTCATCCGAAATATATACTCCACACACTAAATACCACGATACTGAACATAAGGCACAAGGCCTCCTGAAAGATGGGCTCGCACGAGACCTTATAGTATACTATCAGGGTTGGCAGAAGTAGGGGTTTTTGGGTTATTGGGTTTTTGGGTTTAAACCTTTTGATAATTTTAGGGGTTTTTGGGGTTTTTGGGTTTTTTGGGGGTTTTTCATTTTTGTTTTCATTATTATTTCTGGGTTTTAGTATATAATTAATTATTATTATTTAATTATCACATTTCAATTAATTTACAATTAAGTAGTAGTAGTAGTAGTAATAGTATTTATTTATACACAAAGATTAATATAAAATTCTACAATGTGTTTTACTATTTGTCGAACAGTTTACAAGTGTGGGTTCCCGGGTAAAGTTAATAATTATATATATATATATATATATATGTATATATATATATGTACTTTTTGATTCTACTCTTTCCTTCATTCCTCATATTACTGCCATCACTAAATCTGCAAATTAGCATCTATTTAGAATTAGAAAAATACGAAAATCAATTACTGTATCTATTACTAAAACTCTAGTTAATTCCCTTGTCCTCTCACCATAGATTACTGTTCCTCGATCCTTTTATGTTCTTCGAGTTATTCATTCATCAATACGTCCAACATTTAACCTACGTATTCGAGATCATACCTCTACTTCCTCATACCAACACTTACCTCCATGGTTCCCATTTAACAAACGCTCTGCTAATCGCATACTATCTATTATTCATTCCTCGATATATTCTTCGAATTGCCCCTCCTATATTTCTGCTTCTCTTCTATCTCTTAGAAACCATGCATTTCATTTTCTATATACCCCAATTCTCCATACCTCAAAAATTAATACTCGGGCACAGAGTTATATTGGTCCAAAGCTATGGAATTCACTCCCACCCTATATTAGATCCATAAAATCGCATAAAACATTCATGAAATATATACAACAATTTATATCAGGTTGCAATCTGTAATACTAATATTGTTTGTCATTATTATTTTATTTATTAATTTATGTATGGTTTATTCTATTTTATTGTATTATTAGTATTGGTATTTATTGTTTTACCTAATCTATTATTTGTATTCTATATATACACTTTTGAGAAATCATTTATGATTTATTTAAGTGTTTAAATAAACTTTCAATCAATCAATCAATATATATATATATATATATATATATATATATATATATATATATATATATATATTTATACCGAGGAGACTATTTATATCTGCTATTATTATATGTGATTTAATTAATACATATTATTATTAATTGTATAAATATAATTATATTTCAAATATATATTAATTATTTATATTTATTTATAATAATATAAATCATTTATTAGAATACTTGCCATTTTACAATTTAAAATGTCATTAACCTTTATAGTATTATATTAATATATATTACAACCTATTATATTATATAATTTATATATTATATATATTTTTTTTTAAATATTTTTCTTGATTTTTTTATTTTTAAATTTAAGATAAAGAAAAACCCCAAAAACCTCTGAAAAACCCAATAACCCAAAAACCTCTTACATATTTCTTAGATTTGTGGGGTTTTTGCCAACACTATATACCATTAGGTAACAGTATCGAGGACGCGTATGTCCATACTTAGTATCTTTGTTTGCGGTACGCTATATTAATCTTAATTTGTGGTGTAATCTGATCACGTGTGATACTGCCGTCCCACACACACACGTGCGCGCGTCTGCGTGTACCGGATACGTGTCCTCGGAGGACGCGGCCAATGACATAACCGCACGCCCATAAAACATTACGATATCACACCACACGCGGCGCGCACGACTACAAAAGAACAAAGGAAAGGTGTTAAAGCGTCGTAGAAATGCTCGCTGTCGTCGTAGGTGTGTTTCACAACGACGACGCGAAGATAAACCATCGCCGACCGGGTCCCATTATTACGTCATAATACATCGCGGCTGCGACTTGGGTGTAACCTTACACCGCACCCCAGCACGTGATCACGAGTATCGCCACCTACCGACGGACGATGAGTTACGACTTCTACCGCTAGGGGTCTTACTTTGGTCGTTAGGAAGTTAGACCCAACGCGGGGAAACGGCGTCGTGTTTACGGGGATTAAGGACTGGTTCAAGTTATAGAGGGGTGGCTTATCGGATAGAGCGACATAGATACGTTGCGTACGTATTGCGAACATTGTATATATACAATGTCGTTATAGCGTCATTCAAACAGTTTTCGAAGATAGGGTAAATCTACATTATATCGAATTGAAATGTCAGTCATTCCACGTAGGGTATCCACTATAATGCATACATACATAGTACATCTTATAATAATATCTATTTAGTATATATATATATATATATATATACATTTGATAAATCATTTATGATTTATTTAGGTGTTTAAATATACATTCATCATCATCATCATCATCACATATACACATATATATATATATATATATATATATATATATATATATATATATATATATATATATATATATATATATATATATATATAATATATATATATATTATATATATATATATATATATATATATTTATATATATATATATATATATATATATATATATTGTATATGTATATGAGATGTGTAGATACAATCATACGTGTGTGTATGTGTGAGTTCATTGTCAATACAACAAAGCATTATTGTAAGGAAACTATATTGATTGGTACCACTATAGATACTATAGTATACAATGAATATATGAATGTACAATGTACATTGTACATGTAAAGTCATAACTGCTCATTTTATATCAAAATGTGTAAAATATAGCTTATACAAATATAGTATATGCTATATTTATGTACACAATATATATTCATATTAAATATATGAATATATATATATATATATATATATATATATTTGAATACAGTAAAGTATGTCTATAGTGAATGTGAACATAACCAATGGGTTTACTTCTGATAATAAGCAATTACCCCGACAGCAGGGTACCCCCAATTAACGTACTAACGTAATATCTTCACTACATTAACATTAGATACGTCATATCACCGTACCTAACTATTACCTGCACGTGTCATTGTATACAATAATATAATGTATACACATGCGATCAATTTGGTGTACTATTTATAAATAGAAACGCTATATATATATATATATAAATCTGTAATTATATGTATATATATATTTATATCTGTAACTATATATAGCACATCTATTAATAAATAGTATACATTATATTATTGTATACAATGCCACGTTCAGGTAATAGTTAGGTACAGTGCCTGGATATAGCTATATGACGTATCCGGTGTTAATGTAATGAACGATATTTGGATGTACCCTACAGTATACTGTGTATAAAGTGGACTTGTTTCTTATCAGAATAATAGCCTATTAGTTATGTTGACATTGTCTACTGGATTACTTTATTGTGTAGACATTAGTGTATTTAACATGAATATTGTTTCCATAAATATAGCATAACATGCTCAGTTATGACTTTAGGCAATATTATTCCATCTTAATATCATATGAATAATATTTATATTGAAAACACTACTTTTTTTATAAAGATTTAGGAATACTATTTGTAAATTAAATTTTTTAATTTTTTAATATACCTAGTAGATATATTTGCATACAAGCATATTGTATCTTTTAATGTAATATACGGGTGAATTTATTAATAATAGTATCTACTAGAAAATCTCATAGAGAATTAATAATTAATAATTAAGAGAATATCGAATTGTATTACATCAAAATTGCAATGTATGTGTCAATTAGTTGGTCATCTTTTTCAAATATGTCGTTAGTTCATAGCTCAAAGTGAGGATATAAGTGACAAGAAGAATATTAATAAAAGGTGTTTAACTTTATTCTAATGCATTGAAATTAATTATATATCTTATATAAGTAGTTTACAATACATTGAACTTTAAAGTTATAAATATGTATTATCTCATATTTAAGACCCTTTTAAATAGGCCTAAAATCAAAAGAATATTTGAATATTTTGTATAGTAATTTATAATATTTAAATACATTTTTTAATTTCCTTTAATATTAATATTATGTAAATATTATTTGTATGAGTAAAATATAAAATATTAAACTTATAATAAATATTGATACCTAAGATATTACGTAAATAATATATATATATATATATATATATATATATATATATATATCAATCAAGTAAGTTTAAAAAAATAAATAATAACTAATATATAGGGGAAAGTAACCTAATACGGACACTTTAACAATAAATCTTCTTAACATTTATGACTCATTATTTGTATTCAAAAATTACAATATATTAATATTATATGATTATAGATATTATTGTGATTTTAAAATTTTATTTAATCTTTTAATTCCATAGATAACGGGAGTGTCCGTATTCGGTACCCATGTCCGAATACGGACACCCTGTGTTATAATACGGTTAAATACGGTTAAATAGTTCATACGCTGCGCGCTGATTGGTTATAGGGTGTCCGTATTAGGAACTTATATGACCTCTATATATATGCTTATAACTTAATGAATATTTTATTACAAATATAGAACTTATATATATATATAATTTGTAGAATACTTTAGTTTTTAATAATATAGTGTTATATTTTCGATTTTTATCGATACATTTGTATATTTTTGAGAAGGTTTTAAGGTTTTAAGTTGAAATTTGTATTTATAAATTTAAAAACGTATATTAATTATTAATTATAATATTAAAAAGTATGTATCGGTTACTCTATACATATGATGTACAATGTACATTGTACACTGTATAATGTACATGATGTACACTAATACAATTTATCTCTATTTCACATTTTATAAACAAATAAAAAACAATTGTGAGATATTGCCACACATATATGAATATACATATATTTACTTATGGAAGAAATATTGGGTTAACTAATTAATTAATTAATTAATTAATTAAAGTTTTAATAAATATAATAGTTTGTTTACAAGTATGTATATAGTAGGTATTATAGTAGGTATATGTGTTATTGTATGTGTCCTATTCACTTATTATCGCTTAATGATTGGGTTATCTGATACTGTTTTATTATGCTTTATATCGTATCTTAAAAATAGATATTTTTCTATAAAAAGTAATAATGAATATTCATCTAAAATTACTTAGTCATGGTGTAACACAAGGTTCAGTACGTGGTACTATATTATTCTCAATTTATATGTTACCTTTGATTGACATTGTTCATCAGTTTCCTGATATTAATTATCATCTTTACGCAGATGATTTACAAATTTATATCGAACTGCCTTTACATTCTCTTCCTTCTGATAATTATTCTTTGTTGAATTTTTTAAACACTTTAAATACTTGGTTTTTACAAAATAATATAATGTTAAATATATCTAAAACATATATTATTAAGTTGTTTCGTGTTAATTCAATTTTTCCTCCAGTAATTGTTGATGGACAAATTATTTCGCCAACAAATAATGTTAAAAATCTTGGTTTTATTTTTGATAGTAAGCTAAGTTTTATCGATC
Source organism: Osedax fenrisi (assembly GCA_964019155.1). Lineage (NCBI taxonomy): Eukaryota > Metazoa > Annelida > Polychaeta > Sabellida > Siboglinidae > Osedax > Osedax fenrisi. Next base: position 70,177,405 of record OZ025239.1, on the reverse strand, counting down.
AAATCTCAAGTGTATGTCGATCTTCTTTTTTTAATTTACACAAAATAAAAACTATTAGAAATTGTTTATATGATAACATTTGTAAGATCCTTATTGAATCTACAGTCCTATCTCGTATTGTGTACTGTAATTCTTTATACCACGGTCTTCGTTTATATTCTACATATTGCATAAATAGAGTTATCTTCAGTACGCTTACTATTTCGCATAACATTATTTGATCACTCTTGCACTTCCGAAAAATGATATGGGATACAATGGTTATCTGCTAAAAAGATCCGATCAATATATAAAATAATTATTATTATTTATAAATGCATATACCTTAAATCACCTAAATATTTAAAGGATTTGCTGACGTACCGGATTGAGTCGAAAACCTCTAGATCGTCTAACAGCAAAATACTTCATTACCATAAGTTCAAGCTGGCTAGATATGACAAAAGATATTTTCGGCATTCGGCAGCTGCACTATGGAATGGTCTACCTCGAGATCTAAGACTTGTGACACCCATAGAACGTTTCAAAAGTAAAGTAAAAGTGTTATTATTGGTAATTTTTAATATTCGTTATTTTTATTTTATATTATTTTATTTTGTTCACGTTTATTAATCTAAAAATCCATTTTTTTTTACTAATATATTAGTTTATAATTTATTTATTTATGTATTATTATTTTTCCAAAAAATAAATGAGAACTATCTTTGTTATATTTGTGTATAAATAAATCATCTATATATCTATCTATCTATCTATCTAATAATGTCATATATTGATACACAAATTGATAAAAGAGGTGTATATCGCAATGTTTTATTTTTTGTAATAGATGAAACACATATACACTATTGCACATGACATGTATAATATCGTTCATGCAATATTAAAAAAATGTATTATTATATTATTATTATATATATATATAGATATATAGATATCAATATCCAGAGTGTTCTTCATTAGTTAAGAAGTTTTAAATATACTTAATTAATTATACGTATATACGTATAACTATAGTTATAGTTACTGTATTAGTTTTAAACGATTCATCAGAGAATTTATGATTTGGAAATACTATCGAATTAGGTACACATTTCATATAAATAAATTAGTTCGCTATTAATTCTTATTATATATATCGATTCGTTAATGTGTTTTTTTTATAATAATAACCTAATAATTAGAGATTTTCTTATTATCATATTTTTTATATTTCAAATTATTTTTTTTATTTTAACATTTCATTAGAAAATACCTCACTATCTTAATTTCGATTCAATCAATCGAATAATAAGTTATAATACAACATTTCTATTATTATTATATATTAATATAATTTATAAATATTAATTAATAATTAATATATATCAATATAATATTAATAAGTTGTATATTTATTAATAATAACTATATGTTAATATACTATTAATACTATAATAATATGTTAATATGATATGTTAGCATATATACTGAGATTATAGTAATGAATGTATTGATTAGCATTGTGTGAGCGATATTAAGGTAATCTGACTAGGAAACCCAACAATAGGATGCGTGTAAATACACCGGTTGCTATGGAAACAGTTGCTATATCGAAACAATGCTCTTATTATTAATCTTAGCAATACCAAAACCAGATATAGATCGAATAACTACAGAAATACAATTATAGAAATGCTAATATGTACACATTTTATGATATTTAATATTAAACAAATTTATATTTTATATATATATACTATAAAAACTCTATATATGAACATAATTGTATGACTAATAAATTATATACAAATATAACTAATATAACTAATATATATATATTGATTGATTGATTGATTGATTAATTGAAAGTTTATTTAAACACTAAAATAAATCATAAGTGTATATATATATATATACACTTAGGCTCTCGTTAAAACCATGGATGCCTTAACATGAGAGCGGCTTCGAAGGGACATTAGAGCCATATATGGTTATAAGTGAAAACTTCATCTAAGTTCCTGGATGGATGAAAGGACTCCACCAAATAAAATAACAATAACAAATAAAAATAACAATATATATATATATATATATATATAGAAATACAAATAATAAAAGTAGGTAAAACAATAAATACCATAAACAATAATAAAATAAAATAGAATAAACCGTAAGGGAATTAATAAATAAAAATTAATGAAAAATAATATTAGTATTACAGGTTGCCACCTGATATAAATTGTTGTATATATTTCTTGAATGTTTTATGCAATGTTATGGATCTAATACTAGGGCGGGAGTGACTTCCATAGATTAGGATCAATATAACTCAGGGCTCGAGTATTCATTTTTGAGGGACTAGGGGAATAAGGGTATATAGAAGATAATATGCATGGTTTCTAAGAGATGAAAGGGAAGATCTTTGTAATAGATAAGCAGAAATATAGGAGAGGTAATTCGAAGAGTATATTGAGTAATGAATAATAGATTGTATGCGATAAGAAGAGCGTTTGTTAAATGTGAACCATGGAGGTAAGTGTTGGTATGAGGAAGTAAAGTTATGATGTCGAATACGTAGGTTATATGTTGTACGGTTTGATTAATGAATATCTCGATTTAAGGGAGAGATAGAGGATAGGGAAGATTGATGAGAAGTGATGAACAGTAATCTATACGTGAGAGGACAAGGGAATTAATATAATCTAATTCTAAAAATATGATAATTTGCAGATTTAGTGATGGCAGTAATATAAGGAATGAAGTAAAGTGTGGAATCAAAAAGTAAACCTAAGTTGTATGCAGTAGGAGAATGATATATTACAATGTTATCCATAAGAAAAGGAGGGAGGTAAATGGGAGATGGAGAAAGATTCAACAATGCAGTTTTGGAGGCATTATAATGCCTTATAAGGAGCAGATTATTAGAAATAAGCCATTCTTTAATGTTATTAGCACAATTGGAGAGTTGATTAGTGGGTAAAAACATATATCGTTATATGTCATCTGCATATAGATGGTAATAGATATTTGGATATTTATATATTATGGATGGTACTGGATATAAATAAATAGAGAAAAGTAAATGACCAAGTACTGATCCTAGGTGAACACCATATTTCATAGGATAAGGGGAAGAAAACGAATTATATATTTGTACACTGCTAATACTGTCAGATAGATATGAAGTAAACCATGAGAGGTCTCTAACTCCAAGCAAGTGTAGACGGGACAGTAGAATTTGATGATCAAGCGTATATAAAGCACTGGATATGTCCAGCATGACTAGTTGAAAGCAATTATTAGTATTAAGGGTAGACGTTGTGATATAACTTATGTTTAGTAGTGCTGTTTCTGTGAAATATCGTCGGCGATAACCGGTAAACTTTACACTGCGGTATCATTATAGTTACTTTCACACACATATAGTCACGTGATATAATATACTTTAGTCACGTAAACTTTCCTATTGATTGTTTATTTAAAAATGTTAAATATGTATTCTGTATTGTTCTGAGCCCCTCGCAGTTATTTATAACAGGTACAAATATACGATTTCTCGAGGGGTCATTTTATCCGCCATTTTTATAAATATATGTGATTCAATAAATAATAATCATAATTATTATTATTATTAGTTTAATATAGCATACGAAGTATAAAGTTGAAATAACAAATTACGAGTCTCATAAATAAATATATTTTACAACGAATATATTCATATGCTATATTATATATTGGTATTGGTATTGTTATTGTTATTTTGGTGGAGTCCTTTCATCCCATCCAGGAACTTAGATGACGTTTTCACTTATAACCATGGTTATGCATATATGATAATATATTTCTTGTATACAACGAATAGTATGACATAACTAAATAAATGATATGGAGCGGTTTTCTGTAACGTAATTTGTTGGTACCAATCATTAAGGACAACATGTCCTTGCTGATACATAACAAATAAACGTAATATAATCCTATATATATATACTAATATAATTATAATAATGATATCATACTATAATGTGATGAATTAGTGAGGTCCTACCTACCTACGTATACACACACGTATGTATGGGTGTATGTAGCTATAGGGATAGAGTGCACTAATAGCATTGCATTGACACTGACGCAGGTTGCACAGCATACTTATAACTAGTAATTAGTACACAGAAATAATCGTGTTACCTATCTATAGGTATACCTGTAGACAGGCATCACATAACATAGATTATATACACATTATCACCTTATCTAATCTAATTAGACATGTTTGTATGACAACTCACTTTCATTTTCAAATATAAAATGTCGTACTTTGAAATCTGTAATAATGCTACACTGCTACACTGATATTATGAATGTGTTGAATACAATTGAATATGTTTAAAATACAAAATTAATATATACATTATTCATGTATTATAAAAATTAATAACGTTTAATGAAATATTAAATATTAAATTAATTATAAATGTATTACATAATACAGATATTCTATTTATTTTATTTTGTATATTTGAAACCGAAACATATTTCATGATTTCATTTTAACGGAATATATAATTATCTAATCATTATATATATATAATATATATATATATATATATATATATATATATATATATACAGTAAAACCTCTCTATAAGAAACCTCTTTATAAGAAAAACCTCTTTATAAGAAAAATTTTCACACATTTGGTTGGAATTCAACCTTTTCCACATTAAAAAACCTCTTTATAAGAAAATCTTATAAGAAAAATATAAGAAAAACCTCTTTATAAGAAACTTATTGTATAAAAAATATAAAAAATAATTATATATATAAATAGAAGTATTGTATATTGATAAAAATTATAGAAATTAAATATTATATAAGATCTTTTTTTCTTACAAATATTTTATATTACATAAATGGCTCGAAATGAATTAAACATAATTAATAATTGTTATTGTATATTCATAGATTTATTAAAATTAATTAATAAATGTTATTTTAAAATAAATCATATTTCTAAACTCTTCTTTTGATTAATACTAAATAAATAAAAATAAATAAATATACTATGTATATAACATATAGGTTATATATAACCATATGCACTATATATAGTGCATTTTCAAGTATAGGTCCTAAATAAATTCTTAAAATCATTGGATAAGTAAAAACCTCTTTATAAGAAAACCTCTCTATAAGAAAAAAAGTACTGTAAAAAAATATTTTCTTATAGAGAGGTTTTACTGTATATATTTATATATATATATATATATATATTATATATGTATATAATATTCCAGCTGATTTAATATGAATTACATTTTCAATTAAATTATAATTATAATATTTTTTTACAATTACTCCTAGTTCTATAATTATTTTAAATATTCTAAATAGAATATCAAATTATAATTTTTACTTTATTGCAATAATTATTTAACATAGAATAATTATACATTTGACACACATTCTGAAGTTATTAGTTACCTACATTAAATTCAATAACTTAAAAAGAAAATATTATAACGTTGATAGTTGATAGAAATAATACTTACGGCACTTTTAAATATTACATTATTTCTATGATATACACATTATTGTATTTATTATAATAGAGCATGTATATATATATAGATATTCATACAGGTTATTTATTTAAAGAACATTACAAAATATGATCTAAATATTGATTTTATAAACGATATATGTAAGAAATAGGTAAACCTATAAGTAACTCAACTGTTAATGATATTAGTCTCAATAAGGGTACATAACTATTATACATCACTGTATTCTAATTATAAGAACTTACTTTTAAATATTAAATTAAAAACCAAGGTTATATATTATATATATAAAGACATTTTAAAAGCAAAATCCACAATTACTGAAACTAGTAAGCTCGGGTTTAACATGGGTTTAACATGGGTTTACTACCCTTATGTTATATCGTTCTTTATACACATTTATATTCAATACTCGAAACATGAATTACGAGCAAATTCAAATAATATACGATAATATATATAATCTTTATGGACTTCCATGGAAGTCTGCTAATTACGCTCCTCACCGGCATAATTATCCACATAGAAGGCACCAGTTGCTATGTTTACTAAAAGCAAGGCTAAGGCTAATATACCACACTTCACTATCCACTAATACCGATAGCATACATTTTCTCTTATCTAAATTCGCTCAATTAGACCCAATATCGTTTTCTTCATGCTTAAGACAACTCACATACTATTATTATTTAATATAAACATTGATTGGTATATATTCCGGACTCTAGAATTTAGACTCTAGATGACATGGATATATTTTCCTGGTATAACAAAACCCATTGCAATATTTTACTTATCTCCTCACTTCTGACCGTAGTGGTGGTGTCGGTGTGTTAGCCCACACGGATTTACCATCTACAATTCTTTCGTACGATGAGTGTATTTCTTGATCTAATTTACTTCTTATCTTTATTATTTATCATCCTCGCAAGTCTGTTTTCTCGACTTTCTTTTATAAATTTTCCGATATAATTAATGATATTTTGCATCATAACGAATAGAAATTTATGATCGTGGATGATTTTAACTACAAGGTTGACTCTTATTATCAACCACTCACCATAGTTAAGCAGTTAGCTTCATATCTAGGTTAACAGCAGAATATACGTTTTTCTACCGATGCTAATGGAAAATTATTGATCTCATATTTGATTCTAGTAAGATTTTTTTTAGTTCATTTATTTCATGTTCTGAACAATTTACTTATTTATGATAACATCATATTCAAACTCCGTGATCTACTGTAGAGAGATTAGAAACCTAATTTGTATTGAACTTCATTTTAAAATAATATATAGTTCAACGAATACTACCATATCCTCCTTTTATAGAATTTACATATATATCTCTTATATTTCGTTATCTTCCTTGCTCATATTAAATCATTCAATTTTATTCTCCATCCATCATTCTAATTGGTTTATCAGATTTCTAATGTAAAATGATCGTTAAGAAAACTTGAGCAGTTACAGGATACACCAGTCTCCTCTTCATACATAATATTACTTACGATCATGAAAGCTATAGATATTTATTTTAAGCCAAATATATATAGATATAGATATGAAAGCTGATAAGTCATAATTAATCTCCCAAACATCCATGTTCTATGAACAGAAACTAAATGTTTGCGGCATCACATTTCGTAAGATTTTAAAAATAGTGAATAGTATTCTTGATAGTGATATTAAACCTAACGATGTAACCCGATACCTTCATTTCTACTTCATTTATGATTCGCTTATACGCTTAAATCCATAACATGATAGCAGCGACTAATGCTATTTCTCTTTTGGTATCAAACTTCTAGTTTCTACATAATACATAATATTAGTAATCTGACTCACTCGATGATGGCACTATAGTTCCATCATTGAACTGTGATAATCAAACCCATCCCGAAAAAAATGTCATTCGACCCTGATGTGCTGACTAATTATATAGCTATATCACAACTTCATATTATATCTAAAGTTATGAATTGAATCTGAAGCTGGTAGCTAATATTTCCATTGAAGATAATAGTATTCTTGAGCTCTTCCAAAGTGTGTACATAAAGTTATATTCTCCTGAAATAGATCTTACCTATAATACCTATTCAATTTACAAATCGTGTGACTCATCGCGCTCAGTTACTATTACTTGACCTATATAATGATGTCAATACTCTTATTCACCCATCCCTCATCAATCGTGTCAAGTATCTCGGGAGGTTCTATCGCAGTTAAATGGTTAGCTGATTGACCTAATTCATCACTGATCGCGTATCAGCAGTTAAAGCTAATGAGTTCACTTTGCACCCCCTGCGAATCAGAATGGGGTAACCCGGGGCTCAGTTTACTATATCCTATTTACTTACGCCGACTATAAAACACATTCACACATTCTCCATATATATATATATATATGGGGAATATCTATGTTGAACATAAGGTATACCTATTTTTCGGCGTCAAATA
>OZ025239.1:70136900-70164400 GCA_964019155.1 Osedax fenrisi | reverse complement strand
TAATAAAGAATACTAGAAATAGTGATGCACGACCTTGAAACAACCTTGCCCTAATTATTCAACAAATAACAATATAAAAACCATTACAAAATTAAAAATAGTATGTACTAGTTAAATTAAATTTAAATGCATAACTTTATTTATGTATGTGATTATTATACCCGTTTATTTTTTAATTATTTGTGTTATTTATTAATAATTTTATGTAAGGTACTATTAAAGTATAAAATATAATAAAAAAATTAAATTATTTGTTAATTTAAAGTACATAATTGGAGATGCGGCCTCCACGAAAACGAGGGAAGCACACTATAGGGTGTATAGTGTATAATGTAACACCCTATTGTGTTAATGTGTACACGTTTATGTAGACTTTTGTGTGAGTATCTACAACGTGGTTTAGAAACTCCTCGCATAATATTATATTTACCAGGCGTCTTAACGATATTATAAGGATAATAGGTTGTTTTTAATTCTTGTCTCGAATATATATATATATATATAATATGATAATGTAGATAGTATATCATTTTTAAGTGCGTTCCATCGTCGAGGTGATGAAGTTGAAAATGATTCTTCACTAAAATGGGCACGACCAATTTGAATTCTTGACAAGGACGTAGGTTACCATAGTCTTTAAGTTTGTGTTCATCGCGATATAGGCAGGTTCGTTGTAGTACAGAGGTGTGTACGATAGCATGAACGTAATGTAAATAATTGAAATGATTAAATGAAAATAAAGTATATGAAAACTAATTACGTGGATCGATGTAACACTTAACTTACGTGTTACATTCAATGTATATATATATATATATATATATATGTATATATATATATATATATATATATATTTACGTGTATTCGTATGTATACATTGTATGCATTCGCGTGAGCATCGATACACGTACGTCGTACGTATAAGTATACGTGAATAGCCTGCTAACAAAGCCCCCACCCACCCCCTCGATTAAGGGTGCACCATCACGATACAACTATTGTTGTGCGCGCCGGGGTTGACTTATACCACCCTCTATAGCGTGGTGAATACACGCGCACACACGCTCACACACACACGGGTCACGTGGGCTTATAATATGATGTTACGTAATATAGCAAACACGCGCATGCCCACACCGGGTATTGTCACGAGATCGGCGGCGTTTCAAAAACTTCTATAGCCTTAATAGCCTTTATGGGTTTATAGTATCTCACGGCGGCAGTCGGGCTTTCATAGTATTCTTAATATAGAATAACGCTTGCACAATATATACTATATTATGTATATATATAGTATATTGTGTTGTATTGTATTCATATTATAATAACAAATATCCAGTAAATATCCAATATATATATAGTATATTGTGTAGTATTGTATTCATATTATAATAAAAAAATATCCAGGGACCATATAAAAGCATTTTTAAGCTTAAGGTTCGATGTATTATAATAAAACTACTCTTTATAACGATCACAAATGTCACGTTCACATTTGAGGTACATATATCTAATACGTATATACATACATTGGGTAAAGCCAACTAAAAATCATACACTAGAAGAAATTAATACCTAAATATATAAAGTAGAATTGATTCATTTTTAATAATGATAGATTAATATAACATTAATGAATATGTTACATTTTAGTGACATATATGCTCGATTTAATGATGAACATATGCGATTTATATTTACGACTAAAATTATGACAACTTTTGAAATACATAAAATAATAACTAATTATGTTTGTATATTATAGATTATATTTAGAACTTTCCCCAAAATAAATAGATTAGATCGTTTGATAATTTTAAGATAATAAGAGTTGGACCTATAGGTATATTGGTATATAGGGGAAAGTAACCTAATACGGACACTTTAACAATACATCGTCTTAACATTTTATGACTCATTATTTGTATTCAAAAATTACAATATATTAATATTTTATGATTATAGATATTATTGTGATTTTAAAATTGTATTTAATCTTTTAATTCCATGGATAACGGTGGTGTCCGTATTCAGTACCCATGTCCGAATTCGGACACCCTGTGTTATAATAAGGACTCCCTATATACCACTAGATAAACTATATATCATTGATGTATGAATCATACAAATTATAATTACATTATTTATTATTAATTTTATGAATATTGTATTATAATTTAATTAGTTAATAATTTATTTATTTTTATTTATTTTTAATTAATAATACAATTTAAGTATCTAAATAATAAAAATGTAGCTTTATTGGTGGTATTGATATTATAACACATGCGATTTTTATGAAAATCAGAATAGTTCATACGCTGCGCACTGATTGGTTATATATACCCTATAGGGTGTCCTTATTAATACATCTAGAGTGTCCGTATTAGGGACTTATATGACCTCTAGATATATGCTTAATGAAAATTTGATAACAAATATAGAAATTATATATATAACTTTTAGAATGCTTTATTTTATATCGATACATTTGTATATTCTTGAGAAGGTTTTAAGTTGACATTTTTTTTCATAAATTTAAAAACGTAATAAAAAAATCAGTTTATTGGATATATCAGCTTTATTTTAATTAATTAAAAAACAAAAAATACTTTTTTAGACTATTTATATAATTATGAATATTTTATTCATTAAACATTTTTGTGTATGATTTATTATTTCTGAGATACCGATAGTGTCCGTATTCGGGCAGTGTCCGTATTCGGTTACTTTCCCCTACCAATTTGTAAAATAATAAAAATTCCATAAATATTAAAATAAATATATTTAATTTGGTTTATATAATATGTTAATATATCTTTTATTATATTCGAATATACGTTATCACTAATAAATCATGATAGTTTCATATAGATTGATAATATATTTCAAAAGTTAATTTTTTTAAATAGCAGACATAAGATAACAAGCAGATATAAAAGAGTTTACATAATTCTACTTATTTGTAACGTATACTGTTTTAAATAAGGGTTCTTTGGACGAGTATTTTAGTTCAAAGATTCCCATTATATTTGCATGGGGTTCTTTGGAATCATAAAATCAAGAGAATCTTAAAGATGAAATAAATATATGATAAATGTAAAGAACCCTATTATTTGTATATAAGGTTCTTTGGACTAGTAAACTGGAATAAACCCTTTGCTATTACTAATGCTAATGATAATACTATAGTATATATGTTAATATGTAATGTGTAATATATGTATAGGTACATATTATTAGATTTAAAATGTTAACATTATAATTATATTAATATATTTATATACATTTTTATAAAATTGTAATTTAAATAATATTTTATAAAAATCAAATAATATAAAATTAAACCTGTTATTAATATTTAAGTTACTATTCTAATTTTCAATATTTTATGATTAATGCAAATATATCCATTTTTAAATTACCATGGTTTCTCTTCAGCCACGCATAAATCTTTCGCCTTTTACTAAAGATTTCCGTAGAGAAGAATAATATAATAATTCTTATTACATTTTTCTATACCTATTTTGCATGGAAAAAGTATCAATGAATTGTATATGAATTAATATACTATAACTAAATTATATTATTATATGATTTATAATATATACTAAACTTTATTTATATTATAATAAGGAACTAAAAATCTAACAAATAATCTTATATATTTATAATTCCAAATAATAAAATGGTCTTATATATTTACAATTTCAATGCACCCTATATAAATAATATTCAGAAAGGGTTATTTAGGTTATTTTTGTCAAAATAACCTCACAAAGGGTTCGCGTACAGATTATATACTACAGAGTCATCCAATGAACCCTTTATTTGAGTCTAAAGAACCTTTATTTCTAACAGTGTAGTTTATGACAGGAAATGCGAATTAAGAACATTATTTAATTTTATTGGCGCTATGTGTTACCGTGTAGTCACACACACACACTCACACACGCACACACGCGCACGCGCACACACACGCATACATATACGCGCGCTAAGCCAGCTCGTACTTTTATAATTGAAAAGCCCTAGATGATTCATAATGGAAATTGCGCATGTATTTCAAAAAATGAACATAATTCAGTAGTTTTAAGAGCGTTATTTGATTTAAAAAATACATTTATTATATATAATATCTTCGGAATTTAACAACACAAATGTTAACTATTAAATATGATAGAATTTAATACATACATTATAATTATTATAAAATCAATAATACACTTCAGATACAAAAAAAAATAAAATATGCCAAAAAAATGTTGGATGCCATTGGAAAATTAAAAAAAAACATATTATAAATTGTTAATCATCATTTTATTTAAAATTATTAAATTAATAAATAATAAAAATAAGGTGATATACATATTGCTATGAATATGTATATATAAAATATAATTATTATTCTTTTAAAAAAATGTCTAAATAAAAAAACAATATAAATCATATTTTTTCAAATATTTCTAGGAATTTGCACACATAAAATCCAGGAATTATTTTAACATTTTTATCAACATACAATAATTTATAAATATAATTATACGACAATGTATGTGTTTTTATTAAAATATGGTGTATACAAACTAATTATATATATATATATATATATATTAATACACAATTATAATTACTTCCTATTAACTCCGTGTTAACATTTATACTATCCTAACATGTATCTATCCCATACTAATTTTCATGGAAAAAGCGCTCAATGACTAATGCATGGATCTAATTTTTGTTTTCGGATTTTGCTTTCTATAGGTTCTATCTTAATATACGTAGAAGGTTTATATAAAAAACCTTATCTAGTATATAAAAATATGCCTCACGAGAATTATCGCACGGCGTGGCACGCGCACATACATACACACACACACACATATATATATATATATATATATATATATATATATATATATATCTTTATATTAATATTTATATTTATAGCAATACGATTATTATCTTTGTTATACTTTTGAAAGATATTAAATTCGAAATAATATTCAAATGATATTTAAAAGGTACACATGATAAGTTAGTTAATTATTTTAAAAATTAGGTAAAAAATAACTCCCAGAATTCGATTAATTGTCAGAAAACATGTCAACCATTCAAAGGCATCATTGACATGTTACTATAGTGTACCTATAGGTATAGGAATATTCCCTTGACGACTTAAACATGCTATTATTTCTACATTCCTAAATAGCCAACCGCAGACAGACATATACTTTCAACGTACCGCCCTATATCACACGTGTGTCACATGTCACTCATGCGTGACACTACTGACCTAACTATGTTTAAGGATTGTTAACAGACAGCTAATTTATAGAGTGTAACTACATGTACTAGTTTACTGAATAACGCTACATTACTATACAAATACAGATAACTTTCTGAAGGAAACACATCCCTGATACTATAGTATACAGTATACTGTGATGCATTACATCTTGATGATATATAACTCTCTAAATACGACAACCAATCAACCGAGCTTATTTTCTTACACCTCTCTTTCGAAACACTAAACTTTATCTACTACTTAGCCGACCCTCCGACCTTGACAATCACCGCAGCTGTGGTTACCCTTCTGCATTGATATGATACTGTTCTGTGAATATAACAATCCACAATACACACCGCATAAGTTCAACTTACGAGTCCCGCAAGGATCCGTACGCCGTACACTGTATATCGTACACTCGCCGATACTTTCTCAATTTATAATTCACATACAACATGTCACATTGTACATGTAACATTCAACATGTCACATTGTATATGTCATATTGTACATGTCACATTCAATATGTCACAATGTACATGTAATATTGTACATGTTACATTGTGCATGTCATTTGGACAGGTCACATTGTGCATGTCACATTAGACCTGTCACATGTCAATGTGCATGCATGCACTGTCAACCCTCATGAATATAGTTCTCAACATCCGGTACACTATGTTCGCTACAAATGTAGAACTCCATGCTAACATTACTAAGTTGACTGTACCTAACATGTGTTTAGATTAAATATATAAGTATCTAGTTTATAACTCGTTGCTTGTCTCTACAAAGACAGAACCTCTCAACATATATTCCAATCCCGAAGTCGCCATTTGTCCGTACTTTAAGTAGATAATACCCCGATCTCTCGAACATGTTCCCCCACACATAAAGTTAACCAGTATACACTATAGTATACTATATACTATATATAGTGTAGTTACCGTAGCCTCATCATACGGTAGTATTGCCTTCACTCAACTGATCACAGTTAATATAGTTGTATAGCTCTCCTTACAAGATCAATGTCGTACCATCAATATAATATACGGAATATAATACCATATACCGACTTACCCCTATAGGGGTATATAGATGGGTAAGTAGTTTAGTAGGGATTTAGTACTGTACTATGGTAACTATAGTAAACCCCCTCACCGAATCACTATACTGTACCTATGACTCACCTACTGTATACAGTTATAACTCCACAATTACACGCACAAAACACCTAGCTAAACTAACCACTGATCTCAACCGCTTACTAAACAGATCAATCACAACTAGTTTCAGGCTTAAACCTACTGACTACGTCACATCTGTCGCATCTCAATGTAGACTATGACTAACCCGCCCTATAGGGCTATATAGGTATACCTATATACTAGGCTATTTACTTTAAAACCCTACTTATACTATATAAAATCACCACCGATAAACCTGTCACCCATCGGTAATGTTACCCCACACCCACTGACTGTCGACTGCACATTCATATATGAATGGTATACCCCCTCTATTCTAATCACAAGATTGTAATTGTGTAAGATTCACCGAGCTGCTTTCTAGACCTACCTGCCACATAGTTCACTACAACTGCATATCAGTTATAGTGTATGCGAGTGGTTAAGTTCAGTTACTCTTACATATAACTACTGACCTATATTGCCTGTCGCTCCTATTCATTATTGTCAACATTTTTGTTATTATCGTTATCATTAGCGTTATCATTAGCGTTATCATTAGCGTTATCATTAGCGTTATCATTAGCGTTATTATTACCGTTATTATTACCGTTATTATAACATGTTATTATTACCGTTATAATATAAAAACCCCTACAACTATATATAGTCATATATTATTTAAGTTTTTTTTAACCCATGCAATCAATATACATATATGTAGATGATTTTAAATGAATTGCGGATTTAAATATAATAGAAAAGTTATAGTATATATATATATATATATATACAGTATACATATGAGTATGCGGTATAGCACACTGTATTGTATAGAAGGTATATGCATGACACTATCATGAAGTGTACATATGCAGCTTTAGTAATCCAAAGTATATTATTTAAAAACTAAGAAATAATAAATCAAATTCTTCACATATATATATTTATATATCTGGTATACCAGATATGTTGAAAATGATTTGTATGTATATTCCTTGTAAATTATATATATATATATATAATTGTATATATTCACTTTAAGTATACTTAACGGATAATTGCGATACCGTATACGGTGACATGCCGCCTGAACCGAGCTAGCCGCCCTTTTGCCGCCACCGGGCTACAAATAGTGTCTATATCGTTTAGTTGTGATGCGGTACGGTGCGATAGATCCGCACCGCGTACCGGAGAGAACCCGCACCGCGCACCGGGGAACAATAACGGCGCCGCTTAAAAAACAATCCAAGTTCCGCCTAAATAACAATACGTCGGCCGCCGCCCGTGTTCTATTTATAGCCTAGTCCGATTCACGCGCACACTCTCTCTCCGAGAACGCGTGCACATCGCGTGGCGTGCGTGCGTGTCAACCACGTGTAGGCGTGTCAGTCTCAGACGCGCTCGTACCGCCTACAGTAGCAGTGGTGTTGAACCGGTGTCCGCGGTACCAGTACGACGCCACTATGGGCAAGAGGATTCAATGCTTGGGACGTTATCGACTGGACGACAAACCGCTGGGTAAGGGAACCGGGTCCAGCGTCGAGAGAGCTACGCATAACTTCACCAAGACTAAGGTTTACATAGATTAAGGTTACGTCGAGGTTAAGAGGGTTTAACTAAAGTTAGAATAAGGTTACAATAAAGTTAACTATAGTTGAATTTAATTAAACTTTCAATATTAACTTTAGCGACTTGTAGCGGATTTAGTCAATATTAATGACTCATTACATACTATGAAATCTCCTTGCCGTAATGTTAATATTTCAAAGTTTGATATCAATATTTTTCATTTAAACTATATTAAATTACATAAAAGTTGGTATAAAATGAAATTCTGCATACTATATAAGTCTATTGTTGTTTATTATTCTGTAAACAAACAAACATCGATTCCGCTCAGTGATTATCATTTCATAATCGGCTAAAGAGAATGATAATGTAAATACGTTTACTTTATGTCAGAAATATTACAGTATGGGTGCAATTAGCAGTTATTGAAATCACAGAAATTACTGAACATTCAATATCGGTGATTTATATTTATAAACACAATGTATTTTTATATATTATAAAATGTATTTTTATAAATATATATATATATATGTGTGTGTATGTGTGTGTATATACTAGCGAAAACTAATATTTTATAAATTTATATTTTTATCGGCATCGAGAATTTATCTCATTTAGTAATGTTTTTTTTATTAATTTCCAATTCGAAATTTTATAATATTATATATTATACTATATATAGTATACTCTTAGATTATATTAAATTGTATTAATATGAAATCACAACGTACACCGTACTCCTGCCGTATAATCAGGCAGACGTCAATCATAGTATATGACTCATATATAGCAAGTTTACATAATAATAATATTACTAATAATAAGTATGCGTTTTAAAAATTGAATAGATTAATATTGAAAGATCATAAAAGCTTTAATAATACAAGGTTATTTAATTACGTGCGTCCGTTAAGGGGGTTATTTAGGGTGGTTTATATCACATTGTTACAGGTACCTGCATATATGTTATATATATATATATATATATATATATATATATATATATTTATATCTATATTTAGGTATATATACCTAAATAATGACTCACGCAAACAATTCGGAAATGTAACAGAAAAGAAAAAAAAGCATCCATCACTACAACCCACCAACGTTTAGCATAACAATAAGAGATGCGTTAATTAACATGCAAGTTAAACAAATACTATACAATCACTTTCGCCAAACTTAAACATGTTGTTAAACATGTAGTACCTGCATACATACTGTATACTGTAGAACATACCGCGAACACGCATGTTCGTATCAACGTTGTTATTCATGTGTGTCATGCTCTCAGAGTAACATGACATAAGAGAGACCACGGAATAATGTGAGATGACATTGAGTAGTGTGGTCATGCGAAGTAATTAATAAACTAAGGGCATCGAGTTTACCTACGCAGGGCATCGAGCTTAATCTTGAAAATGGAATTTGTAATGAAATAAATATTATTATTATTTGTTTATAATTATTGTTATTATTTGTATTCATTGATATTTATTTACAACAGTATAATATAAAATATAATATTACATTATTTGCAATTGATAAGTAATATATTACTAATTATACTTTATTGAAATAAAAATAAATAATATTAAATTAAATAAAGTTTATGCATTATTTACCGTTACCTAAAACATATGATACAAATAATCAAAAATTTGATAAAAGGGTAATTCATCTAAATGTAAAACTAATTCAAAACTTAAAATAAATAGAATATTTTCTTATCTTAATAACCTTTTATTGTGAATCATTATTAATTATATAGATTTATATTATAAATTTGAAATATATATTTCAATGATTCGTATATAAATATATTATAAATGAAATGTTATACTTTAAAGTAATAATTATTACTATTATATAAATATAAATTCGGTAAAAAGAAAATAATAGATCGGTATGATAATAGTTGTAATTTAAAAAGACACACAAATACATATAATACCATCATTTCACGTAAATTAACATCTAAAATTAAACTACAAACACGTGTATTTTTGACAATTCGTTCTCAGCGAAGTATAGCAATATAATCAAGGACATTTCGTTGACATATTACCGATGCGACCAACATCGCGTTAGTCACGTAGAACATGCTCGAAGCATCACTATAGTCACACGTGCGCACGTACGTACGTATGCACATACGCATGCTATGCCCACATTCACATGTATTGATAATATGACACGCGTTACATGATCCAGTGTTATTCTTACGTTGAGTGTAGAGATGTCGGTCCCAAAACGCACATATCTAGCCTATAGTATATATCGTATATGTCCTATAGGACATGATATATGATATAGTTTATATAGTTGTGTGTGTGTGTTTGTTTGTATGTTTATATGTTTGTTTATATTTATCTATTTGTATGTGTGTGTTATCTTCATACTACTACTACTACTACTACTACTACAACTACTACTACTACTACTACTACTACTACTACTACTACTACTACTACTACTACTACTACTACTACTACTACTACTACTACTACTACTACTACTACTACTACTACTACTACTACTACTACTACTACTACTACTACTACTACTACTACTACTACTACTACTACTACTACTACTACTACTACTACTACTACTACTACTACTACTACTACTACTACTACTACTACTACTACTACTACTACTACTACTACTACTACTACTACTACTACTACTACTACTACTACTACTACTACTACTACTACTACTACTACTACTACTACTACTACTACTACTACTACTACTACTACTACTACTACTACTACTACTACTACTACTACTACTACTACTACTACTACTACTACTACTACTACTACTACTACTACTACTACTACTACTACTACTACTACTACTACTACTACTACTACTACTACTACTACTACTACTACTACTACTACTACTACTACTACTACTACTACTACTACTACTACTACTACTACTACTACTACTACTACTACTATTACCACTACTAAGATTACACCCACTAGTGCAATCGGCTGCGGCTGCCGTCTGTCACTGTTCTATAAATAGAAGTATGCTATTGATGAGTCATAGCTCGGGACCACCTTTCATCTGGCGACTATTGTTATTACCGGAAGCGACATGTGCGCACACGCGTAGAAGATGAGTTACTACTTAAGTATTATGTACAACTACTAGAATGCAAATATAGTAGTAGCAAAGCCCTTTGGTTGTAGTACTCGTAATTTATAACCTTTAATACTATAGTTGTGCTATAGCTCTATACTATATATATATATATATATATATATATATATATATATATATATATATATATATATAGTATATATCTAGTATTTATATATATATATAACAATATATAACCACTGTTGGACAACTATTAAATATAATCTATATTTGCACTTGCACTATAGTGTTAGAAATAAATGGTATAACATTGATTAAAAAATGGTATAACCCCGTGGCGCCCTGGTATACCATTTACGGTATAACTAATTAAAAAAGTTATACCATATTTTATAAAAAGTTATACCATATTTGATATAAAGTTATACCATAGTTTATACCATATATTATATAAAGTTATACCATATTTTATAAAAAGTTATACCATATTTGATATAAAGTTATACCATCATTTATTACAATTTATACCATATATTATATAAAGTTATACCATAATTTATAAAAAGTTATACCATATTTGATATAAAGTTATACCATAATTTATTAAAATTTATACCATATATTATATAAAGTTATACCATAATTTATTAAAAGTTATACTATATTTTATTTAAAGTTATACCATAATTTATTAAAATGTATATTATATAAAGTTATATCATAATTTATTAAAATTTATACTATATTTTATTTAAATTTATATCAGTGTTTATAATAACTTACTATTCTATATTATTAATTTATATATGGAATCGACATTTATAATGATAATTTATTTTCTAAAAACCACATATTTTGGTGTAACAATATTGTTTATTAACAGATACATTTTTAAATAAATAACGTGATACAAAATTACATAAACAATTAATGTTTGTAGGACATGTTATGAAACAAATAAAATTAACAATACCACTTAATAAAATACGAAATAAATTATTTTGAACGAAAACCAAACAATTATCGACACACATAATAAGCATCCTCTTTTCTGATATATGCATATATCCATGTATCCATGGAGTCATTATTTCCTGCAATTAAAATTCAAATATTTATATAAGTTATATATATATATAGTATACTAGAGTATGAATAATAATATTGTATATTATATAATAGTATAAATATGTATCTTATAAGAAACTTTATATAGTTAATATCATATATGATAATACTATATAAAGTATACTTTATAATTGTATACTTTATATACGTTAGAATTGTAATTAGAAAAATCCAATATATTATATTAATTACTGCAGTTATATATATAATAGAGTATACTATACTTTTGAATTAGCATACGAAAAATCATAAAATAACTATAATATTAAATCTATAGTTATTAAGTAATTATTAAGTAACCTTATCTTTATTTTCATTGTAAATTCATTTATCAATAATTCGCAAACTCCCATCATAAAATATATGATTCCCGCATCTATTTTAGGAAATATTATATTATATATTTAATTATACACTTTATAATCTATATTTGATTAGGGAAAGAAGGATATTGATAATATGTGTACAACAGTTAACATTATTTATATATACCTATTAGTAATATTATTTAAATTTAATTACATTGTGAACTAAAAATAAAATAAATAATTGACCATATATGGATATATAGTACTATCGTGACTATCCATGGACTAATAAAATATAATTGCATATTTATTTTATATAGATATTTAACTAATGTTATTAATTAGATAACTAAATTACCTGTTTGATCAGTTTGCGTAGTAGCGATACCTAGTACATCAATATATTCGTCTATATATTAGTGTATATACGTTATATGCTTTATCATCCCCATCAACTCACTATTCCTCTCCGGCAGTTTTTCTAATATTTTAAATGAAATTTGAAATTCTGCAAATAATTCTACAGTTTCCTGCATATTAATGATTGGCATATATGTATACATATATATACTATATATATAGTTATCATAATTTTATAATATATATGTATGTAATAATGTGAATGTTCTAATACAGTTTATTAATCAAAGCAAAGACCTGTTGAACATAATAATAATATAACATAATAATAATTATAATAATAATAATAATAATACCTACCCAATGAGATGCAAACCGAAGAATGAGGCAATCTCACCGAGTGGAATTTATTCTATAGACAAATAACGAAATATACTTTACAGACCATAACAATATAAAATACCAGAAAAATAAACATTTACATGGCTATGGCTATAGACATATATGCATTTAACACAGAGCGAGATACCGAAATCTAGTTTAAAGTTTTATGTAGATATATCGATTTCTGTTACGTAATGCTAAATGCATTTAAATGTATATTACATTAATCGATATACCTATCTACAACTTTGACTTTATAACACATATATTTATATATATATATATATATATATATATATATAATTATATAATTATATTCTAACAATTTAATTATATATTATAAATAATATATAAATATATTATAAAATTATATATTATATAAACTTTTATATTATTATATATAATATGATATAATTTGTATATATATATATATATATATATATATATATATATAATGTAGTATAAATACCTTATGTATATTGTAATGTGTTGAAAAATATATGCTTCTCATGTTGAGTGTAGAGTGGAAATATAATATGTTAATAAATAAAATGGAATTATTTATATATATATATATACATATACTCGAATAATTATAAGTATTTGTATATGAAATATAGGAAATATGTATATGTATACATATTTCCCTATAGGGAATCTATATAGTTTCTGAAAACCATTTTAATTGCAATTAGAAGTAATGTCTATAATAATATAACACAACAATAAGTAGACTGTTATATTAAGGATACTATTATGAATTATATTCTTATACATTTTATTTTCAATCAAATATAAACTTAATTTTAAAATGTTATGGTATAACTGGTATTTCCATATTGTATACCATATAATTCATAAAGTTATACCATTATATTTAATAGCTAATGGTATAACTACAAATTACAAATGTTATACCATATAATTCGTAATCTTATACCATTTAAATTAAGCTATATGGTATAACTAAAAAAAACAAATGTTATACTATATAATTTGTGATCTTATACCATTTCAATTAATCTATATGGTATAACTAAAAAAATCAAATGTTATACCATATAATATGTGATCTTATACCATTTAACGTAATTGTATGGTATAACTCGTATTTCCATATGTTATACCATATATTTCATAATGTTATACCCTTATTTTTAACAGTGTAGCTATCTAACCACCATATAAATAGTACTTAAACTTGTACTTCATATAACATTTAATTGTATTTACATATTTTAAGCAGTATTTATGTAAGTCACTTGCACTTTATGATCAAATAGCACTCGCAGCTCTATATAGTGCCACCGCACTTCCCAACACTGTATATAACAATATACACCTATATCATATAGGCGATATGTAAATATATATAGTATGGCTATATTATATATTTAAGTATTATATATTATTAGTTATATAGATTATATTATATAAGTTTTACCACATATTTGTGAAGCATCTTTAGACAAATCTGTGGTTACAATAGGGCTATATATAGTCACAGTATACGGTGACTGTAACACATCTATAACACCTCTATAATATACGTCTTTAGTGTTTAGTGTAAAGGCATATAAAGTGTTATCTAGGATATCGCCAGGGCTGTTACACTTACGTGGATGTGCTATTGTTTTCGCCGACTATTTCTTCATCGTTATTATTTAGACAAAACGGCACGTGATATTGTAGGGGACGTAAGCAGAAATTATTTTATTATACATGTTTATGTGGAATCTTGTTATTATATATACAAGAACAGATATATTAACTTTCATATATCACACATATATCAACTTTCGATAAGTCGGACTAGTAAGGGAACGCGAAAAGTGTCCGACTTAGCGAGATGTCCGACTTATCCAGATTAAGAAGATCATACAAATAAGACATGCTGCGCGCAGCGTGAGTTAAAGGGTTACCAAAATGTGGAATTATGCAACAATCTATAACATAAAAAGTTGTATTCAATAATATTACTTATTAACATTATAATATACGTAATTTAAATTAAACATTTCAGACATTTTATAAAAAGTCCGACTTATCCAGTATAAAAATCATAAAATTGACAATAATATGTGTCCGCCTTATAGAAAAGTCTGACTTATCCAATCCAACATATCCGACTTATCCGATTAATTTAACATGGATCTAGATACAAATCCAACCAAATCAACTTAATGTGTCCGACTTATCCGTAGTCCGACTTACCGAGAGTTGACTGTATATATATATATATATATATATATATATATATATATATATATATAAAATATATATAAATAATTAAAATTTCAAACATATCATATTTATTTACCAAAGAAAGAAAATTTCACATATAATATATTCATATTTATTTAAAATAACTTGGTCGTTAAAGTTTCTAAAACAAGCTGTGAAGCCAACCCGTCGATATCCTATGTACGACATGCATTGTACGACGTACAGGTGCACGTGTAGCGGGCTATATGTGTAACACTCCAGCGCCTACCACACACATGTGTGTGTGTGCGCACACGTATATGTGTGTGGGTGTGTGTGATATATACCCGAAGTAATACTAACACACATCGTCGCATGGGTAGCTGTGATCATCGTACACATAGTTACCGTGTACACTGTACACTGTACATGCATCTATAGTACATGTACATGCATCTATAGTCTATAACATCACTTGGTATAGTCTCCACAGGCAAACCCCGCGTATCTTTCTCGGCATTCTATAAGATCGATATACTATAGTATACTATACTATACATGCCGATATATGCCCATATAGGGGTTCAGCATATATAGAGAGAGTGCGATAGATAGAGCACAATATATATATAGAGATAAATGTATCTCTATATATAGAGAGATAGCACAATAGAGAGAGAGTGAGAGAGATAGAGAGCTAGGAATATAGAGGGAAGGAAGAGCGAGTGAACAATTCTCAGCGACAGTGCCGTGGAAAAGGCATATTATGAAATGTATACTAATAATAACTATAGTTATGGTATACCATGTAACTATTATCATTAGTAGTATTATTGATTGAACGACACTCTTGTTTTTAAAATAGATAATAACTTAATAGTTAACTAAAATCACTGCTACTTTGAATTACGTAATGTTGGTGTGTGTGTTTATATGTGGGTATGTATATAACTGTGAGAATGAATACGTGTGTGTTTGTGCGGTGTGCGGGTGTGTGTGCGGGTGTGTATAAAGTATACTATAGTACGCAATGATGTATCATAATATGCGCACAATTCCTCATTAATCGATGAGATAAATAAATATGATGATTATGATAATGAATAATAACAATAGGTATACCTACCTTATAACAATAGGCATACCTACCTTATAACAATAGGCATACCTACCTTATAGGTACACGTGATACGTAGCACGTGACATCTCCCCCTACAACAATAGCGTGGAGCTATGTATCACCGTAACATCAGTCCTATATATAGTGCTATAGCAGTTATACATAATGTAATCATAACTAAACGTTAACATTGTGTATATGTGATATACCCTGAAGTTAGGGTTATTTGCATAAAGTATACATAATTTAGCGTGTGTGTATTACTTCCTAACAAGGGCATACCCGGAACATAGTGATGCGTATGTGTGTGTCTGCATGTGTGTCTGCATGTGATTGTATTAACTAGAAGTATTGATTTTACTAAAACATCGATATTTTCAGTAACAAAATGTTTAAGAAAAGCATAGACGTATAAGATAATAAAAACACTCATCAATTTAATAATTTACAAATACGTATCTAGTTTAGTAAACCTTATATGTATGTGTATGTGTGTGCGTATGTGTATGGGTGTGTGTGTGGATGTGTGTGAGTGTATGTGTAATCATGTATACTTATTCATCAATTTTAAATAACAAGTGTATTTCGTACAGTTTACGTGTATGAATATATATGTTCCCATAGATATGTTAAATAGATTATATGTATACATGTATACACTGGTAGTATTGCAGTACTGCTATATCATTATGCTATAGAAGTAGTGGCAGTGCAATGTCGTAAGTGTTTTAACGATGGAAAAAGTCGTCATAAAGTACAACTTTTACTTACGTATTTTTTAAGTTATAACTTTTTTAGTAAATATATAGGCAAACAAAATATGATAATTATCTTCAGAAATGTATATATATATATTGTATACAAACTGATATAGTTTACATAGCCGTACTGCCTTCAAAGTATTATTAAATGATCACATATATGTATATAGATGTATATATATATATATATATATATATTAGAATATCAAAGAATAATTAAAAAATCACATTTATTAAACGGCGGTATCAATATATTTATTATTTTAAATACTTATTTTTATAGAAAATAATTATATTTCTATCGAAACCTATTCATATCGAAACATCTTCAGCCATTGACCACTCTGCCATTGACCACTCTGCCATTGACCAACACGTACACTACGTATTACGTAATACGGGTACACTGTTATGTAACGATAAAGAACAATGGTGTGAAGTGGAGTGTCATTGTTCGTGCATACCTCTAGGTTAACTAGTGTTATGTGTGTGCGTATGTGTGTGTGTGTGTGTGTGTGTGTGTGTGCGAGTGTGTGTGCGAGTGTGTGTATAGGTGTGTACAATGTACACTGTATATGTTGGCGTGTAGGTATTAGAGTTAATGTGATATTATTAAATACAATATAGTATTGTATACATGTATATATATACAATATCAGTGAGAAAATCTATAACGATTAATATAAGATGGAAAATATTAGAAATTACACATACATTTACCTTCATGTCATCTCCTATATAAATATATACATATATATATATATATATATATATATATATATATATATATATATATATATATATATGTTGGTGTGGGTGTTAATAAATATATACATATATATATATATATATATATATATATATATATATATATATATATATATATATATATGTTGGTGTGGGCGTTATTAATATACTATACTATACCTATATATATATATATACAGTATACATGTATATATTCTATAGAAGCCAGTACAACTAGACTTGTGCATATATGCACGTATACTTGATCATGTGAACAAGCGTCCGATAGCGTTCCTTAATGTAATAGATAAGGAAAGCTATTCTAAAATCGAGTACATTGCTGATATGAGCAAGGAACGCGATTTTAGATTCTCGCTCTCCTTACCAATTTTAAAACATTTATAACTACATCTCGGATAAGTTAATTATAATGTGAAGTATAATGTGTGTCTATTCATTTATCTTATTATGCAGACAATAACATGAATATATCAAATATAACGATTATATACAGAGGTGTATATTTTGTACACATTTTTTATTTGTTTTTTATAAGTATCAATTCAAAAAATTATATTTTTTTATTTTCGTTATATTTTTTATATTTATTTTTGTTATAATATATATATATATATTTATATAAGAACAACAAGAAAGAAAAGCACAAGCATATGAATATATCAAATATATCTATTTTCTACACATTATGGAATTTATGAGTTTATCAATAATAAATATACTGGTCCAAGATTATACCAAATATGTTGATACTATACTTGGAGTTTTGTATTTTTCACACTAGATAGTTATATATGTTTTATGAGATATTTATAAGTAAGACAATTCATTAATTAAATAAAATATATTTTAATATATATATAGTATACATTTTCAGAAATGTACAAACAAAATAATATCGTATAAACTATATAAAAAATAAAAATTGTGTACAAAATACACAACTCTGTATGTAATCGTTATATTTGATATATTCATGTTTTTGTCTGCATAATAAGATAAATGAATAGACACACTTATACTTCACATTAGAATTTACTAATCGAGGTGTAGTTATAAATGTTTTAAAATCGGTAAGGAGAGCGATTCTAAAATCGCGTTCCTTGCTCGTATCGGTAAGTAACGCGATTTTAGATTCGCTTTCCTTATCTATTAAGTGAAGGAATGAGATCGGTGAACGCTTGTTCAGTGAAATAACCGAGTCAGAGGTACAACGATATCAAGAGTTGTAGTCGGTTTTAATCGGGTATTCATTTGCTAAATATTTCGTTGAACGACGGCGACAGAAAACAAGCTCCCCCTTGAGTCGAACCTATGACCTTTCCCTCTCAGTAGCTAGTGATTACGTCATATGTGATATAGATATAATATGGCATTACGTAGAGAAAGAGCGGATATATAGGAGAGTTCATCGTGGAAGTTTAATTTAATTCTTAGATATACTATATACTATGAATTATACTTTATAAACATTATTGTATCTATTGTTATATGTATTGTGTATATATTATGTATGTATTAGTGTATGTATTGCTATAAGTGACTACATGTAATACCGTGCACCACAAGTATAACAATATGAAATAAAGGCAGACTCGTGACGTAACAATGCGTTTATTATCTATTACGTAATAGTTTAATTCTGGAACGTTCTCTCTAACGCACGCGAACACGTACCCTACATCTCTAACGCACGCGAACACGTACCCTACCTCTCTAACGCACGCGAACACTATTGTTACAATGTTGCTAGTTAGGGTCGAGCCGTGTTTCTAACGACACACTTAATTTAATTGGACATGTCCCTAGGACATAGCCTTGTCGACGAAACTAACAAGCGCGGTTATTAAACATAATTAATGGCGGTGTTTACCGTTGTAAATAAAAACAATAATCATCATCGTGGATCGCATTAAATCATCGCATCGCATCGCCAGCTAATTACTCGACCAGACAATGTTGTCAGTTTCACCGTAGAGCATCAATGTGAAATAATTAACATACAACTATATCAATATAAATAAATACCTATATTTCTATAGTTATTTATATATATATATATATATATATATATATATATATATATATATATTTGTATATATATATTTGTATATAATCAATAATACTATATAATCAAATATAGTACACAGTGTAATGTGCATATACTAGAGTATACTCTATATTCTAGATATATATATATATATATATGAAATAATACATCGTGAAATGTAAACCCGAGAACCGGGGAATGCCTTCACCAGTATAAAGAGTAGCGATGATATCCCATGCTGCAGCAGTGTAATGGACCAGCGTAATGTGTGTATGCGTATGTGTGTGCGTGTGTGTGTGTGTTGTGATATCATCGTGATCAGCCGCAGCCGTATTATAGTGTATTAAAGTGACGCTATCGATAGTTGTGGTAAACATGATTCGATGTGGCGAAAGGCTGAATTTAGTGAAACTATGTACATTGGTAAATGATGTATCGAAGAGTGAAGAATAGAGAAGAATAGAGGAGAAGAATAGATAATGTATAATATTTAAATATCGCACGCGTAGATCGTCTGAGTAGTATAAGCTAGTAAAATAGAGACTAAAAAAGAAACTAAAAACTGTGTTAAACATGACATTTTTTAATTGGTTATATAAATAAGTTAATAGCAACTATGCAACGCCGAGTTGGTACATATGTATATATATATATATATATATATATATATATATATGAGATTTCAATGAATAAATAGTATTATTATATATATATATATATATATATATATATATATATATATATATATATATTACCTGAATGTATGACTACATGCCTATGGGTATCCTATATTATATAAGCATGTATTCGTTAAGCAACGTATGGATGGAACCGAGGAAAATAAATGTAATTTTTAAAAATATAAAAGTATATACACTTTTATATATATACCGATTATTAAATAATAATAACTACACTGGTAACAATGGAGTTCCTGTATGTCGGTGTATACGGTGAACCATGATACCGTTCAGGCGATGTGTTACATGCTATTGTCACATTGAGAACTGGCACCCAA
The DNA here is from genome assembly GCA_964019155.1 of Osedax fenrisi. NCBI lineage: Eukaryota > Metazoa > Annelida > Polychaeta > Sabellida > Siboglinidae > Osedax > Osedax fenrisi. The sequence continues at coordinate 70,143,117 of OZ025239.1, read as the reverse complement.
CTTTCAAGCGAAATGAACTCTCAGCCATAAATATACATAATAAGAAAATATCTCTATACTAAATATAGTTAGAAATGCAACAGTATACAATATATATAACTACTAATTGTTATAGTATTGAAATATACATATATCTCGAATACATATTTGTATCATTAGTAATGATTAATTACTCATAGAAAATATAGTATAAACACAATATTCACATGAAATAAGTACTTATATAGTGGACTATTACTTCCCATTATCTAGAATAGAGAGAGAGAGAGAGATACTTCGAGAAGGACATTACTACATAGAGATAAGGACACCGAACGACGTCGCGTTAACCAATCAGAGACCGGGGTCCGAAGTGAAGGACACGTGTTCATGTTCTCGAGTGTTCTACCACCGCCGCTGGCAGTGGTGTATACGTAAGGGGGGAGGAGGTCATCTACTAGTTAAGTATGTTCGGAGACTGACCACTCTCGTATCTCTTGACCACGGAGGTCTGGTAAATCTCTCGGCCCTTAATCTTAGCGATAGATCAAAGAGCACTTACGAGAGGCTCCCTACATCCCTCCACCTCTCCCTCTCTCTCATAGGGGGCGCTGGTTTTAGTTATTATGACGTCATCGATAACGATTGCGCCGCGTAACCACATGTACGCCGGCGAACGTTATAACGGCGAACTTTGACCTCTAGCGGTATCGCACTGAAACCCTAACGAAGGGGTGTGTTCAATTAAAGTGGGCGTGGTTAATTACTCACTTCTGTTCAGTTTACTTTTCTTATGTTCTTAAAAAATAACGCATAATATATATTATATGTAATAACTGTTATACAATATGTTGCGTACCTCCTTTAGTTATGACTAATCGATAGTATTGTATCAAACACACACGGTTTAAAGGGTTTCCGAAGTGTATCTTCCATTTATTATCTACGTGATGCATGCATACATTATACATATATATATATATATATATATATATGTGTGTGTGTGTTTATGTGTGTATGTGTGTGTGTGTTCATCTCTTAATCTCGATTTAGCGAAGTAAACCTATGCCGATTTGTTTACCTTAGTTACCGCGGCAGAATGCTATTATATTACTTCAAACGACATCGAGTGACTGTGTTCCTATGTGTGTAAGCATCCATCACTGTATGTGCAGTACAGTCGTATATGTATATATATATATATATATATATTATATATGCGTGTGTGTATATGTGTTTAAATACATTAATACTGAAGTAAAGTAAATAGAGAAAGGCCTCAAGTGAAACTAAACAAAGCTAATTACGCGTGTAATATTGCTACACGCATACACACACGCGCACACACACACACGTATTATTCGTGTTACATAACACACACGTCAGCCGTGGCGCATGCGCGTGTAGACCTACTTATATGTTAATTGAAACCGACACACACACACACCAGTTCCACTTCCATGCTACAGCTATATATATATATATATATATATATATATATATATAGGTGTTTTGTCGGATAGTAGATTTTTTTATATCTATATATATATAGTTGTGTCGGATAATAGAATGTATTATAGGTATATATATATATATATATATATATATATATATATATATATATATATATATATATATACACACACACATACACACATATAAATGTGTGTGTGTGTGTGTGTGTGTGTGTGTGTGTGTGTGTGTGTGTGTGTCTATGTATGTATAACGCTATATATTAGGGATGTTCACGGGTCATAATTGTGATGTTTCGAAACAGTTTCGAAACCAGGACCCTGGTATAGATACCAGATACATTTTGAATTCTGAAGTTTCGAAACCAATATTGAAAACAGATGACAATGTTTCGAAACCACTAATTACACTAAAATATAAGAAATATATATATAGGATTTTGTTTTACTGTATAACTATATATAGTTATACAAAATCTAATTGTATAAATATAAATAAATATTCAGTAAAATAATCCAATACTTATTTGTTTACGTTATTAATGGCGAATGAGAATTTAACGCGTGTTTGCATTGCGAGATACGAAGTGACAGGGCTTAGGATAATATTATATTAAATATAAATTACAAATAATATTATATATTCAAAACCCGAAATAGGTTTCAGTATATACAATAAAATTCTGAAACCGACTCGAAAATAAGATTAAAAACCCGAAACCATTATATTTCATAAAACCCGAGACCGACCCGACCCGTGAACATCCTTACTATGTATATACGCACAATATTCTCACACACGTGTGCATATGTGGGAGAGTTAAGGTAAAACGTAATGCTACATAAGTAATCACATACAATATATATTCCTTCCACCACCAATTACCATTAACAATTTGAGTATTTATTATGCTAATAAAGTAAAAAATATTGGTATATTAATCGACCCAACACTACAATTTAACATTCAGACTAAATCACTACCACAGTCAATTAACTACATACTACACAACTTACGAACAATAAGACCCTTCATTAATTTTAATACTGCAAAACTTCTCGCTACATCTCATATTAAACCCGCCTTAATTACTGTAATTCCTGTCTCTATTCCTCCTCACAATCTATAATAAATAAACTTCAACGCCTTCAAATCTCAGCTATCAGATTTATATTCAACATAGCTAAACATTCCAGACAAAATATAAATCCTTTAAGAACTAAATTACATTGGCTGCCAAAAAAATCCCGTATAATTTATAAAATTGTCCTCACCATACATGTAGCTACTCACCTCAATACACCAGACTATCTTGCCAACTCCCAACATAACTATTTATGAACAAAGACAAATTCAAATTAAAAACTCCAGTTCTATCATATTTAACATCTGCACAACATAATTATTTCCCCATCCATGCTCCAAAAATCTGAAATGATCTCCCTCACCATATCCGATCAATTGACTCAACTGTAACATTCAAGTCGAAGCTCAAAACATATCTTTTTTTCTCAATAAATACATTGAAAAGCACGTCCGGAAACTTCCATAAAGAAGTTGACGGAAGTGCCTAAACCAATTAGGTAACAGGTAACAGGTAACAGGTAACACACACATACGTACACAGTACGCTAGAAGTATACCTACTAGGATGTAGGGTAGGCCTGTACCACACAACCAATACACTACACTGTATACCACCTGAGACTACATTGAGAGCATACACTGCAGGCGTTATGAAGTTACTCCACGTATATGTAATGCATACGTACGACGTATATTCCATATATCTCCATGTGCGTGTGTGTGTGTGTGTGAGTGTGTGTGCGTGCGTGTGTGTGCGTGTATGTGTGCGCATGTGCGTATTTATGTGAACTATGGTTTACATATATATATATATATATATATATATATAAATATATTCATGATGGTACCGAATTGCATGAAGCCAATTAGATTTCCTGTCACAAACAATGTGTCAAGTGTCAGTGTCAGTGTGACACAAGCGCCGTGCAGTACGCGCGGCGTGTTATTCAATAACAATCGCTGCGTAACAATGAATAATAGGCGTGGCGATGAATTATTAATAAGCGCGTGATGATGACGTAACAGTGAGCGAGAGCCAGATTACGTAATACACACACACCCACATCACGTGACTAGCGGTGTAGGTTACCTAATGGAGATGTTGCGTAATGGGGCTGTTGCAGCTCGAGATGAGTCATCTGGTAGCCCCTTAATGGTGTACCCACCCACCATGGTGTGCTATTAATGAGTACCCCCTAATGAATACCCCTTAATAGTATAGTTAAATATAGTTAAACCTTAACCCCACTCGAGTATTTCTGTGGTTAATTTTACATTTACAATATCGACGTTTTACATTTATCTATGCGATATGTTTAAGTGAACATTTTAAAATTATTCATAATATATTATTTTAAAAAGTTCGAATAATAAATTTGCATTTATATATATATATTATTTGTATTGTTGTAATTATTTTGGTGGAGTTCTTTCATCACATTTAGGACTATGTATTTGCTTTAATAAGTTATCAATCAATAGATCAAACAATAATTTTGAATAATATTAAATTTTGTTTTTATAAAGCAAGATAAATTATCGAATATTTAATCAATTTAAAAAATTTAACAGCGATTTGAGTATTTATTGACTGCATTAAATATTGTGTAGGTGTCACTACATGTATAATATGATATCATAACTTGCTAGCTATGATACAGTCAATGACAAAGTATGTGAACAATTATAGCTGTTTCGACTTTTCTTTTTATTATTATACCGTATAATGTATACGTATCATTATAATAATATATATTTGTATATATTCATGATGATTTATATGTTATATTTATATTTATGTATATTTTACTATACTCTATAACTTATTTATAACTATTATATATGTATTATTAACAAATAATAACTTATTTTCAATATTACATGTGTATATAGTTTTATAATAGGTTATATAATATATGTAAATATATATATATATATATATATATATATATATATATATATATATATATATATATGTATATATATATATGTACACGTATATTATTTGCATGGTTATGAATATAAAATAGATGAAGAGAAAGATGGCATTGAGATAGAAGGAATGATAGAGACGGGAGTAAAAGTGGGGGATGTACGTATGTATGTATGTATGTATGTATGTATGTATGTATGTATGTATGTATGTGCGTTCTTGCGTGTTCGTAGTACCAGCACTAGCACCGCGGTTGTAATCTTGCATTCTGGTCACGAGTGATGTTGTCCCTGGTGGCTGGTGCGTGGCTGTTGCTGCTACTGTAATTTAGTGCGGTGCCGTCATTTTGCCGCGTCTGGTGTTCGCCGAAAGCTCGGCTAGAGCGTTAATTCGATTGTTTGTGTGGCCAGCAGCGTGTTAATATAGCGCCGTCACTTTTTAGCTTGCGAGTGCGAGTGTGCGGTTCGTGGTGTGGTGTGTGTGGGTGCGGTGAGGTGCGGTGCGTGTTGTTAGTACGTCGTTATAACCCCTCCCCGATTATCACCCCGCAATCTAGATAAAGTGAGTATTTAGTTTATCTCTTATTCTCTCTCTCTCTCTTTCTCCCTCTCTCACTCTATCTCTCTATATATATATATATATATATATATCCCGCTCACCCTATATATACCTCTCTCCCTATATATCTCTACCTCTGTCTCCATCTATCCCCTCTCTATCTCTCTCCATCTATATATATATATATACATTTTCACATTCCAAAGCATCGATTATAATTCAATTCTCAATAAACATTGTCCATTTTGATTGTTTACACTGATTATTATTCGTAGTCCTCCATCTCCCCCTAGCGTAATTATCTCACGCGATCGAGCGGATTCCTTGACCGTATCGCACACCCCACAATCGTATTGTTAACGATCTCGCTAGCTGATCCGATCTCGCGCATGCTCAGACCACACCGATATTCTGTATCGCACACCTGTGTCCGCACCGCGCACCGGAGTGAATCGGTATATACCGTGTCGAGCTACGATGTAACGATGATATCAATTGGAATCCTTCAGCCTATTATAATAGCTATATATAGCTGTAAAGATAGTATAGTTATACATTGTATACCCATATTTATACATTATATATACATTGTGTATACATTTTATACACATATGTATACATTATATACACATATGTGTATACATAATGAGTGTACTGTAGTGCATAGTACATGCTACTTAATCATACACGTTGTATGCGTATGGGTATGCGTATCTGTATTAAATAGTTACATCACGGTGAGATGAGTATAGATGTATGTGTACTTGATACATATATATATATATATATATATATATATATATATATATATATATATTTACATGTATATGTGAGTGTATATCATATACGGTTGGATTTGTCTGACATATTACATAATAGATAGTGACGCAATCACGTAGCACGGATACACTAGCACACTAGTCTTTTTTAAATCAATAATCATGTAATAACAATAAACGTAGCAATAGTGACAGTAACTATAGTTACTATATATAATAATATATCAACAATAATAATAATAATAATATCAATAATAATAATAAATAATATCAATAATAATAATAATAATAATAATAGCAACGCTAATAATAATAATATCAACAATAATATCAACAATAATATCAACAATAATAATAATAATAATAATAATAATAATAATAATAATAATAATGATGATAATGACGATAT
>OZ025239.1:70131169-70136700 GCA_964019155.1 Osedax fenrisi | reverse complement strand
TTCTCTATAGCAAAGTTACGTAATGAAACACAGACTACATTCATAGTAACAAACAATCACAGTGCTTGCCCAACTGAAGCTATATAACTACTACTACTACTACTACTACTACAATACACGAATGCGTGATGTCATTACATTATTACTACAATAACAACTGAACGTTTGACTTAAGTAAGGCTGAAGTAATGATTTATCTAATGACAATAGCACCCGTCTTATTTTTATGTATCAAAATATATGTATATTTACTTTGATGTATTCGAGTGCAGTACACTAAACAATACACTAAACGCATAACTGTTATTAGTGTAGCACTGCAGTATACATTACATTAGTACTTACAAAAGAGAGATTTCGATATTGTATTACTAATGACTCACTTATGTGTATGTAGCACATACTATTATGTATCAAGTGTATGTAGCTGGTAATAAGCATTCACACCCTACACTGTATACAGTATACTATACTATGTACTACGATATACACTGTGCTTCAAGATGTACATTGTACAATGTACACTGTATAATGTACAGTGTACATTCATTTATTTTTCACATACTATAATACACGACAAATCTAACAAAAAATCGATGTGATTTGTTTTAGTGTACAGTGTACGTACTATTGATGTTATGTGTGTGCGCATGACTAACCAACATGTCTCCCGTAACGTGTATTCGACGTGTGTGGTCCCCCTCCCATTACGTAATTGTCTACTCATTATTTAATTACGGTCAATTATGCAATAACACCGTACCTATAGGTACACCTGGTGGAATTATCAGTATCTGATACGATATACTATAGTATCATACGATATACTATAGTATCCGATATGATATATTATAGTATTACATATAAGGTACACAATCATCTAGAAACGAAGTACATATTTCGTTCTTATTAATGCATAATAATAGTAACCATGGTTACTAATATATCTTATAATGATAAGATATGTATACATCATTCTACCGCTAGTATATCTTATATGCACGACATGTCCTCGGGCATGTCCTACCACCTCGCACATACTATCATGCGCTGTACGCCATCTTCACATTCATGTTGACCTCTATCGTGACATTCACGTTAACCTTCATCCTGGCCTTAGCGTTGACCTTTCCGTTGACGCTGACCTACAGACCGATCGACGTCGTACACCTTCAACTGTATACCTATATCGTTATTCACACTAAACGTGACCTTGACCTTGAACTTTATATTACACCGGTATCATACGTCACCGCCGCTTACCTATGAAATATTAACCTCGACCTTGACCTCTAGGCCACCAGTCTGTACTGCGTGATACTGGAGTACGTGGACGACGGAGAACTAGGCGATTACGTAACGAGACAAAAGTACCGGCCGCCTAGCGGAACAACAGTGCATACCTTTGTTCCAACAGATCACTTCCGCTCTGGTCTACCTGCACGATAGGGGAGTCGTTCACAGGTTACTATTACGTCATACTTCTCGCTACGTACCACATGATCAGTGTGTATACATATATATGTAGGTGTACGACGTATGTGTGTATGTGTGTATGTGTGTATGTGTGTATGCAGTGTTATCTCGTTAATAATATTTTAAATAGTATAATATATATATATATTTATATATATATATATATATATATATATATATATATATATATATTATAATGTATACTTATGAGTAACTCGTCAGGAATATACTATGACGTAATAATGTACCAGTTTTACTATTATATCAATTTTACAACATTTTTTTCAGAAACATTACACGTGACTGAAAGTCATTGTCACGTGGTACCTATATTACGTCACCCGAATCTATAGTCGCAAACGCGCACACTGGAGCTAAGTAATCGCGCACATCGCACCCGCACCGACCGGGCGCACCACCATTAGCACCCGCACCGGCATTAGCACCTCCCCGTTTAAAGTGTCGATGACGCAACATTCTCACTCTCTATTACGTCACACACACACACACACACGTGGGAGTTAAAGCAATTAACAGTTACAGCAACAATTACCAGGGTGGCGGTGGTGGCGGGAGGAGGTAAACAGTGAAAGTCTATAGACTTAACTGTTACATAACCGGGGCAAGTATTACGTAATGCTGTTGATGCTGTACACACACACGCACATGTAAGAGCGCGCACACACACACACACACACACGTGGTCGCTATACACTAGTGATATAGTATCGCACACTCTCGCTAGCGTTACACACTCACACACTCACACACACACTCTCACACTCACACTAACACATACACACACACTCACATACTCACACACACACACTCAAACTTTCACACACACACACACCCACACATACACGTGAGCGTAAACACACACTCTTACACATATGCAAGATTTTTCAAACAGCTTCTAATTGCGCCATAGTTTGGATATACAAACAATTGTTTTAGATGTAATTGTAATACACACACACACACACATATATATATAGCATACTTTGTTGTGTTATGTTTACAATAGTTGTGTGTAATATATAATGTGTACACAAAATAATAATATACATAATAATACATGATTAATACATAACTATTATACAAATATAAAACGTACTGTGTGTGTGTATGAATGAGAAAGTGGGTGTGTGAAAGTGGGTACGCTAGAGTGCGCATGTGTGTGTGATAGTGTGTGGGTGCGAGTGTGTGTGTGCGGTTCTACGGAACATATGTTCGTTATATTAGAGAAGTGGTTAGCATATGTTTTATAGATTATAATTACGGTGTACTTCAAGGACAGACGTATTTAGTGCATGTCCTTCACGCCTAGTTTATCGTCCTCTAATTACAGCCTTACGGTGTACCACTGAAGGATTTATTTACGGATATTATTATAGTTATTATTCGTGTACAGACTCTCGATAAAAAGTATATATATATATATATATATATATCGAATAAATTAGAAATACCTGCAATTACAATATTGTAATTGCATATGGGAATATTATACACTATAGTGTGTATATATATACCCGTACACATGAACATACCCGTACACATGAACACATACATAATCGTGTACACATACATACATTGTAAAAGTTGTGTTCAAATATACATACTCACACACATATACATATATATAGCGATAAAATACATTTTGTTAATCTATAGATTCCCATTATTCATACTAATGAAAATACTGATAAATAACTTTGATTATATACAGTGTATATATATATTAAGGAGTATTCTAATGTTTGTACAACAATAGTAATTACACATATTTTAATTTGTGTATTTATATTTTAAATATGTTAATGTTATATTAATAAATGTAGATAAATTGCACTTAATACTTGTATTGCACCTATAGGTGGTTTAATTCATGATGTTTTACATGATTCTAAAATCGTATTCAATATTAATATTATTAAATTTAAAAGAATTTCTTATCAAATTAAACATGCATATTATAGTATACTATGTATACAGTTGTCTGATTATTAACATCGTCGATTGGCGATCTCACTGAACTTAGAGTGTTGCTCAGCCTACGGTACCAGCCTACTGTATCAGCATACCTATATGTCGTACATTTCCATCTTACAACACTTTGGGAATCAAGAGATAAATCCATAATGTGAATTTATCAACAAAGTTATTTAATAATAAGCGATGAAATACTAATGATATTTTATCGATAAGTCAGATATATCTATACCATACTATATATATATATATATATATATATATATATATATATATATATATATATATATATATAGTATTAGTATTAGCTATAGCTAACTATAGTTTCATTGTATAGTTGTTTATTATATTATATTTCGTAATTTTATTCTAATAAATTATTAATTTGTGTATTTGTTTTCGTTTATTTTAATTTTTGTACATTTATCTGGTTTGAATAAATTCGATGATAATAGGTAACAATATAATGTAATATTGCATATCTTTTTTAATTATTACACCCTTTTGAATTATATATATATATAATACATTCATAATATATATATATATACACAAGCATTAGAACACGGGTTCGAGCCTCGTCCGGACCATTACTTAATTTTATAAAATGGGTCTTAAGATATTATTTAGAAGTGATCTTATATAATTGTGTATACATAAATGATCGGCTCTCGTTAAAACCATGGATGCATTAACATGAGAGCGGCTTCGAAGGGACATTAGAGCCATATATGGTTATAAGTAACAAATTCATCTAAGTTCCTGGATGGGATGTAAGGACACAACCAAATAACAATAAAAATAACAATAAAAATATATATATATATACATATATATATATGTATATACTGTACAATAACACGATAGTAGTATGTGTAACTGTGTTACATTGTAAATAATATCTTACGTAACATTCAACGTAATTATCGCCGGTGAGTGACAGGTGACACGCGATGACGCAACATGCATGCGTCCTCACTACTACCACTACTACCACTGCCACTATTACATGGAGACTTGAGGCTGATGACTCACCACTCCGATGACTCACCACTACGATATACACAAGTGTGCGACGCGCATGCGTAATTTGTGAATAATTATTGCAATTTTAATGAGTGCTACATGTTTATCTATCTAATAAAGTCGGTCTTTTAAGTTCTTATCTATAGATTATAATGACAAATTTGCGATAGTATCCTAAGTATGTAATACGATGACAAATGTATATATATATATATATATATATATATATATATATATATATATATATCTCTATATATATACAATTAATGACATGATAACACATCTGAACACACTCCTGGTACGACCTAACATGGTACAATTAGTACAGTGATAACATCTTACCGATAACATTAATGATAGAGATAACCCCGTGGGGTTAAATCTAGGGGGGACTCGGCCACTAGAATAACTTACGTTTCTAAATGATGCTGTATTTCAGACTTACATATCACCTCAACACACATAGCCATGCACACATCAGTATACACACACGTATGTGTACCAATCTTACTACCTGTAGTATCTAATGTTACGTTGACCCGGCTATATTGTCAGCGAGGTGTTAGCCTGTTTTGTGTAACATTATTAACAGTAACCTATTAAAGGTGCACTGCTAGAAATAAAGGTTCTTTAGACTCAAATAAAGGGTTCATTGGATGACTGTACGACGTACAGTTTACGCGTGTACAGTGTGGGGTTCTTTGGACAAAAATAACCTAAAGAACCCTTTCTGAATAGTATTTAATAAATACTATTTATATAGTGTTCATTGAAATTAAAAATATATAAGAACCTTTTTATTATTTGAAATATTTCAAATATAATATTATAATATTTATAATATTATAAATATATAAGAATATATGATAGATTTTTGGTTCGTTATTATAATATAAATAAAGTTTAATATATAGTATAAAATATACAATAATATAATTTAGATATAATATACTAATTTAAATATGATTCATTGATAATTTTTCCATGCAAAGTATTTAAACAGAAACATTTAATAATACTTATTATATTATTCC